>JAQIUQ010000255.1:1170000-1190000 GCA_030378365.1 Hybognathus amarus | reverse complement strand
AATGTTAAATAATATATTTAACCATGTTAACAAATCAAACTTAAATGTAAAGTGTTACCAAGTTTCCTTCAAAATTGTTTAAAAGTTTTTCAAAAGCATAAAGTTGTTTTAAACTCTCTTTTCCCTTTTATTTCCTACTTTCCACTCCCACATTGGTTGCACGGCCATGGTTTCAGAAGCACATCAAATGACTATGCTTAATGAAAGATGAAAGATTAGGACAGTAATTAAGAAAGTTAACACAGGGTTAATTTAGTCTTTAAGCATAGTTCGCTTTAATCAATCATTGACTGTTTATCAGTCTAAGATAGTTTGACCAATGAGGCATTTCAGGCGTAGTCAGATAGGCCCAGTAGGAAGGTGTGACTAAAACGTGCTTTTGGGTTTTCAGCAAGTGCAGTCATCCATACACGCTACATCCAAAGCCTTCGGTGATAGATCCACACTTTGGTTCAACTTCCCAGGTGTGGTTGTTCAAAAACTTGAAAGCGTAAATAAAACGATAGGTGGGATTCAAAGCCAGGATGTCCGTGATGCCTTTACCGGAACTGATCTTTCATGTACCGCTACGTCGTTCCCTGTTTACAAGAAGAGAAACGGTGGAATGATGGATGCTCTTCGGTAGAGCCGAGAACTCAAACAACCGGGGCCAGACAGAAGAACAAAAGATGTTGAAAATCTGTCTAGAAAGAAGATATCCCTTTGCTCTCTACACCTCCGTTCCCCCGTCGCCTCTTCCTCCCTCAGGACACGGGAGAAAACAAGAAAGCAATTTGTTAATGCTGGTGGTGTCGAGTTATTGCTTTGTTTCCTATTTCACGGAGAGCTTGGGTGCCAAGGAAGAGTGCGAGAGGAGGATAAGAATTACAGGTTGTCCTACAGTACCTCTACAAAACAGGCCTTTGTTTGACACCTTGACAGTAAAGCGACCCCTCCGCATGACTCGACAGTCGGACACCTAGCATATCTCTTTTCACATTCTCCAGAAAGACAAGGGGATCCGAGAGATGAGAGAAGGAGTGTATTGAGTTAGCCTGACCCTGCCAAAACCCACGGAGAGGTCGCATAATTGGCATTTTTCATCTTTGAGCACAAGAACACTTCAGAAGTTGGTACGGCCCGTCGCCCTCCACCCGCTCCCATCATGCCTCGGTCCTCAGGCTACCAGATGCTGTCTTCAGGGCTCTGATTTCAACAGGGCTTTGTGTTTGGCCACAGTTATCAGAGATTTACTCATCGGCGGCACCTATCCAGTGGCATGAAGGGCGCGTAGAATTTATGGCTGCATGTGCACGGGGTAACCTTATAGTGTCAGCGGGTTCACTTAATGTCAGCTAATACACATTTATTGTGTGCGACCTATCAAAAGTATCAAAGGGTGAATCTCAAAAGGGTTGCAAATGTTTTTCAACAATGAACTTTGATGACTTTTACAGCCGTTTGTGATCTTAGGATTTAATAGTCATTTTAATTTTTTTTTTAAGATACACTGTGTAACTCTTTTAGTTTATTCTTAGCTAAACACTTAGTTCTTTCAAAAATATATGTGCTCATTAATGTATATTTACTTCGTTCAAGTAATAAAGTATTCTCTTGAGTGTAGAATATGCCATTGAAAATACATACGGGTAAGGGGTTCTAATGTCGGTCGCCATGTTGCCCCTCCATCTTAAAAGTACATTAGCCAAAGAGGGATATACCCGTTAATTCAAGCTTCGCCTTTCGCATTTACGTGTGAGTTAACACTCATAGACGAGGTCGAACTGGAAGCCATGCTAATCTTGGACTACATTGGCCACCGTAGGAGTTTAAACGAAATCGGAATTGAGAGGAACAGAAACTAACATTCACTTGATGGTGAATATACCTTTTCACCACTAGATGGGGGTAAAAATCACACAGTGTAGCTTTAAGAATGCTCTCTAAAAGAGTAATTAACAGTCAATTACATATTTTAGATGCTCAAATTTTGCTTGCACAATATAAATATATTTTTAGTAGGGCTGTCAGTTAAACACGTTATTAACGGTGTTAACGCAAACCCATTTTAACGATGTCAATTTTTTAAACATGCGATTATTAGTCTTTTTGTCCTAGCAAACTTTGTAGTTTTTTTTTCACATACTTTTGCAACAGGACGCTGCATGTGCCATTTCAATGGCTTGCTCCACGCTAGGAGGTTTTGTTGCTTCATCAACCAAAATGTAAGCGGAGACCGGAAACAAAACAACAGGCACACCACACACACTTGTTTGGGCTTGCGAGCCGGCCAAATAGTAGGTTAACGTTACGTTTTGAATGGATGATGAGCGTGAGACGCCAAAATGGATGCTAATAAGATTCTGAATGGAAAGTTTACTTTTAAAAGTTGCCATATTCCATTGACAAGACCAAAGTGATCTGTGTGTTTTGTCGTTATGAACCAAGCTATCATTATAGTAGCACGTCCAGTCAGAAATACCAGCTGATGGCCAAGCACACACACACAAACACACATACAGCTGATACGAATTCTCTGCCCCCTCATCAATATCAGGACCTCGTCAGTATTTCTTTCACCCTTTTATTGATGGACAGTGTTACATTGTGTGAGAGATTATTTGCTCTAAGTGAGAATGTTAGTGTGAAATTGAACACAGTATATGCCAATGTTGTTTTCAATTAAAAAAATATGCAAAAAGCAAGTCGATCCACTTTTCCATGTTGATAAGAGCATTAAAATGAGAAAAAATAATGGGAAAAAAAGAAATCAAGAGACATTTGGAATAGATAAAAATGTGCGATTAATCGTAAAATTAACTATGACATTAATTCGATTAATCGCGATTAAATATTTTAA
Organism: Hybognathus amarus; assembly: GCA_030378365.1. Classification (NCBI taxonomy): domain Eukaryota; kingdom Metazoa; phylum Chordata; class Actinopteri; order Cypriniformes; family Leuciscidae; genus Hybognathus; species Hybognathus amarus. The sequence continues at coordinate 1,187,161 of JAQIUQ010000255.1, read as the reverse complement.
TTGTTTGACAGCACTACTTTTTAGATTAAGATTGTATACAACATTCCAGGTCTGGAAATTAGAATGTTAAAATCCCCATATTGTTTATAGCTTGAAGAAATGGCTGGGTCATATTTCACCCAACTTCAATAATGATTGTCACAATTAAATTCAACCCTAACTGAGTAAGCTGATGTTTAATGTTTAAAGTGTGTATTTTTATCCACTATCTATCCCTTCATCTCTTTCATAGCAGCCAATCCGAAATATAGTTTTAAATGAAAAATAAAGAAAACCTCTTCCATTGGCCAAGTAATGATTCTTATGCTTTTCCCATGATCTCCTTGTTTTAGTTCTTCTCTGGCTCAACCTTGAGAAAGTAATTCATGTTCTCTAAAACAATTTTTGGCAGATACTCTCTCACTGGCAATTACACAAAGAAAAGCTTCCCCCAAAAAAGCCCAGAAGTTTAAAGTAGAAGTCTTTGGTTTTCTCCAAATCCTCATTTTGACTGACATATGCAAAAACATAATGGCAAAGATTTGAATCTTTCCAAAGTCAATGACTAAATGTATGACAACCTTGATTTGAACTGTGGTTGTACCATCCTTCTCTGCATTTTGCTGATGTCACTCATTGCTTTCACCATGTTCGTACATTCGTGACTGAATACGTTGATTTCTATTCATTCCCCAATCTGCTGCTTTGTACTAGCAAATGATGAGAGGAGATAATGAAAACGAGAGAGGATGAATCAAATAAAAGAGACCGTAATCACCAAGGATCACATGGTAATTCAATTTAGGAATTCTTTCTTATGACTTTCATTTCCATGGGTCAGATTTAAACTCATACTGTTAAACTCATACGGTCCTAAACAAAATGGCTCTTTGACAGTTTATTAGCATTTAAAGTTAGGTTTAAATGAAGAAGCTGGAACGTTTGCCTGACCTTTGTTTGGCCTATTACATCTGACCACTGAAACAATAATACAGTCTCATCCCAAGACGTCATATAACTGACGTCTTGGGACGTCTTTTGACCATACATCAAAATCCGCCTTTTTAGGGTCCCCTTAAACGTCAGTTTTATGACGATCCCTGGCCGTCATACAACTGACGCTTTACCTTTAATGTCAGTTAGGTGACGGGGTAGGTTTAGGGGTAGGTTTATGTCTGGGGTAGAGTTAGGATCCGATAGCGCCATCTAATCGACGTTTAAGGGGGCCCTAAAAAGGTGGATATTGACGTATGATCAAAAGACGTTATATGACGTCTTGGGATGAGACTGCGCTGGAACCAACTGACCATACAAGAAGTAATATACATTGATACATCAGTTGTGTGGCTTTTCCTGATTTGGAATCTATGGGGGATATAAGTAATGACAGAATTTTCATTTTTGTGTGCACTGTCCCTTTAAATATTTACTATTCCATTGCTAATCCAGCCGTATACTTCATGCTAATAACAAAAACCAGAGACCACACAGGAAGAGGACTTCATTACTATGATTACTTTAATTGATCCGATTTGAAAGATGTACTACGGATGCATCTGTGAAGCACCTGTTTTATTAGCCAAAGATATTTATTACTGCATTTCTTTGAAGTTGCATGTATGAGTTCTTATTTCAGCTTTTTAATCTATGTTAGTGTCTGGCATTTGTATGAAAACAAGCACACAAAGTAAGATTGCTTTGTCTGGCACCGGCTAAATTCTTTCATGGATCTGTGAACGACCAAAACAAAGAAAAGAAAAACATTCCAGTTTTGTTCAAAAGAGAGAAAGAGATCTTAGTCTGTGGACTTAATGACACAGATGTCTTGTTCTGTTGTAAGATTCTTTGAAGATGTAGATTATAAATGATTCAGGTCTACTGATATTCTATATCTTTAAGTCTCTGTAGCTCAACTGCTAGTGTAACTGCTCTTACTCGACCAGCTTTGAGCGGGATTCAAACCGGCGTCTACTGCATGGAAGGTGGGCGCTAACAAGTGCGTTAAAGACCGTAGTCTCTCAGCGTCAGTCGCTAGCACACCTCTTGTGGCCAGTAGAGTGAGGGTTACACACACAGTTCTTACTAGCTGGCCTCAGTTACACTCAATCATCTAAACCTCACTACCATCCGGGTCACGGCACCAAATGTAACCAGTCCTACTCGAACCGTTCCGGGGGCGTTTCCCGAAAGCATCGTTGGCCAACTATGATCGCAAGTTCCGTCGTTATCAGCATAGTTCAACGAGTTGGTTTTTCCCAAAACAATTGTTCCAACGAACATTCGTAAACAGCATCGCAAAGTTGTGTGGTTTGAACTACAGCTCTCGACCTGTGGTTAGAGGCATCGTTTTTATATTGCATCACATTTGGACGTAATGAATCCTTATCTTGAGCAAAATAAGCAAGCTGACATTCAGGACAACCGGTAATATGGGTTTCACCATGCTGCCTTCCCGCAGCACGATTTTATTCACGCTGAAATGCAGTATGGATACCATGGTCCAGATTTTCGCCTCATTTAGAGAACCAATCACAGAACGGGGAGGGAGCAGCAAGATAATGACAGCATCTATGCGACACACCGAAGCAGTTTGTTTATTTCTATGGATTCAACATGGCAGCAGACGCGAAGCTACCTTTTGATGTAGCCTTAGATATTGTTTTAAGTAGTTTAGAATGCAAGTTTATTTTGAAAAAATAGCAGCTTTCGGCATTAAACTTCGCGATACACCAGTCGTTATTGTTGTCTCGCCATTAATCACCCTATGGAGGACCAGTACAGGAGGCGGTCAAACTTGGAATATCACAGCTGAGTCTCCCGTGAAGTCCCGAGACACAGCTGAGTGTCCCGAGAAAGAAAATGCGATAAAGAATTGTCGATTCCAACTTCTGTTTGGCAGTCCCAAGGCCTGGATGAGCGCAAAGTGGCAAGACATGTTAGCCACGGAGTTGTACAGTACAAACCTGCTAGGCATCGTCGTTCGACTGAAGTCCATTTAACTTATAAATGGTAAGTGGTATTTATTAATATCATATTGTCATTATGCCTGTAGACTATCTACTGTGACATATCTGTAATTTATATATAAAAAATCTGAGCGTTCATTTGATCTCTAAACAGTTTCATTAAAAGTAAGTTCCGACGTGGTCTAATGATATTTTGCGACAATGGGTTTCGGAAACAGTCGTGACTAGCTAGTTGATTTCTCCAATGATGGATCGTACTATGGTAGTGAAGCAGCGAACTACGTAGTTGCATGGGAAACGCACCCCGAGTGGGATTTGAAACTGGCTTCTCAGGCACAGGAGTTGGGCACACTTACAAAGATGCTAAAGACCGCAGCTTCTAGCATACCTCTTGAGGAGTGAGGTTTACTTGCACAGCTCTTACTAGCTGGCCTCCGTTACGTAGCACATGTTGCTAGCAGGGGGGGTGGGGGTTGGTCTTTTTTCCCTTAGACATTAGCCCGATCAGTCGCGATTGCGAGTTTTATATCTCACAAATCTGAGAAAATATGTCAGAATTTCGACATATAAACTTGCAATTATGTGTTCTGAAGTCAGAAATTATTATGAGATGTAAACTCGCAATTGTGAGAAAAAAGTCAGAATTGTGAGATAAAAAGTCGCACATCTGTCTTTTTTTTCTCAGAATTGCAACTTTAGATTACCCAATTCTGACTTTATATCAATAATTCTGACTATATCACATAATTCTGACTTTATATCTCGCAATTCTGACTTTATATCTCGCAATTCCTGACATTATAACTCACAATTGTAAATATATCTTGCAATTCTGATTTTATATCTAGCAATTGCTGACTATATTTCTCAGCAATTACTGACTTTATATCTGGCAATTCTGACTTTATATCGTCGCGATTCTGACTTTATATCTCACAATTGCGACTATATCACACAATTCTGACTTTGTCACGCAATTTCTGACTTTATATCTCGCAATTCTGACTTTATATCTCGCAATTGCTACTATATTTCTCACAATTCTGACTTTATATCTGGAAATTCTGACTTTATATCTCGCAATTCTGACTTTATAACACGCAATTTGCAACTTAATATCATGCAATTCTGACTTTACATTACACAGTTCTGACTTTATATCTTGCAATTTTGACTTTATATCTGGCAAGTCTGACTTTATATCTCGCAATTCTGACTTTATATCTGGCAATTCTGATTTTTTATCACGTAATTCTGACTTTATATCTTGCAATTCTGACTATATCTCGCAATTGCGACTATATAGTACAATTCTTGACTTTATATCTTGCAATTCTGACTTTATATCTGCGCAATTGCTACTATATTTCTCACAATTCTGACTTTATCTCGCAATTCTGACTTTATAACACGCAATTGCAACTTAATATCATGCAATTGCGACTTTAAATCTCACAATTGCAACTTTATTTCTCACAATTCTGACTTCATATCTCGAATTGTGAGATAAAAAGTCGACAATTATTTTTTTCTTTATTTTATTGAGTGGAGGAAACAAGCTTCCATACAATTGCGAGTTTTACTCAGAATTGCGTAATATATAAGTCGCATTGAGACTTACATAAAGTCTGAATTACGTGATATGCATCAAAAATATATATATAAATAAAAACCACAATAAAATCACTGAAATGCATTTAGAAAACAGAGTGAAACCAAATAGAACAACAAAATACAGTTACTTTCATGCCTGGAATGATGTAATTAAGCATCTACCAGCTGCCAAACCATGAAAACACACGAAGATAGAAGAAGCAAATGAAAACCAATCAAAGAGTGTCAAATGCAGCTTGAAATAATTATGGAGGAGCCAAAAAAGATGCCTAATTCTTCATAAAAACATTCCAAGAGCAGTGTTGCACCACATCTGAGCACAGATCTTACCTGGGTCCAATTAAACAAGTATGGCTTGAGTTGTAGAGAGTTGTAGAATCAGGGATGAAAGACCCTCAGGCACACTAGTGGACACCTTCCAAGAATCTCCACATCTCTAGTCTGATATCCACCAACCCTCGGGCCAGGAACTGATAGGAGACGTGAGGTAGTTGACTTTTAGTTAACTCTTTAATGTGGGGAAATTGCGACTGGACCACTGAGAAACAGGCTTTCATTGGATACAACACAACTGAATTATGGGTAATTGTTGTTGTTTTGGAAAGTGTGCAAGCCCATTTCTTTAATCATACAGTTCTACATCTTAAAGTAAGCATGAAATGAAAATTCTCCCATTTAAAGCGATACTCCACTTTTTTTGGAAATAGGCTCATTTTACAACTCCCCCAGAGTTTCACTGTTTTCAAATGCATTCAGACGATTTCTCTGACATTTAGAAGATATCAGTAACCAGACAGTTTCTGGTCTCATTGACTTCCAGCCTATAAAATGAGCCTATTTCCAAAAAAAGTGGAGTATGCGTTTTGAAAGTCATAGCTGGATCTTCCGTTGAAATGACAAGACAAGACAAGACTCCAACATCGTTCGCATTCTAAAAAAGCACTAAAACTTTGCATTCTATATAGTATGAATGTGTTTATGAATGTAATCTGGGACGAACTACATTCATCATCAGTTGCATGTCACTTCACTGTCATTCATAAATCCTCTCCAGTGGCCTTAAGGAATAGTAAAATGTCTAGTCCATATAATGGACTTCAATGGGAACGCAAACTGTTCAAGGTCCAAAGACAGTTTCAGTGCAAACTGTTCAAAGTGCTTTAAACAATTGACTATGTGCACGTTAGCATATGCTACTTCCGGCTGCGAAACCGATAGGGGGTGTCTAGTTTCCGGTAGCCTGATGGACGCATAGAGGATGTATATTTCTCCAGATGTCTTGGACATCTCTGCCGAATATTACAGTCGATGCTCGATGGTGTTCATCGCCTGGCTAGTGGTTTTTCTCCAGCTCCCCAGAGCAAGAGAGAGAAGGGGTTTAAATATTACATCTCTCAGTATTTGCATAATTTTGAAGGTAACGTTAAGTCACAACAACATCCAAGCTCATGAAATTGCGTGTGTATGACACGACAATTCGTATTTCCCTTTTTGGCGTGCTATCAACATTCATAATCGCTTTTCAGCGTGTTTATGAATGCCGTTGACTTAACGTTATTACTGTATATATAAAAATATGACCTACCTCAACCCCGTCCCTAAACCTACCCGTCACTGGGGTTAATAGCATATAGCTATGAGTCTTCCCCTACCGTCCTAGGAAAAAAAATATGATCCCCAGATGTAGATCTACATTTTGTTTCGTTTCGCTCGGACATTTGACGGCGTAGACACACACGCATACACGCGGGGATAGCTGTATGTTTACGCAAAAGTCATGATGTCATGTTGCCATGATACGTGCTCAAGCTGCTATCTGGTAACGTTAACTGTTATTATAAAAGTCGAAATCATGCGTTAGAGTAGACAGGTCTCCCTTGCAAAATAGGTTCTAACCCCAAGGGCTTCTCCTGGTTAAAGGGTATAATATAATAATAATAAATAATAATTAGTAGCATAAAAACTTCCATCTAGTTGTCATGGATACGCAACGCTCCACTCTGTAAAGCGACTGCTTGGCTACTTTTCACAATGCAGCAGCGCCTGGCTCCACCCAAATATGTGTAAAAACTGTGTTGATTGACTTGACTATGAACAAACGAACATAGTTTTAGATAAATGTATTTAGATTTATTGCTAAGCTTTAGATAGCCGGTCCACTCATAGATATCTATGGGTCCACTGATGTAAACGACGGCAACCGGAACCGAAGTACCCAACATCCGCCCTCAAGCCGGAAGTTAGCATTTTTCTCGTGCACAGAGCGAATTCCAGACAATGAATAAGGGTTTTATCTTTGTTTAGTGAAACAATCGCTCATTTAAAAAAAAGTTTACATTTTACAAGATCAAATGGTCGCTTTGCTCTGTTCTGTGATGCGCGTTCGTGACTTCCTGTTTGAACTTGTTTATCAAAATGAACAAATCTTTTGTTGTGTCATTCAACGAACGAAATGAACGAGTTCGACTCGGGAAAAGATTTGTTTATTTTGATGAACAAGTTCGAAAAGGAGAGTCACAAGGAGAGTATGAACGCACAGAACAGAGCAAGGTGAACATTTAAGCTCATAAACCTTGAACTTTGTTTTGTTTTTTGTTTGTTTTTTTAAACGAGCGATTGTTTCACTTGAGACCTTATTCATCTTCTGGTGTCGTTTAAAGCCCTTTGAACAGTTTGCAGTTTGCACTGAAACTCTCATTTCACTGTAAAAAAATTGTTGGTTTAACTTAAAAAAGTAAGTAACCTGGTTGCCTTAATTTTTTAGTTCATTGAACTGGAAAAAGTGAGTTAATACAATGAAGGAGAATGATTTAATCATCAGAAACTCAAAATTATATGTTATCTGAAGTAAATAAAATTATTTAAGTTGATTTGACAAAAGAAAAAATGTTGTGATTACTGTAAAAAAATATTGTTGGTTTAACTTAAAAAAGTAAGAAACCTGGGTTGTCTTAAAATTTTAAGTTGACTGAACTGGGAAAAGTGAGTTAATACAATGAAGGAGATTCATTTAATCACTAGAAACGCAAAATAATAAGTTATCTCAACTAAATAAATTGTCATAAAGTTGATTTGACAAAAGAAAATATGTTGTGATAAATCTTGAAAATATTTTTTTACAGTGTTGGACCTTGAACTGTTTGGTTCCCATTCGAAGTCCATTATATGGAGAAAAATCCTGGAATGTTTTCATCAAAAATCTTAATTTCTTTCTGACTGAAGAAAGAATAAAATGGACTTCTTGGATGGCATGGGGGTGAGTAAAATATCAGCAAATTTTTTTTTTAAAAGTGAACGATAATCCTTTAAAAATAACGGAAGTAGTAGCCTAGAGTCATCGGGCACTGTTTTTTTCAACTCTTTATGAATTCGATACTATGAATTTGGACATTATTTTGTAACAAACAAAGTGTCTTTTGCCTACTATATAGTAGGGAAGTATGCGATTTCATACGCAGACTTCATATGTCGAACTTCTCCAATCATTTTGTTCAGATAAATCCCGCCTCTTTCTTAGAAACTCACATTCAAATCCACCTCCATCCAAACAACCAGTGGATAGGATCCTTTTTTTCCTTTTTCGATAATCTGTTTCACTCCGAAAACAATACAACACGAAAGATTAAAACAGTTTCTACTTCTGTTTAATCGCAACATTTCTGCCGCTATTTTTCATATGCCACACTACACATCTGATACATGTTGGATGTCATTACAGATGTAAAATGGGTTGTGAACACTGTATTATGTGGATTTGGAAGACTATTTTGGAGTTTCCGCCTCCCTATAATTTAAAAATACTTCTGGATCAATACAGAAGTCACTGCATTAAATGGGGCAGTCGATTCATTTTGAAGTCTAATCAGTAAGCTTGATTAAAGGTTGTTTTTTTCCCAATCCTAAACAACACAAAAGCAATATTGCACAAACAGAGAATATGGAATTGACGAAAAAAATATGAAAGTATTATACCAGAGAGAATATAAATGATTCATTCCTCGCAGTAAGGCTGTGAATGATGAGGCTGTTACACCCAGAGAGTAAAATGCATCTATTGCCGGTTGATGTCTGGTATTTATTAGAGTAGACATGCCTACCTGGGGCCATTTGATGCAAGTTAATATGTTTTCTGTGTTGGCCATAAATTTGAGGGTCATTTAAAGAGAGAGAAAAAAGAAAGCGAAATAACCTTTCTAATGACAAAGAGATAGCAAACCTTTGTTTCCTCAAGTTAGTCATGCGGTGGACTTTTAGTGCACCTGTACACATATATCACATCCCTGGGAGACAGGAAGTGTTGTCTTTATCACTCATTACCGATGCAGTCTCCAGGCCAGATGTGAGAGGCTTCTGCTCTGTGGAATTGCAATGGGGTCTTCCATGGGATCATGATGTCTCCTGTTCCAATTTCTTTTCCTGTTTATAGCCTTTTCCCATTATAGTTTTATACAAAAACAAACTAGCCCAATGAATAAACAAATATAGGAGTATATCCACCAAATATATAAATAAATCATATCTCGCTGGCTAACAGATGAGATTTTGTCGAAAACTGGGAATGACGTGGGGTTGTCTTGGAAGCATCAGCTGAATGAGAAATCATGAATAAATCTTTATTATTTTGTTTTTTTTTTTACAGGAAATAAAATATTTTTATTTGTAGTTTATTTATTTGGTTAGTTAGTTAGTCATTAAGTACACTAAGATACAATGTCTTTTAAGGTGACAGACTGAAATTTCAAATAAAATGAGACGTTGATCAAACAAGAAATTGGAAATAAACTACATTTAATCGCTAAAGTATTCGTTTTGTTATGCCTGGATTATCCAGACATTGTTTTGTTTTTGCCTAAATTATCCAGACGTTTGTTGAATGTTCGTATATTCTCGAGACCTTTTTGTTTTGTTTTGTAATGGAAATTTCATCCAAACATTTGTTTTCGTTTCGATATTTGCCCTGGATAATCCAGACCCTTAGTTTTGATATGTCTGGGATTATCCAGAGATGGTATTTATGTTCTCGATTCTCGCAAACACTTGTTTCGTTTTGTTTTGTTTGTGTCTGGATTATGTCTAGATTATCCAAACATTTGTTTTTGTTTTGTTTTGTTTTGCCTGATTATCCAGACATTAGTTTTGATATGTCTGGGATTCTCCAGAGAGTGGTATTTATGTCTAGATTACTCCAAATATTTGTTTTGTTTTGTTTTGGCTGGATTATGTATCTGATTATCCTTCTTTGCCTGAATTATCCAAATATTTGTTTCTGCCTGGATTATGCACCAGACATTAGTTTTGATATGTGTGGCACCTTATCCGGCAAGAGAGGGTGCTTTATGTACTAGATTCTCCAAACATTTGTTTTGTTTTGCCTGCATTATCCAAACATTTGTTTTGTTTTGCCTGGATTATCCAGACATTAGTTTTGATATGTCTGGGATTATCCAGAGATGGTATTAATGTCTAGATTATCCAAACTTTTGTTTTGTTTTGTTTTGCCTGGGTTATGTCTAGATTATCCAAACATCTTGTTTTGTTTGCCTGGATTATCCAGACATTAGTTTTGATATGTCTGGGATGAATTCTGCAGAGATGGTATTAATGTCTAGATTATCCAAACTTTTGTCTTTGTTTTGTTTTGCCTGGGTTATGTCTAGATTATCCAAACATTTGTTTTGTTTTGCCTGGATTATCCAAACATTTGTTTTGCCTGGATTATCCAGACATTAGTTCTAATATATCTGGGATTATCCAGATATGGTATTTATGTCTAGATTATCCAAACATTTGTTCTGTTTTGTCTTGCCTGGATTATGTCGAAGATATTATCCAAAACATTTGTATTGTTTTGCCTGGATTATCCAAACATTTGTTTTGTTTTCCCTGGATTATCCAGACATTAAGTTCCTGAACATATTGTCTGGATCTATCCCAACATGTTTTTATGTCTAGATTATCCAAACATTTGTTTTGTTTTGCCTGGAAAGTCCAGACATGTCTTTATGTCAAGATTATCCAAAGGTTTGTTTTGTTTTCTTTTCTTTCTTTTTATGGATTATCCAAACATTTTTTGTTTTGTGTTTTTTAATTTTATTTTTATTTTGCCTGGATTATCCAGACATTTGTTTTATGTCTAGAGATTATCAAGACATTTTGTTTTGTTTTGTATGGTTCATCCAAACATTTGTTTTGTCTGGAAAATCCAGACATGTTTTGATGTCAAAATTATCCAAAGATTTGTTTTGTTTTGTTTTGTTTTTATGGATTATCCAAACATTTGTTTTGTGTTTTTTTTTATTTTTTTTATTTTGCCTGGATTATCCAGACATTTTGTTTTTAATGTCGTAGATATTATCAAGACATTTTGTTTTGTTTTGTCTGGATTATCCAAACATTTGTTTTGTTTGTTTTATTTTATTTTATTATATTTTGCATTGATTATCCAGACATTTTTGTTGGTCTAGATTATCCAGGGATTTGTTTGTTTTGTTTTATATATATAAAGATGATGTGGCCAGTGTTGGGAAAGGCAAGACAAACATACATTTCAATATTCTTTGAAGTACACTAAACTTTAAAGTATTATGCAAATACCATCTGGTGCATCACTGTTTCGTGTTTCATGATCACGCAGTACTGTGTTTTGATTCAATGAAAATATGTCAGTCCCTCGGGTTAGGCAGAAGTGTCGTCTGGGCTAGCAGGAAAGTGAGCAGTCGCTTCACCCTGAGGGTCTTCCAGGGGCCAAGACGGTGATTGATAAGAAGTGTGAGGGTGAGTTTAACCCCCACTGTTGGGACTGCCCTGGGTCAACACATCCTGAGTAATGATCTTCTCAGAAACAATGATGAATCATTGACCCCAGAGCTGTAGAAAGGATCTACCCAAACCAGGAAGTGTTTGTTTGAGAGATCTCTGTCCATCTCTTAACAAGTGACGGATGAGATCAGCCTGATAAGACATGCAGAAGTCTGAAGTCACCATTTCCTTGAGAATTTCAGAAAGAAGTTTTGAGTTTGCACAAATTTGGTTTTAATGCCGCAACACAAGGTGTAAAACCCCCAAAAGGGACTTTATTGTTAGGTTTGTCACGCCATAGGTGTCTGTCTGATGTGCTTCCTGTTAGCTGTTGCTGAGTAGGCTATCCTGGGGCAAGGCAGGTAAAAATAGGCTCAAAACTTATTCTCTAAAACTTAGTGAGCTGTCTGGCAGTCTACTGCAGCTCCCAGCTCCCTTGTAAGGCAACACAATTTCAAATGCAGTGAGAGAACTAATCGAATGAGAAAAAATAGTTTTTTTTTAAGTATCTGATTTGTTTGGATTATCCAGACATTTTTTTCACTCTTCTGGATAATCATACAAAACAAAACAATAACCAAAACAAAACAAATGTCTGGATTATTCAGACATTTGTTTAGTTTTGGTTATTGTGTTGTTTTGTCTGGATTAAGAAGTTTTATGCTTAAGTGTAAATACTTAAGTAAACTGTTCTCTACAGTGTAATACAGTATGTTAACCGTATGTTACCGTATGTTAAATACGTAATTCACATAAATACTGCCTAAAAATTTTCTTTAGTAATTAGCATGTTGCCAAATTGAGTAAAAAATATACTGGGGAAAAATCGTTTACAGTTATTTAAACCTATTGATGCTTTTTAAGTACTGTAGAAAAAACAATCTTAATTTTATTTACATTTTTCTTTCTTTGTGCACTATTTGATTTTTAGAATTTTATTATTATCTTGTTTTTGTTTGTTTATTTTCACTGAGCATAGATTGCCTTAGTCTTATGGACACGTGTGATGCTGCTTCACCAATCGATGATTCGTCTTTTAGGCTCATGAGACGAACCTTGATGAGCACACCTGATGTATGTTTCTTTCCATTCATCACTCATCCACGTTCATCATTGTTGGCGTATTCTGTTTGGGTGCAAAACAGAGTCTGCTGACGTAGAAGACGTTGAGATATTGCATTCAAAACAACTTTGATGTCAGCACAGTCTTGGTTGTACCGCAATCCATCCATTAAAGAGCACACGGCAGGTACAGGCATGCTAGAATGATCTTTCGGTCTTGTGTTTCTCTGAGTAATCCAGAGGGAGGGGTTTGAGCAGATGAGATAAGGTCAGACAGGATAAGATCAATGCTGGAGGAATGCAAAGTATCCTTCTTTGCACCAGCTTAAACCTGGAGGCACAACACGGTCCGAGACTATCGTAAAGCACTCATCTGATATGGTTTTTCGTCTTGCTGATTAATCTGACCATGTGACGTGCACACACCGACACATTTTTGTGTGCTTTTCTATTGTCCTACTATCTTCTTCTTACTGGGGTTTATTAAAGTGAACATATAAACCCTGGTCAAATAAGGGTAAAGTACTGTCTTTAAGGGTCGTTAATAACTACATTTTAATGATGCTTTATGTACAAAACAAAACAATAAACCATGAAGAAATCTGATGTTGATGACGAAGGTTAAATGGCAGCTTTTGTAGCTGGTATAACCATGTTTTTTTACATTTTTTTTTTTTAAAATTAATTATTGTTTTGCATGACAAATATTTGTTCCATTTATAAATATTGTTACAATATTTCAATATTACATACAATTAAAATATTTTTAAAATAAGTTTTCATATCCTCATCAAGCCTGCATTTATTTGATTTTACATAGTATTTTCATAATAATATTATTGAAAGAATTACAGTTAAATTGAATTATTTATTGAAAAAAAAGTTTTCTAATTTGATATACTTATATACTTATATCAAAGCTGCATTTTCATCATCATTACTCCAGTCTTCAGTGTCGCATGATCCTTCAGAAATCATTCTGTGTCAATAAGTCAATATGCTGACTTATTATCAATGTTGGAAACAGTTGTGCTGCTTAATATTTTTTTGGAACCTGGGATACTATTTTCAGGATTCATTGATGAAAAAAAGTTAAAAACATTTTTTTTTTCAAAAGAAAGAAAGAAAAGAAAAAAGAAAGAAAGAAAGAAAGAAAGAAGAAAGAAAGAAAGAAAGAAAGAAAGAAAGAAAGAAAGAAAGAAAGAAAGAAAGAAAGAAAGAAAGAAAGAAAGAAAGAAAGAAAGAAAGAAAGAAAGAAAGAAAGAAAGAAAGAAAGAAAGAAAGAAAGAAAGAAAGAAAGAAAGAAAGAAAGAAAGAAAGAAAGAAAGAAAGAAAGAAAGAAAGAAAGAAAGAAAGAAAGAAAGAAAGAAAGAAAGAAAGAAAGAAAGAAAGAAAGAAAAAGACTAAACACAAACTTTTGAACGGTAGTGTATATTGTTACAGTAGTTTTTTTTTACTTTTTATTCATCTAAGAATCCTGAAAAAGGTAATATTATTCAAAAGTATGAACACATTAAAAATTCAACTGTTTCAGATTTAGATACATATATGACAGTATCATCAGCATAAACTTGAAGATGACAGTATTTGAAAATTAATGTTAAATTGTATAAAAAATGTATATAATTAATAAAAAGTGGCCCCAATATTGAGCCTTGTGGCACACCTCTTTGATAAATAGTTTTTTCCACAATAGTGAGTGCTGTTAGCTTCTTCTGGGTCATTGCTAGGTGGTTGCTAGTGTGCTCTAGAAGGTTGCAAAGCTTTCCTAAACACTCTTAAGGCTTAATATATATTAAGACGAAGTGTAAGACTTAATTTGTGGCAAAATTGCTTGACCAAGTGTACCTGATGCGAAATATGTGTGTGGAAATGTTTTGCCCTCACACAAAATCTTGTTCACATGGATTCCTATGGAAATTTTGCCCACAATGATTTGCTGAACAGTGGTAAATGTGACCACAGACTTGAAGTTAAGGGTCATATCACTAACCCCAAGTCAATAGTAAGAGTGATGCTCATCTTAGCGAACACCGTTAATGAACTCTGGTTCTACAGGAAGCTCTCTGTTTCCATCAAGTTTTATGTTGGCCTGAGAAACACGCTCGACTGCTGGGGAAGTGGAATTACGGTTTAATTAATGTTTAGCTTGAGGCTTGAACTCTTGGTGGGGGGTCAGTTTGGCATTTTCCCACAATGCCCTGCAAGTCCGTGTGTGTATTTGTGTGAGAAGCAGAGAGGAATACAGTTTCACAGCACCTGGATGCTTTCCTCTGCTCTGTCATTAACAACCAATGAGTCCGGCCCAGTCAGCATATGCTTTTTTGTGTACTTGCACAAATGTGCGTGTGCATCCTTGTTTATTTCAGCATCAATTTGAACGCACATCTGAATACCTTGTAAAAGTGATCAGACTGGCATTTTTGTTTTGCTAACGATAAAACATCTGAAAAATCCCATGAACTTCTATTAAAGGGAAGAACCCAAGTCATAAAATGTCGAGACTTTGGGTTGGGCTCTTTTGTCATCTAAAAACACTTGGCAGGTGTGGCGATTCTATACATATTCCTGGGCACCAAGATTATTAAAGTTACGAGACATTGGGGAGATAATACTTTACGCTATATATCAAAAATCTTTTATTGATCATCTTTAAAAATGACTCTGTACTTTCCCTAAATTGGGCGTTGCTAGAGTTCAGAAGAGGATACATTTAATTCTTACTGCTCTGCCAGATACTTTTGTTTATCTTTTTGATTTGATTCGTTCTCTTTCTTTCATTATCATCATAGATGTTGATCTTTCCATGACTCCATACACCATGTTTCACTGCAGTGAGTGTGTCTTGGAAGCGTCGACCTGGTTTCATGTTCAAAGTCCTCCATTGCTCATATTCACATCACAGAACGTGGTGTTGAAGAAGCCGTGTTGGCCATAGATGAATGACCGGTGATCATCTGCTAAGTGTATTACAGCCTTTGAAGTATGTACATTTTGCCCATATAAAACACATTAAAGAATGTAGACTGCTGAACCTGTTTTCATACAATCCGAGAAGTCCCAGAATTAATATTCTTAAGGTGACGTTCACACAGGATGCGTTCTTACTCGTTTTAGTTGTTGGTCTATATGTGCTGCACTGCAAAAAAGAGCTCATAAATTAGTTACATGTTTACATATCCATTCATCCATCCATCCATCCATCCATCCATCCATCCATTTTTATTATTCATCTGGGTAAAAGACACAAGCTGAAATGTCACAAACTATTTAAAAAATGAAAAACGCTACAATTTAGATACAATTCAGGTTTGGCCCACTGAGTTGAGGGTTTCATTTGTAAAATTTCCATTTGTAGAAATAGTGAGTTTGGGGTGACTCATGGCGGGAAGATAAACCTTAGATAAAGATAAAGGGAGATAAACGATTTGTCTAAACCCACGTGGTGGTTAGATTTAGGGGAGGGGTAAAAGGTAGGTCATTTGTACGAATTCATACGAATTGGCCAATTCGTAACATATGTACGATTAAGCAAAATCGTTCGTACCAAGTGAGGTCGTATGAATTGTTATGAATTAGCCACCTCTTAAAATTCGTTACGAATTCCCGTGAGATCAGGCTGGATAAACTGAAAATGAGTTTGAATTATTGAGTGAATGAGAGCAAACAATACTTTTCTCCGTTACCCTTTGAAACCAGTTCTAAAGCGAACAATGATTTCAGTTTGGCTTAATTGAGATTTTTGAGTAACTGCGTTTCAAAGCCAATTCCTTTGGAAAGAGCGGCATGAGACAAACAAACATTCGCTCGAAAGATCTTATCTGCGGTGATCATATCAGCAATGATTGAGCACTGTTTATTTTTAAATCTGCTTAAAAACTTACAGTTAGCGTTTTGAAATCTATAATTTGACTCAACGTCCTCATACTTGCAGGCCCATTTTATGCTTGTCATAAACGAGCCATTTGTCTCACAGTTTGTCTATTTTCTTTTCTGTACAATAATAGTAGAGGCGCCAGTTTGAGCTTTAAATGAGTGTGTCTTAACTGTAATTGAGTCAGCCTTTATTTTCCAGGAATTTAATCAAGTGATTATCTCCAACAAGAAGAAAAGACCATCAATCCGAACAATAAATACTTTTTTTTTGCTTGTTTTTGTCTTTTTAATAAAGTTTAGAAAATATAGTTGCTGCTTTGTTTGGCTGCTAAACCCTGGAGCAATTACTTTGACCTCGAAAAAATGATTTGTTCACTCCCCTCCATGTAAACCTGCAACATTAAACAGACATTTTGGATGAACTCAATACAGTTTGTGACGGTTCTCAAACTCCCTTCCAGCTGGTTCTTCTTAATATCTGCCAGTTTATGTTCAAAATAAAACCGTGCAAATTATCATTTGATTAAGTTTTAATAGTTTACGTTTGGTTTGTTTACTTGTTTAAGACCTACCTCAGCACATCGTGACACATAACGCGCGGGCGAGGGATTCAACTAGAGCGTATGCTCATGTCCTATCTATGACTCTGCCTTTAGTTCTTTCTCTTCCTATAATCACTCCCCTTATCACTAATATATGTGTGTGTGTATATATATATATATATATATATATATATATATATATATATATATACACATATATATATATACACATATATACATACATATATATATATATATATATATATACATATACATACATACATACATATATATATATATATATATATATATATATATATATAT
>JAQIUQ010000255.1:842500-1167500 GCA_030378365.1 Hybognathus amarus | reverse complement strand
CTTGAATCCAGGAAGCTTCATCACCACTGTTTTGAAGTAATTACAGGCTAAATTAACTCTCAAACCCCAAAACATGCAAATAGTTTCCTGTGCAATGTTTAAAATGTAAAACATGTAGTCATTCCAGAAAGACTGACTCCGTAAGCTGCTGTCATGCCAATGGCATTATGAAACTCTGGTATCTCGGCTGTATAGAGATTTGATGGCGAGATCCGCTTTAGTGTGTGTAACCTCAAACTAACACACATGAGTGGTGCAATCCTTTTAGTGCTTTCTAAACTGCTTACAGGTATACAGACTCATTTAACGTTCTGAATTTATTACTGGATCAGAGCGCATTCACGGGTAAACAAGCTCATAAAGGCTCAAATGAGGAATAGTTTGAGTTGTTTGTGATGGTTTCAACATGTCATAGCGACATTAATTGAGTTAGCTCCAAGGCATAGACATAGGCCACATGACATCTATAAAATCTATACAAAAATATACATTTTTAGAATATACAGCATACATGCATTCAATCCGCCAAACCTTGACCACATGATTTTTCTAACTTCGGCCATTTCGCCAACTTCAACCACTTGCCCTCTATCCCGCCAAACTCAGATCCCTTGACCCATACGCTCGAAATGATTGATGGGAAGAGTATGTTTCGAAATGACTACTTTTCTGATCGGCTGAACAAGAACAGGCTGTTTTCCTGATGCTTTTTTGTGTGTTTACAGAGCCTTGGGCTGGTATGTGCGATTTTTTTCACAACAGCTATTTGAGTCATAAATGTCAGGTAATAGAGACATTTTATGCTCGCTTACAGCACCTTTAACATGATCCATATCTGTTTCAACAAAATTTGGACATGCATCAATTTGGAGGTTCCCGACATAACCAGCCAACACAACCACATGCCTGTAATTATAGATCATTCATAAACGTTCCCTCAAACTTAGACATGCCAAGACATGCAAGTCTACAGTTCTCACGCTAGACTGTGAGACTAATTAATACAATATTGCAACTGGGAGATTAAAGTCTTTTTGCATGTGACAGTGCAGTGTGGAAGGTGCTGCTTTGATCTGCATATCTGTCCACTCTTTCACAGGCTTAATGATTATTTTGCTTCAGTTGTGCTGTCATCTATCACCACACAAATGACAACCAGCCACAGGATAAACAAGTTTAACGCACCTCTCACCCCATCTTGAATTGTTTGCACTCTTTAGCAGATTCATTTTGATAGTGTTAGATTCTGCTTTTTTTGTTGTTGTTGCAGTTGGTAGGCTAAAGGGGAGAATACAGGTGAAGGTATTTTCAAACCTAGCAGTAAAAGAAATGAAACACAGAAAGTCATGGCTGCAAACAATTTCTTGCAGCCATCGTATTCCAACCGTTAAATAAATGAATCAAATAATTTGGTTTATGTGAAAAAAATAAAACGGCAGCTGTGTCAACACTATCTCACGCCCTATTTGTAACGAATTCGACGAATGATGAAAAAGTGTCTAATTCGTACGAACCTCACTCGTACAAATGTGTACGATTTGTCTAAACCCACGTGATGGTTAGGTTTAGGGGCGGGGTAAGGGGTAGGTCCTTCGTACGAATTCATACGAATTGGCCAATTCGTAAAATATGTATGATTTAGCAAAATCGTACTAATTCGTACGAGTGAGGTCGTATGAAATTGTTACGATTAGCCACTTTTTAATCATTCGTCGAATTCAGTGGTTCATGTAGGTTGTCTACAAACCATAAGGTTGGTGGTTCGATCTCCGGTTCCACCTGACCAAGTGTCGAGGTGTCCATGAGCAAGACACCTAACCCCAGCTGCTCCCGACGAGCTGGATGGCGCCGTTGCATAGCTGACACCGTCGTCGGTGTATGAATGAGCCTCACATTTTATCGTTAAAATTACGATTATTTTTCCTCTGGGTTTGACTAACTTTTTGGCCCGTTTTGTTGATGTTTACGGTTCATCTACATAAAAGATCAAAGAAATGTATCATAGATAAAAGAAACTATATACAATCGGAATACAATCGAAACAAAACTTTGTGCTTTTGTATAATAAAGAAAACAAACAGGGTTTGATTTTTGCTGTCTCTGTCTCCATGAACATTTTTGTGGAGCGCGTCACAAAAAAAAACGGGGTTTTTTGCGAATACGAGTGAAGAAAGCACAAATGTCAAAACTTCTCTAAATTTTCTAAAAAATATATAAAGTAAAAAACACCTTTACTTGTTGAACCTATATTAGTGTACATATTTGCATTTATCATAATTAAAAGCATTGAAGTAAAGTTTTTTTTGTTTGTTTATCTGATTGATTGAAGAAATTATATGAAATAGCTGAAATTATAAGTGACAAAGCATAACTTCTAGAAATCAAGGAAATCCTGTCCCTAGTTTTTTATATTGCTACTTTAAAGGGTTAGTGCACCCCCACCCCCCCCAAAAAAAATAAAAATAAATAAAATTCTGTAATTAATTACACTCCCTCATGTCATTCTAAACCTGTAAGACTTTCATTCATCTTTGGAACACAAATGACAATATTTTTTTTAAATCTGAGAGCTTTCTGTCTCTGTCTCTAGGCTTTTAGTTACAGTTATTTATGGTTTCAGAGAAAGAGAATAAATATGTTTATTTCTTACTAAAACGTCCTAATCCAAAATTAACTAATCCACATTTAATGTTGAATTATGGTCTGTTGAAATTGTATTGCTAACACCTATAGTATATCATAAACACCTCAAACATTTAAAGTGTGTTTGTGTATATATATATATATATATATATATATATATATATATATATATATATATATATATATATTTATTTATTTATGTATTTATTTATTTATTCATTTTACTAATAAGACTGACCATTACAAACCTTTTTTTGGTTTATTTTATTGTGCTAATAATGACACAAGACAGCAAATAGTCAAACAAAGCCTCCCAAAAAATGGAAAAATGCAATTGCTTAATTTATTCATGCGGCGATGCACTCTGTGTCATGTTTATGGACTTTCAGTTTGTTGTCATCGGTTTTCTTTGATCTTATTTTGTCTGTCTTGACCTAGTTTCTCAGTTCATTTGATTAGTCATTTCGTTCACCTGTTGTCATTTAATTGGCTAATTTCCCTGGTGTAAAAATTCTTTCTGTTTGGTTCTTTGGTCTTTGTCAATGTTAGTTGTGTTTATGTTACCTGCTACCTTCCGAGTATTCAAGTTTCTTATAAAACTACTAGTTTGTGATTTCTAAATGTGATTTATATATATTTCCAATTTAAAGTCTCTTTGGATTAAGGAGTACACTGTTACTCTGAAATATTACATCACTAAAACTCAGAAGCTTGAATATATTGATCAACTGTATTAGATTCAGAGTTTACAAGATATTGCAATTTAAAGCGTAAGTTTGTTATGCTACAGTTGTTTTGATGGATTAATTTTTTTGTTAACAAATTTAATTCAATATTATTATTTTGAATTGCATGACAAGCTCATTGAAACTGTCATTAAGAACAAATTGGGTCCCACTTTAAATTAAGTGGCTTTAAATACTATGCACTTACATAAAAAAGTACAATGTAGTTAGTGTTCATATCCTATTGTAAAACACTTGTGCTGCTATTGAGGTGTGACATGGGTAAGGTTAGGGACAGGTGTATGTGGTATGGGTCGGTTTAAAAGTGGGTTAAGGTGTAAGGGAAGGGTCAACAGTGTTATTAAATATACATAAATTAATTACAGCTGTAATTGTATTCAGGTATTTAAAAAATATAAGTACAATGACAAAACATGTACGTAAACAATAAGTCCATAGTATCAAATTATTAATTTCAATGTTAGTACATACATGGTAGTTAAAGACACTTAAAATAAAAGGGGAAAGCCAAGTGATGAACACACTGTGTATCTGTCCTTGCATTTGGAATAAGAACAAAAGCAGGTTTTCTAATAATCTATTCAGTCCAATTGCATAATTAGAATAATTGTAATTACCCATAAAAGGGTAAATATTTATTATAAATGCATAATAGTGTCCAGCATTACTTGAGACACTGAACTAAATTTAAAAATCCTTTAGGAGTCTATTATAAGTTCTGCTCAAAAGAGATTCAGGAGTGAAGCGACTCTCTTTTCTGATATACATTGTTTCCAAAAACAGCTTTAGTTTTAATTTGTATTCTCTGCTCCTGACTGGTGTACCCCAAAGCTGTGTACTGAATCTTTCAAGTGTATCAGGATCTATGACTAAGACATTTGGGAGACAAACAACATGAAGGCAGCAACCTATCATCCTTCAGTTACTCACCCAGGAAACATCGGCACAAGAACGCCAACCACACATACCAAAAGTCAAATAGATGCTTATAATCTTCTTAATCTCTCACTAATGCAGGTTCTTTGTAGGCATTCTCAAACTAAACTTTGAGTTCGAAGTGGTTCCTCCAGCTTTAATGATATAACTGTGCTCGAAATGCTAAATATGGTACCCGTCTAAATCCTGTTCCTCACTCGATGACAATAGATCAATTCTCACCACAGTCTTTGTCTCATATTTAGGCACTAAGTCAATATTTTTTTCTCAGGATGACACCGGAATGGATGACACTGTCTTATGAGAATGTATGCTGCATGCTGGGACAAAATGATGGTCTGTTTTTGTGAAGAAGATAAGTTTGAAAACTCAAATGGAACAGTTTTTTATATACTGTAGAATAAAGGATTTCTGAATTCAGCTATAGTTGTAAACTTCAACATGACATTCATTACAGGTCGTATACTAATGTCCAAAATGAATGAATTAATGGTAAAAACATTTTTAAACCTTCACCACATTTTATTTATACTTTTACCCCCACATAAAAACATTTAGCATTGTTGTTATTTTTTAATCATAAATATTACGACGTGTACTTAAACTAACATTATATTATATTTTTATGAAACTTACTGATCGTGACATACTGGTCCTTTTTCTGATATAATTATTTTCTTGTCATCTGAGAAGAAAAATGGCTTCCTTATCTTTTAGTTACCACACGTATTTATATTTGGTGGACAAATTCGTATGATTCAATACAATAACGATAATTTACAGCTTTATTATTTATTTATCTATTTAATAAAATGAGTAAAACAACTTTTTAAGGTTTTTATGCAATTTAATTTAAATGTAGATTTAATCTCTATAATTAATTTTTTTGCAATCGGATATTAAAAAAATTGGGAGGAAAATGAAATAATCGTAGAAGAAGTGTATTAAGATTAGTTTTCATACGGATTTTTTTTCTTTTTTTTTTTTTTAGGGCCCGAGCACTAATGGTGCGAGGCCCCTATTGAAACTGTTGGGACTGTTGAAACTGTTACTTTGAAAAAGTAAGCGCCATTTTCGCGGCCGCAACATGCTCAAAAACTCACCAAATTTGGCACACATGTCAGGACTGGTGAAAAATTTCGTTTTTTGTGGGTTTCGCGGATGGGCGTGGCAAAATGGCTTGCTAGCGCCACCTACAAAATTGGAAAAAATTAGCCCCTCGTCCACGTTCAACCTAAATGCACAAAATTTGGTGGGGACGTGTAACATATCAAGACGCACAAAAAAGCCTCAAGAACCCATACCCTAAACTCGACAGGAAGTCCGCCATTTTGAATTTCGCGGCCATTTTGGGATGATTTACACACTCCGCACTTTAACAAACTCCTCCCAGGGATTTTGTTGGATCGACTTCAAATTTCTGCTGTGCCTTCTAAAGGCATTGACGATGTAAAGTTGTACTATCTGCGCGTTTTGTTGTAGTAACTTGGCTGTAAATGCCCAGATCTGCACCAAATTTTACACATTTGACAAGAGTCCCACCCTGAACAAATCTACATGCCGACAATCACCCACAGTCATAGCTCCACCTGCTGGAAACAGGAAGTGACCTTTAAAGAAGCAGCCCCTGCCGCCCATTTGACCTACATGTACGGAATTTCTATGGCACATGTATCATGCCCAGACGTACAAATAAGTCTCTTGGAGCGATGCCCTAAACTCGACAGGAAGTCGGACATTTCTAAATTTACCACCATTTTTGGATGATTTACTCATTGCGTACTTTAACGAACTCCTCCTAGGTATTTAGTCGGATGGACTTCACATTTCTGCTGTGCCTTCTAAAGGCATTGACGATGTAAAGTTGTGCTATCTGCGCGTTTTCGATCGATGGGCATGTCCGTCGATGATTTGCCATGAAACAGGAAGTTGTAGTAACTTGGCTGTAAATGCCCAGATCTGCACCAAATTTGACACATTTTGACAAGAGTCCCGCCCTGAACAAATCTACATGCCAACATTCACCCACAGTCATAGCGCCACCTGCTGGCAACAGGAAGTGACCTTTAATGAAGCAGCGTAGCAAATTCACAGCCGCACCGGCTGGGCTCCAGAATATGCAACGCGGCCGCCTCACACCCGACGTGCTACAGGTGCGAGGGCCCGCCCTCGCTGTTTGCAGCTTTAATTTTTTTATGTTATTTTAAACAAATTGCCGAAATTCAATTGCGGACATCAGAACCATAATCTAGTATGCATATTTGTAGATTTTCCAGTCTTTGGAAGTCTCATGAGAAGTTTTACTACTGAGTTATTCAAGTTAATTAAGTAATAAGGGAAGTGTAAAACCAAAACAGTTGGCCTGGCCTTATCTTTGCTCCACTGAGATACCAAAACTGAAAGTAAGTTTATTTATCTATTTATTTATTTACTTACAATATTAACAAGGCATATTCAAACTTGTTATTATAGGGGTAACCTTGATTTCAAGAGATGCTCACTTATATTGTTTGTCAATAAAAGCATGCAATGGCATGTTACATTGCATATAGAACCACTTTTGCCCTTTGTTTGATATAGCTTTATTTTATTTAAAATGTTCTCATTTGGTGTGTGTGTGTTTGCAGTTCTATAGAGACTATCACTGTCATATTAAGCACACATTCCTGATTCAGTAGTGTAAATGAAAACAGCTGTTTTTTCTTTCTGTGTACATTTCTCCAGACACGGTCAATTAATCACTCTTAAGCAGCACGTCAGTCTCTAAAGGTGCGTTCCTCACCTTATCTTTTTCCTGTAATGACCCACAGCCTTTCAAAAAGCCATATTCATCTTCAGTCCCACTGACACAGCTGTCAGACTGACTGATTGATATACGTGTTCACAGGTGCTAGAAATAAGAGACGGTATAATTAGGTCCTTGCTTTTTGGGGTCTGCAATCTTAAAAATATAAGTTCAAAAAGGATGGCTTTTCAGTGATACCATGGAAGAACAATTTTGGATCCCCAAAGAGCTATTTGTCTAAGTGTAAAATACATTTAAAAAAAAACTTTTGCGCAATGGAAAGATTCCACGGATGTTAACGTTTCTAGAAGCATAGATGCACCTTTATTTTTAAGAGTGTGGAAGTAGTCTTTCTATCCTCTTTCCAGAGTCCTTAAACAAGTTGTCCTGGAACCTCCTAGACACAAGCCTATTAATGAAAATGTTTGTTGGAAAACTACTTGACAGATCCTGACCAGAAGGTGTCTGGTATGTTTTGAGTTTATCTCTTTGTTTAAAATTGATAACCTCATCCAATCCTCTTAGAGCCAAATAAGGAGGGATATTGAGTGTCCTATCATTCCAGGGAGGAGTTCTTAAGCTTTGCCAAAGACAAGGTTCATTCCTATTAAAAGCTGTTTGGCTTGGCCCTGTTTTAAGTTTCAGTCACTCAAGCCAACAAGTACATCTGCACACCACACCTCACCTCCCCTGTACCTGTCGAAAACATCTCGCACAATCCATTAAAGACCATCGTCACAAATCGCAGAATTTGAAAAGAGAGCCGTCTTAACAGGTTAGCTCTGTATTTTACACTTAAAGCCCTGTTTTAAAATCGTTTCTGATGAAATAGAGTGGTTAAGATTGAAATTTGGACAAATGCTACTGTCCAGAGAATTTTAGGTTACTGTGTTAGTACTTTTGATGAATAAAATGTTCTGCTATAAAAGTTTATATTCTAGTTAAAGCTATTCTATTTAAAATGTAGGCTACTTTTACATAATTACGTTTTGCTTTCGCCAAATGGCCCTTTGCACCACCTGGTGGTCATTTCGCAACTGACTTTGAAATACGGCTGGTTTATTTTTGATAAATGCCGGCAGTAAATTACATTCTGGTTGTCCACCTACTGTACCAGATGTGGGCCTGATCTGGGCTGACACTATGGTGCTGTCTGGGTAGTAGTTCCAGTAAGTCCACTACAAGCTAGTGACCTAATTATTATTGGTAACACCTTATTTTATTTGTGGTTTAGGGTAGTTACTATAGTAATAAGGGTAAACTATGCATAATTACTTGCAATTAACCCTACACCAAAAGTCTACAAATTATTATGCATAGTGGTTAAAACCTTTGTTAGATGCAGATTAAGATTATAATTGTTAACATTATTAGCAAGGTCAAAAAAAAACATACAATAATTACAGTTTATATCAAAATAACGAAAAAAGACATTCACAAGTGAAACGCGAGCTGGTAGCAGCAGGGCTTTAGTGCTGACAGGTCTGATTACTAATCAGCCAACGTTTAGATGAGATTTTAGAAACGTTTTTAGACTAGATGCGATGTGTGTGTGAGAAGCCTTAACAGACTGACTAAAAGCACTTTTTCGAAGTGGAATAATACAGTCACCTCTGTACACTCCTCTGGTGATTATATGTGTGGTTGTTCTAAGCTGGACAAAAACTTAATTTGATTTCCCCATCTTAAAATAGTGTATTTTAATTAAATGGCACTGTGATGAAAATGCTTTGGTTTCTTATCGAGCACTTTGAGTGTCTGTTTGTATAAAGACTGTAGTGGTTTCAGAGTGGTGGAGATCTGACTGGTACCAGCTTGTTAAACAGTACGAAAAATGAGAGACAATCATTCAGTGCACAAATGTTTTGGCAGCTTGAACAGACATTGCATTAATCAGAAATTAACTAGATTAAAAGTAACTTTTTTACAGGTTTGATTTACATGCGATATAAAATTGACTTTGGAATCCAGATGAATGCCGATATATTTGTATTCTTGGACGATTTGCATTTTTTCTCCTGACACTAGGAGAGGTGGTTCTCACTGCAGAACATGAAATCCACGTGGAGGATACGGATCCAGATTCAACTCCTCTCACCTTTCATACACCTAAACCTACCCAACTCCGCCACCTGATCCCTAAACCCACCCCTAATCCTTAAACCCAACCCAATCCTACCCATCTCCACCCTTGGATCTTTATCAGACTCCTCCCCGTGGATCTCAGTGTACTGGATTAAGGTGCTACTGCTAGGACAACTGCATCTTTGGTTACCTTATGTGATTTCATGAAAAACATACCTTCAGTTTTAGACACATTGAGTTGTAGAGAGAAATGATTCAACCATGTTGTAATGTTAACCATCACATGTGTGAGTTTGTCAGCTACCTTGGTTTGTGAGGATCCATGTACATACAGAACTGTGTCATCAGCATACATTTGAATGGTAACCTCCGGACACACCAGTGGCAGGTTGGTAATGTACATGCAAAATAGAAATATGGAGCCCAGAGGCAGGCCGATCAACAGACAGAGGGGCTCAGACTGACTATTATACTGTACATTTTAACAGTTTGTATTCGTTGAGAAAGACATGAGTTTATCCATTTTAATACATTGTCTGAAAGAGATAATTAATCAAATTATTCCTTAAAAGTTAACCATTTAAGATGCGTAAAATTTACACCAAAAAACATTTAACAAAAATATCTCACTAACAGACAGTTGTCAAAGATTAATTAAGAACTTATATTGCCAGAAGATACCTGATGTTAACAAGCTGAATCACTGAAGGAGAAAACTGTAATTTTAAAACAAATCTCAAACCAACACACGATCACCATAATGGTGACTTACAATTTATGGTTTTTTTTTTGTTGGTTGTTGTAAGTTTGACTCATTTTTAAATGGTTAACTTTTAAAGGATATTCCACCGGGTTTTCATATTAAACTATGTTATTCCCTTAACTAAGACGAGTTGATACATATCTCTCTCGTCTCAGTGCGTGCACTATGTCGCTCTGTATTGCCGCGAAACTATGTTAGCACTTAGCTTAGCCCAGTGCATTAAACATGGGCCACAAAGAGAAGCCACCAAACACTTTCTCGTTTTCCCTATTTAAACACAGTTACTCGAGTAGCGTAACTCGACCTAGTATGGTGACAAAAAATAAAACGTGTTTTTCTAAGCGTTTTAAGTTGATGACTATATTGTATGGTGGAATACCATAAAAAGTGCTTTTGAGCACTTCGACTTGGCGCAATAATACCTTCACTCGTGAAAAGTCCTCTTTCCGGCTCCCACTTCCTCTCCCCCTCCCTCTCATTTCCTCTTTATTGCCATGTGCGTCGGATTTAGACGCATGGTTAAAGCGTCAGTTAGATGACGCCCTCAGGATAAGCGCCATGTAACTGACACTAAAAGGTTGCCATGTGCGTCGGATTAAAGGTTCAATACCTAAGATTGCATATCACTAGAGGGCGCTACATTCAAAACAACAACAACGGCTTTGCTTAATGACGACGTGGAGGAACGCGGAATGATGGGAACTGTTGTTTTCAACTCCACCGTGGATAAATCAGTCAGACGGGAATCGAAAATTAGTTGTCATGGATGAGGTAAAGTTCGAATTTCTATAAGTGTTGCGTTTAATGACATGCTTGTTTTTCATTAAACTGAAATAGCCGCAAGAAAAGTCAGGTTTAAAAGTAAATTAGTTATCACAGATGTTACTGTACGAGTCACTGGACGAAGCTATGGTGGAGAGGGTTTGAAGTCAAATCGTTGCTAATGTATCCTGACTTCGCCCTATGCTGCAATATGCATTTAGTTTTGTATTCATTTACAGAAATCAGCTGCTTGACAATTACTGATGTTATTAGATTTTTCAGGTGATATTTCAATTAGTGAACAGATGTTCTGATGTAAAATTTTCAGACTGCAGACTCAGCAACGATTGTATTTAATTGTACAGTACAATCATAACATAGAACAGACATTATCTTCCTTTCATGATGAGAAAGTGCGCGTCCGGTGTGCGATACTGGACTTTGTCCTAGACGTGGCGCGGCTCTTCTCGTCCGGTGTCGATACTGGACTTTGTCCTAGACGTGGCGCGGCTCTTCTCGTTCGGTGTGCGATACTGGACTTTGTCCTAGACGTGGCGCGGCTCTTCTCGTCCGGTGTGCGACCCCCTTTACAGCCAACAGTTCACATTCCGAGAATAATTGAAAAGAATAATGCACCAGAATGTGCACCATTCCATTACAAATGCGCGAAACAAGTTGACGTTTGTTGCTTGATAGACGCAACGCACAACTACAACTTCCGCATTTATCCAGGACTACACGTAGTACGAGCGGAAACCGAGGATCACGCGGATATGACACGAATTGACTGGCGACTCCCAGCTCACCCCTGCTCACACGCCCCGTTTCCTTGGTTAAAATCTCAATTTACTCGCGATTTAAACATAGCTTGAAACATTTGGAATATTGTAAGTTATCATCTTAACTAAATATATAACACTGGCCTTGTGATTTTGGGATATTTTAATGCAAAAATCTTAGGTATTGTTACCTTTAAGATGCATGGTCAAAAGCGTCAGTTAGATGACGCCCTCAGGATAAGCGCCATGTAACTGATGCTAAAGGTTGCCATGTGCGTCGGATTAAGATGCATGGTCAAAAGCGTCAGTTGAATGATGCCCTGCAGGATGAGCGTTCATCTATCTGACGCTGGAAGTTGCCATGTGCGTCAAATTTAGATGCATGGTTAAAAGCGTGCAGCTTAGATGAGCGCCTCGAGGATAAGCGCAATTGTGCAATTGAGCAATTGTTTTGATTAGCTTTACATTCATTTGAGCTCGGAGTTAGTGAGCTGTCACCTGCAGTATTTGACAAAAATGATAGTTTCTGGTGATCAGATGCCACTCGAGCGCTAAACACGCTTGTATCCTGACTACAAGTTCGACGCCGAAGACTTTCGTGTCAGAGGTACTGTAGTGCACGCAGCTCTACAAAGGTAGACACGCCATGCCAGGTCCGAATCTCTATCCAGCCAGCCGTCACATCCGCGTCAGGCACCACCGGCACTCGGCTTGGGAAAGACAAAATCAGTCAGTTGATTTTGTTTCCCATTAGTGTAGTGTAAATTACACGAAGAACGTACCTGACTGCTACTGGTGATGCTCACGTGCGTGGACGTGGTGTGGGGTTTGTCTTGTTCTTGATAGTTGAGCAGACCAGACACTGGTGGATGTCTTCGGACAGCAAGAGGGACATGGTTATTAGAAACTCGTAGCTTTGTTGTGGCTTTATTTTTAGGTTTAAGCGTTTTGTTGTTCGGTTGGAAAGGTACCGATTTAAATGAAAGTGGCGGCCAAGACGTGCTCCAAATCCAAAATGTTTTTATTTTTATTTTTGCTTGTTTTGTCAATAGATGGGTCACAGAGGGTTAGCTTTGTATTCTTTTTAAAATAGTAGTTATCCAAAATTTGCCTGGTGCGGTACAGCTAAAAATATTTGTGAGCAGCACAACGATGAAGCTGAAGCTACACCTGACACACCTGGTGCCGCCATTGTCTTGCCATTTGATATGATACAGCCTTTGATAATAATTCTCCAGGAGCATGTATTACCTAAGTCAATAGTCTCCATTTTCATTTCATGTTAATATAATATTTAAGAAAAAGAATGTTGTCAATCACAGACCAGAACCAAATGGTTTTAACTTAATGCATACATTCATGATGGAATATAATGTATGGGTCAAATTTGTGAAAGGTTGCCCAGAGTTTATCTTTCCTCAATGGAAAATAAATCAAAACGTCTCTCACAAGAGTAATTTATGTGTCCCTGCTGGCAAATAAAGTGATGCTCCCTTTGCATCCGTAACATTACCAGCTGGAGTTGCCTTCTTTGGAAGAAGTGGTGCCAGAACAACATCAAGTATTAATCACACCATGTCCTTTCCCTGACACCATTCCAAATGTCTTGTTGTTCACTTTAGCGCAAAACACTCGAGCCATCCATCCTTTTGGAGGGAAAGTAATCTGACTTATGTTTGTATAACATTTGATGGGGTCTGAGCAAAAGCAGCCTGGCATTTATGTCCTCTTTTCCCGCTAAACAAGGATGAAAAGCAATTTATGCTGTGAAATCTAAACTACGCCCACAATGTCTGCACATTCCCCTCTCAAGAGAGGTTACCTTGTAAAGAGGTACATCTATACTGCCATGAGAATGCCTCCGTCTTTTCATGCGGTGAAAGATAGCTATCTAGTACTCCACAAAGTTCAAGTCGGAAAAATTTACATGTTGTGCTAGGAAGAGGTTTCAATCATTGGAATACCAAAGCACATTATTCACACACTGCACCAGATAATAATGATTCAAGAATATGGCAGCTTCAGATATTTGAACAGGCTGATGTCAAAAGAACTTCTGAGTTCCTCAAAGAACTTTTATATTTCCTAGTTGTTGAGATAATTATCATGTGCAGGGGGTTGAAACGTTATTTGCAATCCATTTCTTCTGGTATCTAATGTAGATTCGTATCCATCAGCAATTGATTCGGAATAGTGAAACGTGACTGGAGGTGATGATTTCATGTTGACTTTAAACTACGATGGAAACACCGTTTACCAATTAAATCCCTAAATGCGCAAAAAAACAACAACAGAAGATCTAATTGGATAACTGGACTCACACCAGCGGACCAATCACATTGCAGATGTTTTTAAATGTTGATTTTGGTCATTCTGAAACACTTGAGCCAAAGTCTGTCTTTAAAATGATTTGGTTTAATTCCCTCCAAGAAGTGAAAAAGACCCACTAAAATCAATACGGAACAACAAGGTGGTCAAAGCTATCTGAGATAGTTGTAAATGAGTATGGTGTTGTCTAGCAAGATGTTTTCATTACGAGATGAATGTCTGTAAATTTATGGAGGTAAACTGTTTCTTTCATCCAAATGTCTTTTCCAGAACTCAGACTTGTTTTCTGATTCAAGGTGATATGAAACATATACCTGCATTACTCGAATTACGTCTGTTTCAGATTCTTATCAGCCAACACATTTCTCTGTTTCTTTCTGTATGGACAGTAAATGACACATACAATGTGATGTTTTCTCATGATAAGATATGCAGGCAAGATGTCTGATTTCCATGTTTCAATAGAACCCACGTGAAATGTCTTGAGAATTGTACAATCCTGTGTACATATTTCCGTTTTTTTGTGTCTGTAAGAATTTTCATACAACAAATTTGAACAATTAAAAAAACGAATAATCTTGTGCAAGAAGCAATTTCCTTTACATTACAATAGGGAAGAAAAAGTCTATCATAGCTCCTGTTTCATGCTGACATTAAACACTCCTATGTTTTGTTGTCAAAATACATTCTCTTTATATAGTTTTGTCATTCAGTACTCTACTTTGCCAAACGTGGGTTTATGGGTTCCCTCAAAAGTGTAAACATTAGAGCCCTCCATTGAGAGTGGTCCTCTCAAATCCGTCAATCTCTTTCCAGCTCAACCATTAGCAAGAGTTTGGGGTCTGGCTACTGTAGGGTGTTTAGAGGGTGTGGGACCACGGCTGACATGTTACATGGGATCATCAGCTTTGGGTAACAGGAGTGCAAGCCAAAATTCACTGCATTTAGACTGCATTTATCAAAGATTAAACTGGTCATGAAGGAACGGGGTACTGAGAGATGCAATGTGCTACAATGGATGCTTTACAAACCGTCTCAGAAAGACAAATATTTCAGTTTATATCTGTTTACTTCGATGTGTCCAGTGTAACAGCCTCAAGTAGTTGTGGCACGTCCCATGATGGCACACGTACATCACGGACACAGCAATTTGATGTCGGTATGTACATCTGCAAGATTTGAGTGTTTGCTCATCTGCAAGATGTCTCTTTGGACCGGTTTACACCTGGTATTAAGATGAGTTTCGAGTCTAATCGGATCACAAGTAGACAAGAGGCGACACATTCCTGTTTACACCTGGTGTTTAATCCGTCTCTTTGTCCACTTTCAACCACTTCTGTCCTGATTTCTTCGAGGGGAGGGTCTATGGGCAAGTAAATATATGGGTTTCTCCAGCCTGTTTTCATCCTCAGGCGTCATATACTGATGCTTTTGCCAATGCAGATATATCCAGCGCACGTGGCACCCTTTAACAGTTCAATATGAGACGCAGATATATATGGGCCAGAAGGTGCCTCCTAGTGGTCCAACCCTAACCCTACCCCAGACCTAAACCTACCCATAACTAGGGCTGGGTACCGAAACTCGGTTCTAATAGGGAACCTGTTCTGACGTAAACGGTAGTAACCAGACCGAATCAGAATGAAAATTTCGGTACCTGATTTTGATGCCTGAGTCTGTCATGCGGTGGCATGAGGCGCACACACGCAGTCTCTCGCGGTCTCCCTCTCCGACGTGCACGATACGGTTTATTGAAGCACTGTCTGATCTGTCTCGATAGCGCGCTTGCTCGCTCGCACTAGATTCCGGGAGATTTGAACTAATTTGCGATCATCCGGAGCCGTTATCAATTTGCGGGAGACTCCCGGAACATCAGCTGATACGTTCTGATACGCGAGGGGATTAAACACACGTAAAATGTACATGTAAAATGTAAAATTACGCGTCAGAATAACGATTGTCTATGGATATAGAATCACCATTCGCGCGCCTTGACGCTCACGTCGTCATATTATATTAGCCGCGCGCATCATCTGCTCCTCAGGGTTCTCTGCCAAAAAGCAGCGCGAGATATTTGGCAGCGAACGCAGTGTCCCGTTCCCTATTCAGAGAACATGGGTTAGGCTACACAGAGACGTTCTCTTTCATATGTTTACTCAAAGCTGCGCATAAGACGCAGTGGGAACGAAATATCAAACTGGCTAAGAGCTTAACTAGTAAATGACAAAATAACATGACTAGTTAAAGCAGACAAAACATGGGAACCTGTAGCCATGTTGATATATATTACCCTGGTAGTAATCTCTATTAATCTCCAGTATAATTACATTGTTTGATATAATATTGTTTTGTTTGATATTATGTAAATATGAACTTTTATTTTATATTTGTTTTATTTATTATTACCATATGTTACTTGTATTTATATTGTAAGTTAATATTGTGTCCAGTTTGGCCCTGTAAATAAAGAGGTATTATTTTTTGGTAACACTTTACAATAAGGTTCATTTATTAACATGAACTAACCATTTGTAACTTTATTTGTTATTCTTTGTTAACGTTAGTTAATACAAATCTAGCTGTTCATTGTTTGTTCATGTTAGTTCACAGTGCATTAACTAATGTTAACAAGATTTCAATAAAGTATTAGTAAATGTTGAAATTAACATTACCAAAGATTAACAAATGCTGAAAGTATTGTTCATTCTTTGTTAATGTTAACTAATGTAGTAACTAATGAACCTTATTTAAAGTGTTACCATTTATTTTATTATTTTTTTGACAAAGTGTGTGCGGTTTCATTTCTTAAGTACCGTTTCAAGAACCGTTTAGGCACCGGAACCGTTTGGAAAATACAAGAGTAGGTACTGGTATCGAATAAAACTCAGACCAGATACCCAACCCTACCCATAAGCGAAGCGTGTTATATTGACGCTAAAGGGTGCCATGTGCGATGTTGGATGTATATCCATGTTGGATGAGAGATGCATTGGTGTTTCAGAGCTTTTAATCGAATTGACAAAATTAGCTCACGCAATTTACATATGAACGCACCTGGAGACAGCGAATCCCGGACATCGAGGGCCGGACATGTCCGGGAAAAAGAGAACGGTAACCCCTAAAGTTACTGCTCAGCTTTCTCCACAGAATATGAGCCTGCTAGCTTAGCTTCCAAAAAAGATGGCTGACACTATGTGCAATCCCAATTCTCCATAATGCATCAGTCTGCGTATTCAGTAGCTTCGTATATATTTTCAAAAAGTTTCTACCGGTGAAATCAAACACACTGGCACTGGTCTGTGATTGGTCTGTTAGTGCATTAGGTCCAACCCTCAATGGGTGGCTTTGAAAGGGTGGGATCTAGTGCTTGTAGTCTTTACAGAAATCCCCTCCTCTTACACTTCCTCCTACAATGACACAAAATTACGATTTTTTGATCATTGTAGAGAGGAAGTGAAAAAAGTGAATAGCAGATTTCTCTTGTCTCAGGGGAAAATTAGAGATTGCTGCATGACCATTCAATAGTGTAACTGGGTTTCTAACAATGGAAAACAAATGCAAATGTATGGAGTGTCCCTTTAAAAACCAGGTGTAAAAAGGGTGTAAAAAGATGTTTCCTGTCAAATGTTCAATAGACATTTAGAAAATGCCATTACGATTTGCCAGTATGATTTTGATTGTATGTAAAACTACGTTCATCAGATGTTTGTACACAACAGATGTTTTCCAGACGAAGTGCTCTTAGAGACGTACCTGTGCTATCTGAGTCATGTCAAAATGCCGAGCCCGTTCTCATCCTTTAGCGTCACATAAAGCGCTTTATGACAAAACGGCGCTATACTACGCACATGGTACCCTTTATCGTTTATATACACGCAAACTCAAGGCGTCATAAATCCTTTAGCCTAATATGAGACTACCCTGACCCTACCCCACACCTAAACCTAACCATCACAGCGCGTGTTATATAACGATAAAGGGTACCATGCGCGTAGTATAATGCCGTTTTTTCATATAACGTTCTATATGACGCTAAAGGATAAGAACGCGTTGAAATGCCTCTGATGCAGATATACATTATGTTTAGTTTAGTTTAGTTTATTTATTTATAAGAGCACATTTAAACACGGCCCCTGGCCGACCAAAGTGCTGTACACATGGAGGTAAATACTGTTTAGCTGATTTACATCAGTTCAGAAAACAGGAATAGCCTACTCATTCCAGACTAAAAGCGACAGAAAATAAATAAGTTTTAAGACAAGACTTGAACTCAGACAGAGAGGAAGTAGTTCTAATATAAAGTGGGAGCTTGTTCAAAGTGCGGGACCAGCCACTTCAAAGGCACGGTCTTCCCTAGATTTTAGCCTTGTTTTTGAGTATCCGAAGAAGAAGTTTAGTCTCTAATCTAAGACGTCTCGATGGAGAAATGAGTAATGAAGTAAATCAGATAAATATGCAGGTGCTAAAAGATTTAAGGATTTATACACCAGGATTAAAATTTTATACTCAATTTTAAAATTTATCGGTAACCAATGAAGTGACTGTAGCAGGGGGGTGACATGATCAAATTTCCTTTTGCCCATAAGGAATCTCGCCGCTGCATTTTGAACAGTCTGAAGGCGGGCCGTTTGGGACTTTGATGCGCCGAAATACAGATGGTTGCAATAGTCCCAGGCGCGAATTGATAAGAGCATTGATAGCCAGCTTCAGCGATCGTTTAGGGAGATATGATTTAATTTTCGCTAAAGAACGTAGATAAAAGAAACTAGATCTAACGACAGCACTGATTTGTTTATCGAATTTAAGGGAGCTATCTATAATAACACCTAAATTCTCGTACCTGGGGAGCAATAGATTGTTCCAAAGATCCCAGGTCAAAATAGGTTTGCCTAGTTTCTAAGGGGTTAAAAACAATAACTTCTGTTTTATCTGAGTTCAAGAACAGAAAATTTCCAGCATGCCACGTTTTTACCTCCTCAAGACATATTGTCAGGCTGTCAAGGGTACTCTTATTTTTCTTAGACAAAGGCATATAAATCTGCATGTCATCGGCATAACAGTGAAATTAGATATTGTGTTTTCTAAAAATAGAGCCCAGAGGAAGAAGATATAGTGAGAATAAAACAGGGGCTAAAATAGAGCCCTGAGGCACACCGCAAGATAGATTTCGGAGTGAGGAGGAAAAACCTCCAATTTTACAGAAAAACGTCTATTTGTTAAGAAGGATTTGAACCAGACATTATCTATATAGACAGGATGTTAGTCTGCTCAATTGCTTTCTCGTCATGACACATATTTTTACACATAGTTTTACCTGTTGTGAGACATGCCTTCTCAAGCCCCTGTAAGGGATTTTTGTGATATTTCGGGCATTTGCAAAATATGCTTTATGTTTGTAGTTCCGCTATATATAGTGTCTTAGAATCTATACTTCACCTTAGAAACTTAGAAACTTCACCTTTAAGAATGAAAGAATGTGGCAGTTTCATCCGGTTGTCTAGTGTATCTTTAATCTTCTAATATTTATGGAAGACTCCTCAAACAGATATAACCCAATTCTATTTTTAGGATGTTACTGTATTTGCTAAATATGTTACTGTCATAGCTGCCAAACTCATATAATTGCTGTAATGATGACAAAGGCGGCTTGCATAATAATAGAGACAGACAAAGTAATAAGTGATGAATTACAGGCATGTTAGGTGAGAGAACTGATCAAATATTAACTCTGGGACTTTGTGCGTGACTCTGAAATCCAGACCAGAAATAAACTTGAAAGCGTGTCGAGTCAAACAGACAGGTGACGAGATGAAAGGAACTGTTAAGAGAAAGACAGGAATGGCGAGAGAGAAAGAGAGAGGGGAAAGAATGAGTAAATTTGCTGTTGTACAGCCTAAAGCGATACATCTCCCTCGAGACCCATCTCTCCTGCTAGACTGACAACAGAAAAGACTAGGAAAAATGTGGTTGGGAGAAGTTCAAAAGTAATCACATACCGGAAAGGTCTAGACTTCCGAGGGGAAAAAAATGTGTCTGTGTACTGTATTGTTACTTATTGAAAGATGTATGGGTGAATCATGGATTTGGTGTATCCGGTATCATATACAAATAAATAGTTCTTTTGAAATTCCAGCCTGTCCAGAAAGTTATTTGTATTGTAACAGGAATACAAAGCAAATGAGAATTGTAGGATGGATCATTGATTCCCTCTTTTGTTTGGTCTTCAGAAGAACAGCTCTGTGGTGGTTCACCTCTCAGCTGAGTGACTTCATTAACTGAAACCTCTTGACTGATAAACTACACCTGGATGCTTGTGACTAGATCTAATCACACAGTAAGTGTGTCATTTCATTTCATGGAACTACTGTGAATACCTTTGAGGATGTGAGGTGACGGTGAATGATAGTCACGCTGAAAACTGTAGAACGTCATCTTAGTGCACTTATGAACTGAAAAGGAATAGAAATTAAAGTTCTTTCATCTTTTACTCACCCTCAAGTGGTTCCAAACCTGTGTGTCTTTCTTTCTTGTGTAGAAGTCAAAAGGAGTCATTTCACAGATTGTTCACGATTTTCTTTTCCAAAAGTGAAATGAATGGAGACGAACACACTCTAGCTCTTATATATATTGAAATACTTAAGTTTTCCAAGAAAACGTAAAAACTTTAAGAAAGCAGACTGAGACTGATTCATATATTCAATTATGGCACATCAAGATATTTGATGTAAATTATCCTGAAAATCACTGGCTTTGACTGAAATAACCACTCGTTACCACCGAGATATGCAGCAAAGCATTTGTGAAGCCACAACACGCACAACCTTGAGGCAGATGGGCTACAACAGCAGAAGACCCCCCGGGTACCACTCATCTCCAGTACAAATAGGAAAAAGAGAGGCGACGATTTGCAAGAGCTCACCAAAATTGGGACAGTTGAAGACTGGAAAAATGTTGCCTGGTCTGATGAGTCTCGATTTCTGTTGAGACATTCAGATTGGTAGAGTCAGAACTTGGCGTAAACAGAATGAGAACATGGATCCATCATGCCTTGTTACCACTGTGCAGGCTGCTGGTGGTGGTGTAATGGTGTGGGATGTTCTTGGCACACTTTAGGCCCCTTAGTGCCAATTGGGCATCGTTTAAATGCCACAGCCTACCTGAGCATTGTTTCTGACCATGTCTATCCCTTTATGGCCACCATGTACCCATCCCGATGCTAAAAATTTAAAAAAATGTGCATGAAAAAATGTATGCACTAAATTGAGGCAGGTCATTTTTTATCCGTTATGAAGACATGCACATGGAATCCGCTGGAAAAACCTTTACAGAATAAATTCATCAATGTGCTACAAAAAAAGTCATGTGACTTTGGATGTGAATGTGATTGGATAATATTGCAAAATTAGGTGAGTTTTTCTAAACAAGCAAAATGATCTGTCAATGGGCTAAGAAATATAATCTAAATTCAAAGGGAACCAAGATCATTTTTCTTACACAATTGGCAGATAATTGGCAGTTAGAAAAGCATTTTTTGCAGTGTTATTTGGAATAATTCCCTCCCAGAAATGATTGCATTCCCAAACACCATCCACCTCCAAACACAAGATAACATGACTGCATTTTTTGCCTTTTATTTGCACACAAGTCATTTATGATGTATGATAAAGAGCCAGTGGCTTCCATTTTTATGACAGATATTTCGCACCAGTTCTCTAGGAAGTGTTGACTTTGTTCTCTTGAACACATAGGATAGAAATGGTGGTTTATTCACAAATGTTTTATGTGATATTCCAACTTTGGATGGAAACATATCGTAGCAAATGAGAATGTAGCTTGAAATAGAAAAGGTAATAGCAGGTAACCACTTATGATCATATCTCATGAGAATGCGAACAGAGCCAATGACCTCAGGTTTTACATTTCCTCTTATGGCTGACTGTTCTCAAGCAGTCATAGTCTTGTATTAACAGACCCGAAACCCGCTTGATGTTTAATGTCATTACTTGAGTGCGTCTGGTGATTAGCCATACTGTCATAACCTGAGCCAGATGAGTGAATAATGGCAGTTTATGATAGCGCTCTTGACAGATCAAGCTCGACTGACAGCTTCAGGAAGGCGTAGCCACTGAGACTCAAGCCAAAGCAATCAGGTATGGCACGCAAACACAGAGATGCAATCTGTCAAGAGCCATCATTCACTGACTTAACACACAACAAGAGTCTGGATAGAGGTCTATGTGAAACAACAGGTTCATATACAGGCTGTCGCCGTCCAATATTTAGGAGTCAACGTTTGAAGTGGAAAAAAGTTCATCAAAGTTGTCTGATGACAAGAACAGGCACTGTTCACAATGAATGTATAACTTGATGAAAGGCTTTGGATCCACTGAGTGTCTAGTATGTATATGTATCTATATGTATGTATATCTATATATATATATCTATGTATATATATATATACACAACAGTTCATTCTAGTTCTTGATTTCATGGTTTTTCAGCCATGTGATATTCCCCTGTATCATCACTGATCACTCACTATCATTTTATACATACTACTGTTGTTGTGTAGTTTTCCGGGTTTTTTTTTTTTTTTTTTGTCGAGAATGTAGTTATTTAGACCCCAAATATGCAACTTAATTATTGACCATTTGTTTCAATGTTTTCAGAGATTGAGCTCCAGGCTGCGCTCATGTACATGCAGAGAAACGCTTCATCTCGGACAAACCTTTGGGAATTTCCCGCTGGCTCTTATGTAGATAGTCTTTAAACATGATGTATAATTCATTTTGGGTATATCAAACTGGCAATCTATGGTCTTAATCTATTACTTGTTCCAGAGCAAATCTATTTGGGTACAGGCAAAGTGAAGTTTCATAACTTCATATTTGGTTTCACTTTATTTTGATGGTCCCTTAACACTGTTCTACTGACTATGAGAAACTTGCATACACTACCGGTCAAAAGTTTAAGATCGAATTGCAGATTTTTTATGTTTTTAAAAGAAGTCTCTTCTGCTCACCAAGGCTGCAATTTTTTGATAAAAATAAACAAAAAACACAGTAATATTGTGAAATATTATGACAATTTAAAATGACTTTTTTTGTTAATATATATTAAAATGTAATTTATTCCTCTGAAAAAAAGCTGAATTTTCAGCATCATTACTCCAGTCTTCAGTGTCACATGATCCTTCACAAATCACTCTAATATGATGATTTTATGCTCCAAAAACATGTATGATTATTATCCATGTTGAAAACAGTTTTTTTTACATTTTTATTTCAGAATTCTTTGATGAATAGAAAGTTCCAAACATTTTTTTAAATTAAATTGAATTAAAAATTTTAACCCAACATTTGGGTTTGTCCGTAATTGACCCAATTTTGGGTTAAAACAACCCATTGTTTAGTGTGTGTGTGTGTGTGTGTGTATATATATATATATATATATATATGTGTGTGTGTGTGTGTGTGTGTGTGTGTGTGTGTGTGTGTGTGTGTGTGTGTGTGTGTGTGTGTGCGGTGTGCGTGTCGTGTGTGTGTGTGTGTGTAGCATAACGTAGTTAATATTTACTCTATAGGATTACAATTACCCTGAAATGTGAATTCAGGTGTGCTAATGAACACTGTTTACTGTACAATGTTTTACTTCAGGCATTTGAAAGCTTTAAGACTAATTGGTGTCAACAAAGTATTCCACTGTTTACTTTCAAATCCCTGGTGCTCAGGTAAACCCAAAATAATGAAGGCTAGTCGCTAAGCTTTTCCATTCTCTCCAACTTCTGTCTGGATTTGGACAGCAAACCACAAAGCACCTCTCAGCTGACAGCTAGTTTACCGCCCTGCAACACTCAGACCTCATTTACGGCTTACTGTGTTTTCTAAGTTTTCTCTCCCATAAACTATAACTTTTCTTTTCGTTTGTATTAAGAGTTTGCACCTTTCATATTAAAGTAAAGGGTAAAAACGACTTTCCCTGTATTCGTTCGTGTGCTACTGTGTGCGTTTTAAGTTCAGTTGAACTTTGAAGTTTTAGAAATCGCCGTACAATTTAGAGTTCAAGTTTTAGAATTCTGCGGAGATTAGAATGTAATCCTTTTTCTCTTCAGATCTTTCCACAGAGCTGCCTCCATAGTTAAACTCTTAATTACGTCTTCCATGGCTAATTACAAGTTGTTAAAAGCAGAGGAGATAATTAGTAATTAGTAAAAAGATCTGAGAACTGGTTTAGTGGTTTTCCCAGTCGAATTTAGATGTTTGATGTCCTTTCGTGCATTTGTCTTAACAATCCACGTCACTGCATAAAACATAATTTAGAGAGATTACAAAATAATTATTACAGTATAATAACTGTAATAATTATGTCTGTGGGCATTTAGGAAGGCAAGAGACCAAACTCTATTGAATTTTTTTTTCTTTTTTATTTTTTTTTTAACCAGAGGAAAATAAGTCAGAATTAAATGTCGACTGTAAAAAAATGTAAATTTACAGGTAATGGTCTGTATTTTTTTTACAGAATTTTGCCGTTTTGTCATTATGCAGTGAATGCCTGTTATTTTACAGATAGTAATTTTAAGGTCCATTATTGAATTTACAGGTAATTGCTTGTATTTTGGTTTTACATCTATTTTACGTTTTTTTTTAAGGAAATCGTCTGTATTTTTAGGGTTGTGTGTAATTTTACATAACATATTCCGTAATATTTTAACAGATTTTTTTCTGTTAAATTAGAAAACAAAGAAGAAGAAGGTATAACTGCAGAAATGCAGCAGTCATTTAACATGTTTTCCTTGAAGATCATTAAGTATGTGGGTGTTAAAGTGAGTTTTAAGGTTAAATAATAGTATTTCCGTAGTAAATACCATTAAATTTACAGTTTTTGAAAGTGAAAAAGAACAACTCATTGTATAATTTACAGTGAAAAACCGTAAATTAACATCCCCACAATTCCTGCGTGACACTTCACATTTGATGTGTTTTTGTTGAAATAACTATGTTTCTTCATAGTTTTCTTCAAATCAGTTATGTATATTAGGGTTTTATGTTACATTTAATGTTGTTAAACAAATGTTTAATGCATTTTAAAAATTTCATCTGTTACCATGATGGTGTTTAATGTTTCTGCGAATTACACTGTGCCGTTTCTATTAGTATTAACTCTCTTGTGGAGAAGCTGCTTGTAATGAGCTTTGAATGATCATGTGACTCCATCATCACTGTGGTTGTCAGTGTTACAATGGTACAAAACGGATATTAATACTTCAATAGGACAGTAAATTAACATTATATCAGATAATGAAAGCTATTTTTGTGTAAAATAACAGTAATAAACCATAATTATAGAATAAGAAATTACTTTTTTTTCTACTGTTTTTTACCATTTTTTTCCTGACAGTATTTTTCCGTTTTTTTAACAGACATTTTCTGTCGCCCCTGCTGCCAGAAAATTACCGTTTTTTTTACATTTTTTTTTCGCAGTTCTTCCTCAGTATTTTT
This sequence comes from Hybognathus amarus, assembly GCA_030378365.1. Taxonomy (NCBI): domain Eukaryota; kingdom Metazoa; phylum Chordata; class Actinopteri; order Cypriniformes; family Leuciscidae; genus Hybognathus; species Hybognathus amarus. The sequence goes on along the minus strand of JAQIUQ010000255.1, from coordinate 1,142,175 downwards.
GTCTTTGTCTAGTTAAAAAAAAGTTTAAACTTAAAAAAAAAGTTATACAATTGTACAAAAATGTATTGTGATGAAAAATGCATACACACAAAAAAATGAACAAGAAACTACTATTTCAGTTGTTCTACTTCTAAATCATTTGGAAATAAACCAGATTTAACTCACTACACGGTTCCAGATATGGACAAAAAAAGAAAACAAGAGGGATGTGCTACAAGCAAATTTAGCCAATACAGCTTCTTAGGATGTTGCACATTAGGAGAAATGGCTTCCTCTGAGAGTTAGCTCCTGAAATTGTCCCTCTTTCCACATGAACAATGTCTTTACTCAACAGAATGGAGCTGTCGTTTACTAAGGGTCAGGCCTGCAAAGAAATGACCTGTCACCATTGTTCAGTGTCTACCTTCTCTCTTCTTTTCTTGCCGTTTCTATGACTACCACCTTCTCAGAGCCAAACTGCCTTTACATTAGTGCCTGCTTGCAAGTGTTTTCTCATATTTGCAAACAAACTAGTTTTATTATCATCATAAATGTACAGATTGTGCACAGAGTTTTAGGATCTAGCATTTAGCATGCTAATCCAGTCGAATGCTAATGATCATCTTTAGGATGAGATGTTTGTCCCTTTAAGGCTAGTAAGTTTACTTCAGCACCCACATAGCAATGCCTCTGGTCAGCTCTTACTGAAAATGGCAAACGTTTGCTGCATAAACTCTTGCAGAAGTGCATTTGCTGCTGTTAAGAATGATAAGCGTTAGCCTAAATGGCTAAAATCGTTTCTCAACATAGCAGGTACAATTTAGAAATCACCATTTTCTTGGCTGAAATTGTGAGTGAGGAGCAGATTTTGTGGGTGAACATGATGGTTATTGTAGTTATAGAATAAATGTGAACATGTATTTATTCATCTCCTCATTAAACCGATTCCAGCATATAATGAATAAAAACAGTGAAATTCAAACGTTGTTAATATGTTCAATAACACAAATATACTCTTAGTACATAGATTTCACTTTATTAACCAATGTCTTTGCTGCAAACCATTGTTTATTTAATTACACCATACAGTATGAATAATGACTTTTATTGCTAAAGTTATTGTGTAACTTTCTTCAGCACAACTGAAATGTTTGTTTTACCTCTGACCTCTACTGTACTTTTGCATTTCAGCCTGAGGCTTATTCATTTCACCTTTGGTGAGAAAGAGCTTTACATTAGCAAAAAAATAGAAGTTCATAAAAAAGTAACTAACACAGTTAGTTACTTCTAGTTTTGGGGAGTAATGCAATATCGGAATGCATTACTTTTTTAAAAAATAACCTTCCCCAACTCTCTTTAGTAGGATATTTCATTATCTATTCATATTTTTTGTAATACTAATATAAGTAATTTTTTGTAGATTAAGATATAAGATTTTGACACTATAAAGTAAACCTTTCTCACAAGGGAACACATGAGTCCGAGGATTGAACAGCTCAGTTCACGTTTACACATTTCTGTAATTTGAACAGTTAAAAGTGTGTAATTTCCACTTCTTTTCAGGGAAAACATCTTTTACTTTGTAACAAAAGTGTATGGTGAGAAAATTTGGTGTACATTTTGGAGAAGCACACATGGGTGTTGCAGGTGCCTATATGTAGTTTTTGGCTGCTTATATTTCGTTGCACTTGCATTGGATAAGAGAATTGTTAATTCAATATCAAAATAAAAAAAAATCTATTTTTAGTACAAAAAAAATAATTACAGTAGTGTACTGATTTCCTGTTTTTTTATAGCAAGTTGCATTGTATTACATAATTCAGTACCCATGTAGTCACTGTAAATGTAATTACAGTAACTTACTAAAAGCAGTGTTGTCAGTAAGTTACTGTAAACACTGAAATACGGTTATAGTACTGTACATCTTCATCACAGTAACTTAGCTAGCAGCAGTTTCGTCAGCTGAGTTACTGTAAAACTGAAATACAGTTATAATACTGTAAATCTTCATCCGCAGTTACTTACTAGCAGCAGTGTCATCAGTTGAGTTACTGTAAAACTGAATACAGTTACGAGTACCTGTAAATCTTCATCACAGTTACTTACTGAGCAGCAGTGTCTGCTAGTTGAGTACCGTAAGCCAAATACAGATATAGTACTGTAAATCTTAATCACAGTTACTTACTAGCAGCAGGGTTGCCAGCAATTCACAATAAAACTGAAATACAATATAATATTAATCCATCACAGTTACTTACTAGCAGCAGGGTTGCCAGCAAGTTACAATAAAACTGAAATACAGATATAGTACTGTAAATCTTAATTGCAGTGGCTAGTAGCACTGTTGCCAGTAAGTTGCTATAAAACTGAAATATGGTTATAGTACTGTAAAACTTAATTACGGTAAATTACTAGCAGCAGTGTTGTCAGTAAGCTACTGATGTTAAAACTGAAATACAGTTATAGTACTGTAAATCTTAATTAAAGTGGCTTACTAGTAGCAGTCTTGCCAGTAAGTTACTATAAAACTGAAATACTGTTATAGTACTGTAAAACATCATTAAGGTAATTACTGAGCAGCAGTGTTGCCAGTAAGTTACTATAAAACTGAAATACTGTTATAGTACTGTAAATCTTAATTACGTGGCTTACTAGTAGCAGTGTTGCCAGTAAGTTTCTATAAAACTGAAATACCAGTATAGTACTGCAAAACTTAATTACGAGTAATTTACCAGCAGCAGTGTTGCCAGTAAGTTACCATAAAACTGAAATACGGTTATAGTACTGTAAAACTTAATTACGGTAACTTACTACGTCAGCAGTGTTGCCAGTAAGTTACTATAAAACTGAAATACGGTTATAGTACTGTAAAACTTAATTACAGTAACTTACTAGCAGCAGTGTTGTCAGTAAGTTACTATAAAACTGAAATACAGTTATAGTACTGTAAATCTTAATTACAGTGGCTTACTAGTAGCAGTGTTGCCAGTAAGTTTCTATAAAACTGAAATATGGTTATTGTACTGTAAAACTTTAATTACAGTAATTTACCAGCAGCAGTGTTGCCAGTAAGTTACCATAGAACTGAAATACGGTTATAGTACTGTAAAACTTAATGACGGTAACTTACTGAGTAGCAGTGTTGCCAGTAAGTTACTGATAAAACCGAAATACGGTTATAGTACTGTAAAACTTAATTACATAACTTACTAGCAGCAGTGTTGTCAGTAAGTTACTATAAAACTGAAATACAGTTATAGTACTGTAAATCTTAATTACAGTGGCTTACTAGTAGCAGTGTTGCCAGTAAGTTTACTATAAAACTGAAATATGGTTATTGTACTGTAAAACTTAATTACAGTAATTTACCAGCAGCAGTGTTGCCAGTAAGTTACCATAGAACTGAAATATGGTTATAGTACTGTAAAACTTATCAATTACGGTAACTTACTAGCAGCAGTGTTGCCAGTAAGTTACCACTAAAACTGAAATATCGTTCTATAGTACAGTAAAACGTAATTCAGTAACTGTTTCACAGTAACAGTACTGTAAAAAACCCTTGAAAAATCTAACAGTGTATCGTAGAACGTCAGGAGTGTTTATTTAGTAATTACTAATCTAGGTATATATGAACACTGCAAAGATTCGGGATAAAATTATAATTTTCATCTACACATTTGCATAATGCAAAGCAACATGCTGAAGACCACATTCATCAGGAAAACACCACTCTTCGCAACCACCCACAACATCCTATTTGTGGTTTCTTCAGAAATATAAAAACATTGATGTAGTTCAAAAAAAAATAGCAGACAACTGCGGCCCAAATGCTTGATGTTTCATTGCTATAACCAATGAAAAATAAATAAATATATATAAATATATATATATATATATATATATATATATATATATATATATATATATAGTATATATATATATATATATATATATATATATATATATATATATATATACATGTTTGGGGTAAGAATGTGTCTGCCATGTGAAACAAAACAAAAAAAAAACATAAGTACATTACGTAAAACATACACAGCAAATATCTCACTTCAAAAGCCTCTGAGATGTGAGCCAGTGAATGAGGGCAGAGATGAGAAAGACTGCCTGATACTGATCAAAGCCGAGGAAGGGAGAGAGAGATGGAGAGAAAGACAGAGGATGTCTCCTAGAAAAGGGGCAGATGATCGAAAGCTCAAGATGAAGGCAATGCAGCAAACTGGGAAATGAAGGAGGAAGAGGAAGTGAAGGGAAACTCCAGCACCTTCAGATTCGCTGAACTTGACTGTTGTGTGCATTCTGGCTTCATTATTTCCTGTTCATAATTTTACAGAGGTTGGCTGAAAGAGGGATGATAAAAGAGAACGGGAAGCTGCATACTGTCTGTCCCTGCCTGGTTTGTTGCCAAGACCGTGAAGATAATGATGAAGATAATGTTGAGGAACTGTCATGTGATCAAACAGCCACGGCACATGGCACTGCCGACCTCATCTGCGGTTCGGATTCGCTAATGAGCTGAGCAACTTTCGGGAAACAAATTGGGAAGTTCACCTTTCATAGAAAATTTCATCAGCTGTTATTTCTCTAGGTTGGGACTTGAAGGATTCAGAGAAGTCCAGGTGAACTTTTTCCACCTGTGGGTATTTCTTCAGCTTTTGGTACTTGTGAACTTTTAGAAAGGAATAAAAAGTTGTATTTCTCCAATAACAATGTCTAAAAGTGGATATACTGTATTTGACCATTTCCACCACTATCAATTGTATTTGTACAGGAGCTCCTGAATGGACATTGTGGGAACAATTTGGAATGGGGGAAAAAAGACTGGTGGTCTGTTTGAAGTTGTCTCTTAGCCGAGGTCAATATATATTTTAAAGTGTGTTTTGAGGAAAATTGGGTTGTAGCTCCTTGTATACGTAACTATGATTGGAAACAGGTGTAATTTGTGTTTTAGCAACGGCTTTTGATCCAGGAAGTTGGAAACTGCAAATATATTGGCAAATTTACTGAACTCCTTGAACTAAGCACTTACCACATTTACTTATATTTGAGTCTAAGGTCAAACACTTTGAAACGCTTCATTGTTGACACACTGAGCTCTGAAACACTGCCATCGGGATACAGGAACTGTTTGTCCAAGCTCACAACAGGTTTTGGAAGAGACCGCAAACATATTTGCGTGAGAACTCAAAAAAAAATAAATATACAAATTACTAATTACAAGGTCAGCTCTGCTTGTCGTTAGGCTTCCAACCCTGTAAACTAAAGACAGTAACAAACAATGGCGTGAGATTTGACAATATCATTGTGAGCACGAGTCCGAGAATGAAACATTGGAAGATCTCCGAACCTCCATCGCAAGGATTACTTTAAGCTGGACGTTTCTCAGTGATAAACTACTCAGTTTGAGGTTCATTACGAGATGTTGCAACTTATTTCTCACCATCAGCATTAACAAGATGTCGATCAACAAACCGATTATTTTACACGTTCTAATTTATTTACCAAGTTTTTTTTCTAATATATTTGTGGAAACTGCGTAATCAATTTATGCATTGTATACATTAGCCGAGCTTTAGCGTGAATGACTAATGTAACATAAACGTTGGTAAAACAAATATTTTCTTAAAGTAACATTAGTAAGAAGCGACAAACAATCTGCATTAATTGACAGTTTTAGGTAATAGTGGCCCACAGCTGATCAGCCATCACATTCTCATCCCAAGACGTCATCTAACTGACGCTGTTGACCATACGTCAACATCCAATGTTTTAGGGTAGGCCTTACCCTTTAACGTCAGTTAGATGACGATCCTCAAGGCATCATCCAACTGACGCTTTACCTTTAGCATCAGTTAGATGGACAGATGGGTAGGTTTGGGTCTGGGTAGGGTTAGGATATTAGATAGCGTCATCTAACCGACGTTAAAGGCCTAAAACATCGGATGTTGACGTATGGTCAAAGCGTTAGTTATATGATGTCTTGGGATAAGAACGGGCTGGATCAGCTGGATAAAATCTACGTTTTTTGAACAACATCTTTCAAGAGCAAGCAGTTTGCGAATCATGCATTGAGAGTTGAGAAGCAGTCGTCTGTAAAATAAAGGGAACACAGTGAAGGTTTAGGATTACACTGCTTTGGTATCCTGGTAAAGATGAATTTTAAACACTGATTGTTCTCATGCTCATTGTTGGGCGGAGAAAAACTGGTTTTACCTTCACATTATAGAGCACAGCGTCTTCTTCGGGAATCAGCTGCAGTGTTTGAGGTTCAAGTTTTCCCTGATGTCTGCGCGCACAATAAATGGGCTGGCAGAATAATGTTTCGTCCTGACTGTCACAATCGAAACGGCTTATGAACTCGCTTGAAAAACAATTCATTTCATTGACTCAGAGTCGACTCTTACGTTTAAAAAGATGGTAACTTTATACGGTGCACTTTTAGATTTAAAACTTTGCAGGACGTTTTCATTCACTTAGAGCTATGCTACACACTACATGAAAGGTCATGTAGTTGAAGAAACACCTAAATCCTGCTGGATAATTCAAACTGTACATTGTAACAGATTCAGACGTGGTGGAGAGTTCAAACCAGAGCTGTATTTTTCAAAAACACCATAAGCCTCAGTAGACCATAGAACCGTTGGCGCCAATGCCGACTGACCGTCTTGGCTTAGTCGTCCTAAACCAGCTTGGACCTCCTGCTTTGACTTGCTTGAAACATGTAAAACCATCCACTTAGCTGGATTTTCCAGCAGAGAGACTACACTGATGACTTGGGCAGTGGGACAAACTCATTATTCTAGACCCAAAGCGGAGCTGTAGCATTGCTACATGAATTTCATTTTATTTTGATGGTCCTCTTTAGACATTCTCTTGATTATAAGTAATGTTGTACCCACATGTCTACTAACTTTCATTAGAATATTAGTCAAGTAGTAGTAGACTGTTAGGATTAGTAGAATAGGGGGTTAGCATTAAAGTAAGTTAACATTTAGGTACAAAGTTACTTATTTTTGTTGGGGAATGTTCAGCGTTCTCATCTCAAGGCGTCATATACTGATGCTTTTGCCAATGCATATACATCCAACGCACATGGCACCCTTTAGCGTGAAAATAAGATGCAGATATATATGGGGCAGAAGGCGCCTCCTCAGTGGTCTAACCCTAACCCAGACCTAAACCTACCCATAACTGAAGCGTGTTAAATTGACTCTATAGGGTGCCATGTGCGTTGGATGTATTCGCTTTGTCAAAAGCATCAGTATGACGCCTTGGGATGAGAATGCGTTGGAAACGCCAGCAAAGAGTTAACAGATATTACTTTAATGACAGTTAGTTGACGTATTTGCAAAGTTACATATAGTCAACAGAAGACAATCAGTGTAACCACACAAAAACGGAAAAGACCTCTTTGGGTGATCAAGGTATTCTAAAGTGACAATCACATGACGAACAAATGAAAATTATTTTCTTTATTCCATCTCACACACATGCAGACTACATTAAACATGGAGATGTGAACCTCTAAAGTCAACAAACAAGTCTTTCACATCATGTGAACAAGCGTCATGAGCAATGAAGTTTGATGCTGGAATGCACCAGTTAAGATGTACCGAATTAATTTGACTTTACCTTTTGGACCTCACTGACTTAAATTGCTAACATTTCAAGAGTGAAATGTTGAAGATTGTTCATGTTTTCTATCTGCTTTTACTTCAATGTCTAGTTGTCGTTGGGTGATCCATCAATCTGTCTACTCCCAAAGCCTTTGTTTCACCTTCCTCTTCAACCAAAACTTCCTTTCATCCCTCTTTAAGTGATTTCTTTTATCTTTGCCTTTTTCTTTTTGTCACCTTTCATACCCTAACTTCATCCGAGTTTGCTTCCTGGCCGTCCAACGTCCCTTGAATACATCTGGCCCATTTCATTACATTTTCCCAGCTAGAAATGAACTAAGATCGGGAAAAGTTCAGAGCGCTTGATGTCAATGTTTATATGCTTTAAGAAACTTCTTCCTCAGCCAAATTCCAACTAGTCCATACATCATTCATTAGAGATCAAAAAAGGGTTCCTTGGCACCCTCCGCACCCTTCAACTCGTTCACTGTCCCTCAACATTACTGCTTGGTTTGCACTTTTAGCACTTCCACAACTCGAGGCTGTTTGTTCAATGCACTGCAAATGAGCAAGAGCCCCATGTGACTGAAGCTCTGTGATGCTTGTATTGACTGTTAAACATTGGTCATCAGAAGTTTGCTCAAGTAAGTGGAATGCTAATGAATGCTTGAAAGTACAAGACCATTTCGTGTTAGGAAAATATCTGAAATTAACACTCGCCAGAGCCAAATACAAGTAAAAATTGGCGGTAACGCTTTATTTCAGTGTCCTTGTTGCATGCTACATGTAATAACTATAAATTATTCACAATTACATGTGATGTGACTAACCCTAAACCAAACCCTAATCTTAACCCTATAGTACGTACACTGTAAAAAAAATATTGTTGGTTTAACTTAAAAAAAATAGTAACCTGGTCGCCTTAAAACTTTAAGTTCATTGAAATTGAAAAATTGAGTTACTACAATGAAGGAGATTGATTTAATGAACAGAAACTCAAAATATCATGTTATCTGAACCACATAAATTATCTAAGTTGATTTGACAGAAGAAAAAACGTTATAACAAATCATGCTTTTTTAGTTAAATAACCTTAGTCAGAACTTAAATGTGTAATTATACAGTAACACCTTAATATAAAGTGTTATCAAATGGTCTTTTGTGAGGAAATGAAATGGAATGACTTGTCAAAAACGTTAGGGTGGTACAATTGTCCTTATACTGTATATCATAATAAACAATCTAAACGTATGAAATCCTTGTAAATTTAACAATATTTTTAATCTCTTATTGTGAAGTATTTTTTTAATATAGTGCGACCAATAAAGTCGTTATTTTAAACCAGTCAAATGTGATAAAACTAAGACAGTAAGCCATAATAAACCTTTGTGAAAGAAGTGTGCTTAAGTCTATTGAATGTTCACTTGTAGAGTACTTAAAGTGTATTTTTAGAAAGCTGTATGCAACTTTAAAGTATTTCCACTTTAATAATGTTTCTTAACACACTTGAGAATAGTCATGTTGTAGGAATCTGTTGTCACTATTTAAAGAATTACACTTATTTTGCTTATTTAACTAACATACATGTAAAGTACTCATTACTCAGTACTTAAATATATAATTACACAACAATGACACCATGACAAAAGCATACAACTTCATCTTTACAAATGTGTTACAAATACAAGACTTCAAAAACTCAAATTTACATAATTAGTTTACTATAAATGCTTGTTTGTTTGGGTGATAGACTTTATCTATATTTCAAAGACATTATGAAATTAAGTCATACTTAAATGGCTCAAAAAAGAGAGCTCTAAAGTTTATCTAAGTGCATTTACTATTATTTAAACTACATTTAGATTTAATTGTAAATAACATGTAATTAAGTGTCTTAAATACACTTACAGCATGTTCTTTTATAGCATAGTATGCGTAATGTGGCTGAGAGTAATATATTTTTTAATTGGGAGCTGAAGGAATAATCATTTGAACAGGAACATTTACTAAAACCAACCCAATCTCACGGGAATTTGTACAAATTTTACCGAGGTGGCTAATTCGTAACAATTTGTATCGACCTCACTCATACAAATTAGTACGTTTTTTGCTAAATCGTACATATTTAACGAATTGGCCAATTCGTAAGAATTTGTACGAATGACCTATCCCTGACCCCACCCCTAAACCTGCCCATCACATGGGTTACGACAAATCAAATGAGGCCATATCAATTAGTACAAATTAGCCACTTTTTAATAATTCGTATGAATTTCTACGAATTGGTTGTGAGATAGCGTTGACTAAAACACATTCAAGGTGTCTATTGACTATTATTGTGAAGATTAATACTTTTGCGGATGGAAAACTCTCTTAAGTGGCATTTTATTGCATTAATATGTTTTAGAATATGATTACAGGACATCATTTCAATATACTTTTAAGATTTGAAGTACATTACAAGTGCACTTTCAATATATTAAGCACACTTTACAAGTTCAGACTCGGTGCGGCTGCAATTCCATTCATGCTTCTTTAATAATGATCTCTCCAGTAATTTTATTATTTCATGCCATTAACAAAACCTTCTTTGTTGTCTGACTAAATGAATATCCACCACATCACTTTATGGATCCCACTGCAATATTCTGCATTGCAAAAGTATTTTTAGCTCCAGGAACATGGAGGGAGGGGGAAAGTCCAGGACAACACAATGCTGTTTAACCAATAAAGCTGGGATGCTTGCATCTGTTGTGTGTTGTTCTGAGTTCCTGGCCGAGAGCAGACTGCACAGCACTGGGACTGCTGACTGCTCGCCTCTGCCAGGAAGCCCTGTTGGTCGCAAAAACAAATATCTCTATAAAAAGATCTGCGCACGTTTGATATTGGCTTCACAGCAGCTCTGCAAGCTATCTGGGAGGAGGGTGAACTGCACGTTTGTTCCTGGAGAGCTTTGCACTTCTCCATGAGATCTGGCAGGTGTGCAGGTGTCGAGAAGCACACACTCGACAGCTCTCACCGATTGTCTGGCAAGATACACTTTCTTTGTGTGTGTGTGTGTGTGTGTGTCTGTGTGTGTGTGTGTGTGGATAGAAGGTGTACTCCTCCTTTAGAAAAGGGAAAAAATATATATTTCTCCAAGAGATTTTTTTTAGTGACTCATTCAAGTGTTAATAATCTTATCTGTTTAGTAACTAATTTCACTTTTTGAAATAATTAAGATTGGAAGTTTGTGCAATACAGCCCCTAGTTTGCAAATCAAATCTTACTTTCTTCATTTTGGTTTGGCCTTTGTGCTTTTTTACATGCTCAACTTTCTTTAGTGTGTAATGCCTGGTTCAAATTACAAGATTTTAGCCCGATTTTGGCACGATTTATTTGACGTAGGGTGTCGTGGGATTTGTAAACAACAACGGGTGTCGGGACGCAAGATTCGATCATATCATCTCGTATAGTGTGTTATAGTGGGCGACAATCTTTGTCGCGTCTGCAATGCTTCACGACATTACGTAACAAAAAGACTAGCATGTTTAATTTTTTTTAACGGTTCGTCCACGACTGTTCCGTCACATGCATGAGGTTGACCAATAGGAGCACAGAAGCTTTTCCGTACACAACTTTCAAAAATAGCTGAAACGAAGAGAATCGATGGTGCTAGCGTTAAAACTAAAAGTACAAATATAAGAAAACAATATTTTACCTCAAATTCTCTTTGGAGGATTGACAGCCCATACTGTCCTCTTCGAGCAATCCAGGAACGTGTCCATTGTCGGGTTTTCTTTCTTTTTTGACTTTATTCTGAACACAGGACAGCCAATGCAACACTCACCGCTTCATCCATTGTTTGTTTAAGTTCGTTTCCGTAAGTCACTCGCTGACTGAGTTTCGCCTTCTTGACGACATCACACACGCCGTTAAAGATGGCATGCGAGTGACTGGTCAGGAAGCTACGTGTAGTCTGACATGTGTTTGGTTCACGACACAACAAGACTTTAGGAGTCAAAATCGCGTAATCTGACACAGTGACTATCGTAACGGACAAAAAAAATAAATTTGTGAAATCTGAACCAGGCACAATATTGCTATTAGTGTGTAATGAGCATCCTAAATTTTCGCACATTGATAAAAAAGCGACCTCACGTTATGTTAAGCTTGTACACCGCCTCCAAAACTGCAAAAAAAATCTGCAAAAATTCTGCATTTTTGCATCCATGGCCAGCATTTTAAGAGTTTTTTTGACAATTCAGGGCCGGCTGGAGCTCATCATTGCACATATACACAGTGCATTCAGTTTCGTTTTTCAGTTCGATCAAGTGTTTATGTTCTCTTCTCTCAATTGGATTATGAGAGGAATAAACCTGCCCTTTCAATCAGATTGAAATTTCGGATTGATTAAAAGGTGTGATTGAGCAGCCAATTCCAGAACTAGTACAATATATAACAGCCTATATACAGCTTCCACCGGCCCACGTGTGTGTGTCCATACCTTAGACATACTGCCAGTCTCTGTTCAGAATCCGATTGGTTCACGGAAATTGATGTTCTTGTTTCTAAAATGTGGCTCCTGTATCAAACTTTTCCACTGACATTCTGAAGTAAATTTTGAATCGCAACTCCTTGATAAGGATTGGATGGACGCAATCGCAATATTTTCTCTTTCTTCTCTTTTCAATAAGAGAGAGGGCAACAAAATCATCGTCACTGCTTGACGAATTCATTTTGTATTTTTGCGTTTTTTTCGCAAAGGTTTAAATAAATACGCATCTAGACTCAGTGTGCAAGGTTTCTGCAAGGCTGACGAACACGAAAAAATGCATACAAAAATTTCATACTCGGTGTGCAATGGGCTTTACTGACAGACTGGGAAGAGAGGAGCCGCAACAATGAAGAATATGGGGAAAATTATGTTTGTTGAACATTCAAGGATAAAAAACTGAGTAGAGCCCAAAACAAATTCACGACTTTATAAAAGGGCATTATTGGTCTTCCTTAATGTAATCCTTAAGGCCTGTTCACACCGGGATGAATTTCATGCGCGATGTTCGTCGACGTTTAACGCCTCTGACTTAACAAAGGGCGCCAATGTGAGTGTACACATCAACGCAAAAACGCCACGCTTAAAAGCGTAAAAATTATTTAAAAAAATTAGATTGGCACTTTTGCTCAGGTGTCTGGTGCTTCTGAAGTTACAGTAAAACACAACTTGGGCGCTCAAACACAAAACGGTCTTACCGAGAACACATACGTAACGGCGAACAAGATCTACGCGTCGACACTGCCGGAAGACAAGGAAGATGCAAGGCAATATAGTAGCAAGATGAATGTTGAGCTGTTGGTCTCGGAGCATAAAGAGCTATATGATAAATGCAACAGTGACTACAAAAATATCGACAAAAGAGACCTGGGTATTTCTGTTTTACATTAAGCGCCATCTAATGTCAGGGAATGAATTTGCATGTTCACTCGGTTCATCGTCACCGTAAAATCGCTTGGGTGTGAACAAAAAAAAACGTGTTGAAAAACGCTGGCGAATAACACATGCTGATATTCGTCCCGGTGTGTACGGGCCTTACCTGTCCTAATTTCACAATATATATAAATATATATATATATATATATATATATATATATATATATAAACCTTGTTAAAAGAATGAAGAGAACCTTCTTATAGTTTAGCATAATAAAATTTATATGCATAATTAGCATATAAATGTATACATTTATTTAAATCTTGGTGCCAAATGTATAAATAAATGCCAAAATATTATAGATTTTTTTAGATTATATATATTTGTTTTGCACAATATCACAATAATTATAGCAGAAATTAAACTAAACAAAATAGTCAGGCTTGAATGTCTGACCCGCAGTTGTAGTGGATTTATTGTTGGTTTATAATGAAACATAAAAGACAGTCTACAATTGTGTTTACGCCTCGATAAATGGCATTACTCTTGCGAATAAAGGCATTCTTAATATGTTGTTTCTTGTTAAGAGTGTCATTACGGCCTATTCCCAACAAGTCTTTGAGAATTTTCTGAATTAATTGGCTCCTTTAGCTCTGATGTATGAAACAGAAGAACAAATTATAATATATCTTCACACAACCAGAATGGTGTTAACAAAAAACATCTGTGCTAAATTCCACCGCTGTATCCCTCCCATTGTGTGCATTTCCATTTCTTTCATTCCAAACTGAGCTTTTCATCACTGTTCCTTTAAATTTAGCTTTTTATTCAATTTGCTTTGGTTTCTGGCACAGATATGGACGGTCTCACCGCTGTCATTCTCTTTAGTGAATTACAAGTCCTGGCGGTTGAAATAAACACTGATAATGCATTTAGTAAGGAGAGATTGATGTTGCAAAACAATGTGGATCTATGTGAAATCACTTTTCCACAGACATCCGAAGCAATATCCGAGCAATCTGCCAATCATTGTCTTAAATGACAGTATTTAGTCTTGCTTTATCTTATCAGGAGTTCACTAAAGGAAATAAACTATATGCAGTCTTCAGTTGCAGTCACAATAGTCATGTTTATGAGATGAGCCCACATTGGATTTATAGCGGGATTTTCTTTGAGGACCAATTTTCTATGGGAGCTTGTCAGTTAAATACGATTGGTATTGGCCATAATTAAGTTTTAATATGCGTATTATAGATTGTAAATGGAAAAATAATTTCCCTGATTCGCAAACGCATGGCTCAAAGTTTCTCATTCGTAATTATGACTTTATTTGCATGCAATCTCGACATGACTTGAACGCATCTTTAATTAAAACTTTCGAAGTAATAACTTCCCAGGAGGATTTAAGGCAGAAATAGAGGTAAAGCTTGTACATATTGAAAATGGGGTTAAAATATTCTAATGGCTTCTTTCTGTGTTTGCTTGGTAATATTTTAAGGGATTTTAGTCCTAGTTCTGCCTTTTAGTTCCTGCTGTGATGATTCCCAACAGGGGACAATTTGCGTCGAGATCTTCCCCTGACATTTAAGTGTGATGCGCTCTATAAGTTAGGCAGCACACTGAGTGTGTGCATGCGCGGTAGTGAGGCATTTCAAGAGTGGTAGAAGTGAGGGAAGTAATTGTGTGGGAATCTGCGACAGGCCCCCTTTGAGAGATAAGTCAGTCTCTCTGTTAAGCTGCTGTTAAGGCCACATTAGCCACCTGTGGAGACCAAAACACAGAGTAAACAAACAGTCCGAGGAACAGCCTGTTGATGCTCAACTGCAGGGCACCACAATAAAGAGAGCATAATACCAGAATGTGGCTCCAAATAATTTCCTTATTATGGCTTTGGAATTTTTGGAAAATTCTTGGTGAAACAGAAAAAGAAAGGGTGCGTTCTCGCTGTCATGCCCACTTGCTGTCATGCCCAATTTGGTGCCGTGACCCGGATTTGCTGGATTTGAGTCAGGTTTAGAGGGATGAAGGTAACTGAGGCCATCTAGTGAGAGCAGTGCATGTAACCCTCACTCCTCAGGCCTCAAGAGGCACACTTGTGGCTGAAACTAGAGGCTTCTGTCTTAAACGTTTTTGCTAGTGTGCCCTCCTCCCATGCCGGAGACGCTGGTTCAAATCACACTCGGAACGGGTTGAGTAGGACCAGTTATATTTGGTGTCATGACCCAGATGGGAGTGATGTTTAGGGGGTGAGTGGAACAGAGTTCAGCTAGCAAGAGCTGTGCGAGTAAACCAGGGGTTATATTGGTGCCGTGACCCAGATGGGAGTGATGTTTATGGGGTAAGTGTAACTGAGGCCAGCTAGCAAGAGCTGTGCGAGTAAATAAGGAGCTACATTGGTGCCGTTACCCAGACGGGAGTGAGGTTTAGGGGGTGAGTGTAACTGAAGCTAGCTAGTAAGAGCTGCGTAAGTAAACCAGGAGTTACATTGGTGCCGTGACCCAGATGGGACTGATGTTAGGGGGCTGAGTGCAACTGAGGCCAGCTAGTAAGAGCTGTGTGAGTAAACCAGGGGTTACATTGGTGCCGTGACCCAGATGGGAGTGCGGTTTAGGGGTGAGTGTTACTAAATCCAGCTAGCAAGAGCTATGTGAGTAAACCAGGGGTTACATTGGTGCCGTGACCCAGGTGTGACTGATGTTTAGGGGTTGAATCCAATTGAGGCCAGCTAGTAAGTGCTATGAGAGTAAACCAAGGGTTATATTGGTGCCGTGACCCAGATGGGAGTGAGAATTAGGGGAGTGAGTAGGGGTGGGATGATACAGGTACCTCACGATTCAATTCTGTGGCGATATGTGGTCCACGATATGATAATATCATCGATTTGCGATATCTACGATATTCAATATATTGGAAGAAATTTCATCAACGATATATCACGATATATGTGACTTATATATCTATAAATATAGATATATAAGGGCCCTATAAAATCCGTTTTATTGTATTTTTTTTACCCTTGGCTGTTATTTTAGTCGTAAAAAGAGTGTGCTTTTTAAAGTTAATGATTAAAATGTTAAATTAAAAAATACAAATAAATTAGGACCTTAAATTTATTGAGGTAATATAGACATTTAAGTTACTCAGTAGCCTTTTCAGGACAAATACTGCATGATGCAACATACTGTAACACTGCACTTTCAAGTAACAACAAAATATGGTTATGAGCTTTAAACTGTCCAGTAATATAAATTATATAAGTTTATATAAGTTTAAATAAAGTCACACTCTGTCGCTCACGGAGTTCGCTTCGCTTTTGTCCAGTCCGGCACCTCATAGACAGACGCGGTGTGCACGTTGTGTGCGTGTGTGTGTATGTGAGAGAGAGAGAGAGACGCGTGAGTGAGAGAGTGAGAGACGCGTGAGTGAGAGAGAGATGGAGGCAGAGCGGGGAAATACAACTGAAAGAATACGCTGCGTGTTTTAAATAGTGTTAAAAACCGAAACGCAGTATGTGGCGGCGAATTAGTCAATGTATGGGAAACACCGCATAAGTCACGTGCGAACTGCTCGGCTCGGCACTGACGGCTTATAGTGTTGAGTTTCTTAACTTTTAGCCGACGAAAGCAGAGCCGTGGAGAGCCGCTTCGCCATGCTTTCATTGTTTTGATTTCATCATTGTAGCTGAAATGACAGGTTGGTGGGTTTGTGTCGCCCAGATTTCCTTCCCCTGGTCTGCATTTTCACCAGACATGCGTTCTTCTCCCACACAAAAACAGAATTTCAAACCAAATGTGTAAAATTCCACGAAATTCCGCGTAAACACTAGATTCCGCGTTAATTGGCCAAATCCATCCGCGATTCCGTGATCGCGGAAATCATAGGGCCTTAGTGTCTCCACACTTTAGAGTGGAAACTAGCGGGTGGGTCTTTGATTAGTTTTTTATTGTTTTCCGCCATTCTTCTCGCTTCTCTTGTTGTTAGTTAACTTGTGTTCTTCACCGACCGCTGTTTGCGCCACTTTACCCCTATTTACTCGAACAGCGCCCCCGCAAACAGAATGGTAGATATTGGGTAGTGACAGTGACACTGACAACGGGTAAATTAATCATTTCGTGTTGTAATAAAATATCGATATTGGGCGTTAGTGTATCGATTATTTATTGCAACAGAGAGCACAACAATATATTGCAATATCGATTTTTTTCCCACCCCTAGGAGTGAGTGTAACTGATGTCAGCTGATAAGACCAGTGCTAGTAAACCTCACTTCCTAGGCCTCAAGAGGTACACTGGCAACAGAGTTTAGAGACTACAGTCTTTAGCGTTCTTTTTAGTGCCCCTGCAGTAGATGGTGGTTCAAATCCCACTTGGACAATCCAAGTAGGACCGGTTACACTAGCAACTGCCTTGATATGGTACTCCTGTTCACCAAACGCCTTTAGGTGAAATGAACATATGAGATCTATGACATTAGTATTTTTTTTTTTTTGAGATTTTGTTGAGATATCTTCTGAAACTCAAGTGAACACATATGTGTCAGAACCATTTCACAACAGATATTAATGAAATCTCTCCATCAGGGAAAACTAATTTTACAGTGATTCATATTTATTTTCATGACAATTTAGCACATTTCACCACCCAAAAATTATCATTATTAAGAGTCCCTTTTTTACAAATATTTAATTATTAGGGGTGTAACGGTTCACAAAATTCACGGTTCGGTTCAATACGATACACTTGTGTCACGGTTTGGTTCGGTACGGTTCGGTACGTGTCAAATACAGCAAAAAGAAAGAAATGGCAGAGAAATTTCCTTGATTTAATTTTTTTAATTATATTTGTATTAAAACTAACATCATAAAGTATGATATTTTTTAACTTTGAGCAATGATGGAACTATACTTGACTTCTCTTTGGAGCATATAAAACAAAACAGCTCCTTGGACAAAATGAAAGTAATATTGTAGTAGTTATAAACAAAGGTGTATTTTAGTTCTGATTAACATTTGAGGGCAGCAATTGTATTCATAATGTCAAAATACAACCGACATGATGTTACTTGAAAGCATTATAGCCTACTATTTCGGCCAAACTTACAGTTAGTAGTGTTATACAGTAAATCCATGGTGATGTTGCTGATCTGTGGAGACTGGATAGTTAATTCATGGCACAATGTTTCTTCCTGGTTTCCACGTCAGCGCTGTTTTATCCGTTAATAACGAGAAATGTGAATGTTTCTCACTAGATCTCGCAACGATGTTATTACTTCAGTGGCGAATTCAAATGTTTTCTTTACTGGATTTGGCTGTGTAGTAACAGTGCTGATGATGAAGATCGGCTTGCGCGCTGCATTGGTCCAAACTGATAAACAGTCCGTCATCCAAACAACCACGCAATAACGAGTAGCTCAGTTTCGTTCCGCTTACATTACATTTGCCATTTGATGTTGGGCAATGTTGTGGTCACGCCAACGTCTCTTAAATTATGACGCGCTTGCCACCTGCAACGCGCATACATTTGAATAACGAAATTGGTCGGCTGGAAAAATGAGCGCACGAACCGTTCGGTTCAAAATGCTAATCGAAAATCTGATCCGAAGCCTTCGTACCGAACGGTTCAATTCGAATACGTGTATCGTTACACCCCTATTAATTATCCATTATTCTTAAAGCTGATTCTCAAAATTATTGTTACACATTTTACAAATCAGCAAATAAATAACTTTTTACCAGTGACATTATATATATATTTTGAGATTTTGAGATTTTTTCATGGATAGAATGTCCAGGTTCATTTCCGTATACAGCATGCTTCACATTATCTAAATGACCAATGAAAAGTTGTGAAATCATGTCATCTGATTTCCACATATTTCCATTTCCTGTCAAAGCTGTCAATCACGCAGCGTATCTCTGTGGAGGCATCTCTCCGGTCTCGTGAAGTCTCTGCGGTCTCGTCCTCTAGACCCCTACACCTGGTATTATAATGCGATCTGTATCCAGATAAGTTATCCGGATAATAAAAAAGGCATGTTAATGCAAGGTATAAATACGTTGTGATCGGATTGTGACCGGATCTGCTGTGATCTGGAGGTAGTCTGGCTCGCATTGTGTTCGGATCTTTACTAGGTGTAAACGCAATCTGGTTGTTGAACCACATATGTATATTTTACTCTTCCCAAAAATGCAAAAAAACAAATAAACAGTGAGAGCGTGTAATATAGGCTATATGACACGTTATAGTCAGATATGACGGCGCTACTGCGTGATCTTACAGGGCAGGCTGTTGCCACACTCTTTTGTTTTTTTGAGCATCTAAAATCCACAAGGTTAAATCCAGTAACATAAGACAGCATAGTAGGCCAAACTACTATGAAAGAAAGATACATATGTGCAATGAATATGTAAGAAAATAAATAAAAAAACGTGAATATTGTTACGTCCTAGGACATATTTGTGTTATGTTTTTATGTTATTTCTTTAATTTGGTGTTGTGTTCTGTTGTTGTGTGTAGTTCGTCTCTCTTGCTGCGTACCAATTCGCACACCATCCGTGCTGCTAAATAGTATTTGAAAATAGAATTAGTACGTCCAAAACCGTAGTATGTCTCGAAATGAGTGTTTCAAAATAGCCCGGATGGTCTACTATTTCCGGTCATAATCCGAAGTGTAGATCGGTGCACACTTGAACGGCTGATATTGCCCACAAACCATTGCGGTGGACGAGGATTCGGTTAGAACTACAAACACGAGTAAAAAGTGTTAAAAAACTGCAGACACGGAGGGCGTTAGTTCCTGCGCTGGTCCCGGCGGCTGTGCAGAGGTTTAATAAACAGGTTTGAGTGATTCATTATCAGTATCTAACCGGACGGAAAATGAATTTATTAAATGTTGTCCACATTATATTGCATATGTAGCAACATTGTGAACGTCTTGTAAGAATACGTTAGCCATTACTTTTTAAATGCATCATTATATTCAAATTGCACACACTAGGAAGAGTATCTGCATGAAAGACCCACGACTGGCAGATGAACGTGCTCTGAAACGGTAGGAAATCAAATTAGATAGAATGGAGGATTTTAACTGTGACAAGATGATTGACAGGGCAGTTTACGGTGACAGGATATGCCACGCAGCACGCGACAGAGCTGTCCGTTAAAGATGACGTGATAGTATGTTCCCAGAGCCTTGCCTACTCTTTTTGCTGCACACTCAAAAGTATATACTTTTTCTTCACAAAAAGAGTACATACTTTTAGGACGTAGTATAAGTAGGCGAATTCGGACGCAGCATCTCTCTTTCTCCCTGCCTCTGTGCAGGCCTCGATTGGGTTCAGCTGCGGCCAATTAAGATGAGGAGCGGGAGTGCTTAAATGCTGAGAAAGACTGCAGTGCAGGAGAGCTCCCTTTGAACGCATGTCGCGGAGCTCTGTTGTCCTTGTCTCCTGCCCCAGATATTTTGTTGAGATCAGTAGTGTTTGATCCTTTAGTGAGCTTTTCCTTGTGGAATTCTCACGGTGAAGTTATGAAGACACTTATTTTCTTGATTTGAGTGTTTTTTTTTTTATTGATTTACATTTATTCTTTGTTTATTCTGTTCCTGAGTTATGTTACGTCACTAAACTTATGTTTGAATGATTATTTAGAAAGCCGTAGGGAGGAGGTTGCCATTATTTTCTTTATTAAACCTTTTCTCTTGGTTACGGGCTAGTTAGAGAGTAAGGAAAGTTTGTTGTATTTTCTTTGGGGATTTTCATTAGTCATTTGGTAATTTATATTTAATTCTTTGTTGGGTAGAATTCCTTTTGGTTGTTATTTTCCTTAAGCTTATTAACGCCTACCACCTTTTATACATTTAAGCAGTAGATACATTACTACAATCCTGAAAACAATGGATACATATTTGTATTGGACTTTTCCAATACCCATACAATCAACAAAATTAACTCACACCAGTGAGTTAGTCTAGCATTCGCCATCCATGCCAGTGTATTGATTCATTGTCTCTTCATAGTTAGCCAGAGACATTTAATAAACTGAGCGTATTTAATAAACTGAGCATAGCCTGTTCATCTGTCAATATGAAACGCGATTTGGTCATTTCTAATTAATGATCGGAAGAACGTATTATAAGAATATATTATACACTATTATAGTATTTATTAATATTTTGAATTAGCTTTTATTTTGCTTCAACTTGAAATTGACAAGTTTTTAAGTGAGTTTTCCATCTAATATTTGTACTTTATTGTATTTTAGCTTTATTTTTAAAAGTTGTAATACTACTACTACCACTAATAATAATAATAATAATAGTTTTAATTAACTGCAAATAATACAGTATAATATACAAACATTTTAGAATTTATGTATTTTTTTTCATTGTGATACAGTAATTGGATTTCAGAGGAAAACGAGCTTAATTGTCATGAAAATTAATGTCAAAATGAAGAACAATTGTTCTTAAATTAAGCTTTGTGAGATTCCTTTATGTATAGACAGAACAAAGAAGGCCCAGTAACACTTCTCAAGATCATACTGCATATGTATGAATATGCAAAGACGGGGAAATAAATATTGAACGTAACTAAATCAAGAGCTTGTTCTAGGCTATACCGTTCCTCGCACTATAATGCTGGTGGTTAATAATTGAACAGACGGTGTAATGTTCAATCTGAGCACACTTCTCTATTTATATGATATACAGCACAGAAGCACTGTCGACTGTAGGCCGTGGACCGAAATCGCAGAGTTTGCAGTTTCATTTGCAATCAATTGTAAAATATTTACCTCAGGCAAAGACTTTTATTTGAGAAGCTTGTGGCTGGCCAATTTAACATTGCACTTTGAACATTTCTTTACTGTGTTCACAGCTGAGTTAAACTGGAGCGTTGGCGATTAATTAAATGAGACGCCATCCACTAATGGCCAGTCCAGAAGATCTTCTCCAGCGCTGATCCACCTCACAGCAAAAGCTGCCTAATCAGTCTGTGCAAACCACACTTAGTCTATTGGCAAATTTACAAACCAAGCAAACTAATGAGAAGTTGCCAAAGGCCTCATTTGAGTCCCGTAGACAAACGTTGCCTGATGAAAATCAGGCCGAGAGGATTAGCGGAGCCGGAATGAGATTCTGCTCAAAAACAACACCCAAGTGCTTCTGCGGGTGCAGAACATCTTCAGATCCCCATCATAAACTCTTCAACTGTAACAGCAATGTTTTCTGAGGAAATTTACTCAAGATTTCTAAAAATGTCACATGATGTAACCATCAGGAAAAGTATTTTTCCAACGCCTTGAAAACAGGGAACTGACACTAATTGGAACTTCAAGCGGGATGGGTTCGATGGTCAGATGAAACAAACAAATTAGCTTTTCTGGCAGCAAACACTTAATATGGGTTTGGTTCATAGAGGGATAAAAAAATACCCCATGTGTAAAATGAAATCCTCTGCTGGATCTTTAAATGGGTTAGGAATGGGACGATAACCAGTATTCACGAATAAACCACGATAAAATATACTGACGGTTAGTATTATCGTTTAAAATTGAATTATCATAAAAACCGTGTTTGATTATCACGATTTTAATAACTCACTGTAAATCCCGTCGGCCAGTCTGACGCAGGCGCGCTGCACGCAATGTTTTTTTTTTTTTACTATTTGAGAAGGAATGGCGGAAGGCAGTGACCATGCTCGGGAGATTTTTCAGCCTTTTAAGAGGACCAAATTGGAGGTGTGGTCATATTTTGGCTTTTACAAAAGTCCTGAGGGAAACTTGATCGAGGATAGTCACCCTGTCTGCCGAACAAAAAGTCACTGTGCAAAACAAACACTTCAAATCTGCCGAGTCGTCTGACCATCACCCACTGTTGTATAGTGAATGCAAGGCAAGTTAACTTCGACCTCAAATCAAAAGTACTTCTGGGAAACAATTGGGCACAAAATGTTGTTTTGAGTTTAAACATTTTGTCACTCACTTGAAATAGACGTGAAACTTCCGCGAAGAAAAGTTTGCAGCAAGTGGCGTTGAGCCAAAGACGAACGAACAACTTCAAATAAGACATTATTAAGAGTGAGATTTTAAGGTATAGTAATGTATAGATACATCACGTATTACACCGATTTAATTTTTACCACATAATTACGGGGACATATTGAATTGATAATGAGATTAGCTAATGTTTAAATCTTACCTGTTTATAAATACATTTTGTAAAACAATCGTCCAGACAAGATATATCACACCAATATTATCAAACTCTGTAAACAATAAATCAACTCTGATTTCATTTTCAATACAATCAAAAACCGAAGACGCAAGACGGCAAGTTGTATTTGAATGAAACGAGAGCGCGCGTCCGTTGTGATATGGATGTGCGCTGTGTAATAATGCGTTGCTATTGACGACGGGCATTATAAAGAAGGAAACGCCATAAATAGAATCTTGCCTAAAAAACTGCATAGAGCTGCTTGTTTTACTTGTTGTTTGTTGATTTTCAATTATAAAACTTGTTGAAATGTTTTCAGTGTGAGTATCAGTTCTTTTTGAACACTTTCATCTAATTTTAACAAAACCGTGATAATATTGATAATCACGATAATTTTGGACACTATAATCGTGATATCAAATTTTCATACCGTCCCATCCCTAAAATGGGTCATGAACTGGCTTTTTAAAGGTGCCATCTTGCATATTAAATCTAATCATATTCCAAATTCCATAACAGATGGGGGCAGTATACCTCCAGAAATTGAGTTGTGCCGCGGCCGCGCGCACTCTCATGCTCTTCAAACAACACAAACGAGCGCTGTTTTGCTCTGTCTTCTCGCACATATTATTCAAATAATTTGACACGAATAGTAAAAGGTTGGAAGACCGCAGTTTCACGTGGAGCATTTGGAGATTTTTAGAGATCAGAGACTCAATGAACAACACTAACATGATGAAGAACCGTCTCATAGACGCCTGTCTCAAAAACAAGCTGGTGCATTTCGACGATATGGGAAAATAAAACCCGGGCTATTATTTTAAGTTTACGGTATTCGTTTTGTTCATTTTACACTTTTATTGTTAGTTTGAATTAATTTGACAGACAGCATTCACTGATGTTGATCAAGCTAGTGCCATTCAGGAGCTGCCAACTCTCAGGAATTCACCGTTAGACACTCGAAGCAGGTTAGTTAAGCTCTTAGATTCGGTCAATTTTATTACGCAATTCAAACAATAAATACCGTTTTGGCGCTTGTACATGTTACACCACAGATCCCTTGTGCACGTGAAACGATCATCTCTACTAGCTAATGGTAAAAGAACATGAACACTGTTGAAAGATACAGTATGCTACAACTTACCAAAATGTATTCCTTACGCATAATATCGACCAATCATTTTTTGAACTCTTCCTTGAACTGAAATGTAGTAGTGGGCTGTATTTCCACACGACTGACAGGTTCAAGTACACACAAGCCGCACCGACTTACTCGTGTACTACTGCAGTTTGGCTGGTGATAATGTTGCGCGCCCACATACCGCCTTCCCATGGCCGAAACTGGTATTACAACACCTGACGGGCTGGGGCTAGTAATTTAGCATGCTAATTTAGGTTTATATCTCGACAGCACTATAACTTTTCAGTTTTTAATGACATCATTGCACTTATTTATTCTCATTCTTTTGATGCGTGTAGCTCATTTTTTGGACATTTATACCTCAATTATTCCATACGGCACCTTTAAATTTTATTATATTGTTGTCTGAGGTCAACTTATAACGTTCACTTCGTTTTTGCATTCAAAAACATCAAAATGAATAAGTAATAGGCTATTTTCTTCCCTAGTTTTGAGCCTAGCTGAAAAACGCTCGGTTTTTATGGGCGTCTCGCACTGAAGACTTGGAAGTAAACGCCCACTGCTGTGAGTGGATAACAGTTTTGCATATTATAATGAGTTTCAACTTACCCGTCGATGCACTTGGGGGAAATTGTTTTGAAAACGTCCAATGTTGTAAAATGGCAACCGGAATCATTCACCCATACATGTTCGACCCAGAGTCTGTGTGTTGCACCATTCCTGTCAAAACCAGTATAGACGGCCCAGCGCCGTTCTTACTCTTTAATACCCGGGCTATTATTTTAAGTTTACGGTATTCGTTTTTGTTCATTTTACACTTTTATTGTTAGTTTGAATTAATTTGACAGACAGCATTCACTGATGTTGATCAAGCTAGTGCCATTCAGAGCTGCCAACTCTCAGGAATTCACCGTGAGACACTTGAAGCAGGTTAGTTAAGCTCTTAGATTCGGTCAATTTTATTACGCAATTCAAACAATAAATACCGTTTTGGCGCTTGTACATGTTACACCACAGATCCCTTGCGCACGTGAAACGATCATCTCTACTAGCTAATGGTAAAAGAACATGAACACTGTTGAATGATACAGTATGCTACAACTTACCAAAATGTATTCCTTACGCATAATATCGACCAATCATTTTTTGAACTCTTCCTTGAACTGAAATGTAGTAGTGGGCTGTATTTCCACACGACTGACAGGTTCAAGTACACACAAGCCGCACGACTTACTCGTGTACTACTGCAGTTTGGCTGGTGATAATGTTGCGCGCACCACATACCGCCTCCCATGGCCGAAACTGGTATTACAACACCTGACGGGCCGGGGCTAGTAATTTAGCATGCTAATTTAGGTTTATATCTCAACAGCACTATAACTTTTCAGTTTTTTAATGACATCATTGCACTTATTTATTCTCATTCTTTTGATGCGTGTAGCTCATTTTTTGGACATTTATACCTCAATTATTCCATACGGCACCTTTAAATTTTATTATATTGTTGTCTGAGGTCAACTTATAACGTTCACTTCGTTTTTGCATTCAAAAACATCAAAATGAATAAGTAATAGGCTATTTTCTTCCCTAGTTTTGAGCCTAGCTGAAAAACGCTTCGGTTTTTATGGGCGTCTCGCACTGAAGACTTGGAAGTAAACGCCCACTGCTGTGAGTGGATAACAGTTTTGCATATTATAATGAGTTTCAACTTACCCGTCGATGCACTTGGGGGAAATTGTTTTGAAAACGTCCAATGTTGTAAAATGGCAACCGGAATCATTCACCCATACATGTTCGACCCCAGAGTCTGTGTGTTGCACCATTCCTGTCAAAACCAATATAGACGGCCCAGCACGCGTTCTTTACTCTTAATTGGTCTGCAAATCCAGTCTTGTTTACAAAACAATCCTCAGTGAAATAAAGCGAACAGACGGACAATGTTTTACCTCATTAACTGGAACGTCATTAAAAATAAAGTTTAACCATGCAGTCCATGTTTTGGAGAACCCCCCCCAGCCATCTTTACTCATATTTACCAAGGGGGCAAATAATCTCAATTCTTCCAGCATTCATTTTAGAGTAGAAGCAGGACAAGGATGTGACCTGTTTTCCTCTTATAACATCCACTGAAGAAGAAAATGGTTTTGCCATCATTTCATCCATCACAATTACGCTCCCGATATTGAGTGAACGCAGCCTCGAGATCTCGACGCTTGGGTCTAAACTTTGTTTCCGTACAGTGTTAATTGACTGCAAAATGCTTAAATTAGCTCAGTCATTATCTAACCCCTTTAAGTTAACGAGCCAAATTCTGGTGGAATCTGTATTGAACGGTTGTAGTATGGGACTTGACATTCGGCACATTATGTGGGTGTCAGGAAATGGATTCAGACGGAGGAATTATTTTTAGATTAGCTACGATGAGAATGCATATTAGGCAGTTCTTTCTTCAAAACGACTGTAGAGCGAGACTATTACTCATTTTTGCAATATATTTAGTGTTTTTGCAGCCATTAGAGACTTGGTGAATTTGGTGAGTACGTATACAACTCAAGCCTCAAGTTCCCTGTGTGTTGGAATGAACTGGTTTCAAACCGAACCGCTGAGTTTTGGCTTGCAGTACGGCGTCCCATCAATGGGGGGTGGTTTGGGGGTAGGAATAAGGGACGGACAGGTCACTTTTGCCAGCACACCTCTCTCCATTCATCCCCTGTGGGCCTGCTTCTGTGCAAACAGTCGCCGATGAATCCTAAGCCTGTTAATCGCAACAGCACACCGAACCCCACAGATGGTTAATCTGGCCTTTGTCTCCCCTCACTCCTCAAACTCAGATCCCCTCCGTCCCCTCGCCATTCACAGAGACGGTGTTTATTTCATTCTGTAAATTCCTAATCCTGTTTAGAAACACTCTTCGAACCCTGAATGGCCTTTTCCACCCCTTTCCCTCCTTCTCTTTTGTTTTTTCTCCCTCCCAGCTAAAAGGGAGAAGGATCGAGGCCTGAAAGGAAAATGCTTTATTCTTTATTCACAGACTGCTGATTGGTGGAAAGAAGATGCTTCACTAAGTTTTCAGTTGTTTTGCTTTATCTATTCATTTTTTGAAAGTTCATGCCCCTGCTAATTGAAGATTATGCAAACTATGAGTTTTTGCACTGCAGTTTTTTCTTCTAAATCATTTTCTTTTGATCCATATTAATCTAAATATCCATTAAAGAATATCAACTCAGATTAAAATGTTATATATATATATATATATATATATATATATATATATATATATATATATATATATATATATATGTATAAACATTTAATCTGAGTTGATTCAAATTCAAGACATAGTTACATTATTATTAGTATTAGTATTATTATTGATGATGAGGAGGATAATAATAATAATAATAATAATAATAATAAATTAATTATTTGAAACAATTTGTCAATATGGACTAATAAATTAATAATAATAATAATAATAATAGTAATAATAATAACATATATATTTTTTCATCCCTATTTGCAAATTACAAATAAATAAATCTATTACATAATTTATTTATTTAAATAATTTTATTTATTTACAACAACTTGCCAAAAGGGATAAAAAATAAATTGAAACATAGTTATATATTATTAGTATTAGTAGTATTAATGATGATGATGATTAATGATGAGGAAAATAATACTACTACTAATAATAAATTAATAATTTGAAACAATTTGTCAATATGGACTAATAAATTAATAATAATAATAATAATAATAATAACAACATTTTGTGGTCATCGCTATTTGCATATTACAAATAAATAAACATATTACATAATTTCTTTATTTAAATAATTTATTTACAACAACAAATTAAATTTTTTTTACAATTTAGTTTAGAAAAGTAGTTGTAAAAATAGTTTACAAAGGTTTTTTTATAAAAAAAAAAAAAACATTTTAAATATTTGGCAGCGCGGATGAAACAATTTTAAGATATTTTATCTAGCTTCTTTTTTGTTTATACTTAATTTTAAGGTGACATATTTACATTTATATAATTCTGATAATGCACGTATTTATATAATTACTGAGTAATATTAACCAGCTACATGTACTTACTATAGAGTTACGGTTAGGTTAAGGGTTAGTTAGTTGTAATTATGCATAATTTACTGTTATTACTATAGTAAGTACTGTACATGTAGTAGGCCTATACATGTAGCATTACCTCGTTTTTATCTAGTTTAAAGGTTGTCAGAAGTAAGGGGAGGGAAATAAAGAAGAAAAGCTGACGTTTTCAGATTCTTTGCCGTATCTGTTCCTGCTTCCTGTCCAAGATCCACTGTCACTATTTTCCCACAAGCGCTCGGCGGCTGTCAGAAAACAGAGTCGTCTGCTAAGCATCTGCTTTGAGCCGACACACACTCACACACAGTCCAGATCCAGCACACCACGCTCTCCTGAGGAATGCTAAAGCGGGATCATTCGGCTGCCGGCTTTCACATACTGTCTTTGTTCCCCCAACCAAAGTTCCCGCACATTTGTTGGATCAGAAATGACACATTGGCATTTCTGCCTCTGTGAATGATAAGACATAAAGCGGCCGAGGCTTTTGTTTTCATGAGAATGTTGCAAACTAATGTTGGGGAAACTACATTTAAACCGGTCGATAAATGGGTCAAGTTATATACATAATGTACACTGTAAAAAAATGTATGATCAATCAGTATAACGACATGTTTTTACATCGCTTTATTTTCAACTTATACACAGTTATACACCATTAATTTCTTTCTAAGTTTTAACGATTTAAGTTGAACTGACTGACACATCCAAGTTGATTGTACTTAAAAATTTAAGTCAGCAATTTTTTTTACAATGATTTTTACATCATTTTGAAGCCAGAACTTGAAGCGACAACATCCATTTGTCAAAAGTCTTGTGGACACATATTTAGTATGTGTTTTGTGGTCTTATTTCAGCAACTTTCATTCATTTTTTTTAAATAACCACGCATAAACATTATTCTCTTAAAAATACAAACATGTACATGTTGCTCACATATTATGGTAGCCCCGATTTGTGCTATATAGAGTGAATTTACACCTTTGCCATTAACATGTTTATAAATAACTGAAAAAAGTACATGTCAAATCATCCCAATGACCCCAAATACACCTTGGTCCCCAGAAGGTTAATCCAAGTCATATACAAAGCTAAAATGTTGTTTTCTCACACTACAAAGCAACTTACAGCTATTTTGAAAACAGCTACCACCACGCTTTGTAGTGAATAGCGCTACAAATTTTAGCTAATTAGTTATTTTTCAACACT
This sequence comes from Hybognathus amarus, assembly GCA_030378365.1. Lineage (NCBI taxonomy): Eukaryota > Metazoa > Chordata > Actinopteri > Cypriniformes > Leuciscidae > Hybognathus > Hybognathus amarus. Next base: position 1,112,476 of record JAQIUQ010000255.1, on the reverse strand, counting down.
GCAACACAACTCCACATCAAATGGTTTTGTTTAGTCTGCTAGCTTGAAAGATTACAAACAATGAATGAATCCACCATACACATTTAGCACCTGCTCTTTTAGCTTTTTCTCGTTTTGAACAACAGCACAAACATTTGAACATGTAGCCAAAGCGTCACACACATCAAAGGCTGGTCACGGACTTTGAAGTAAGACACAAGACGAGACACCTGCTTTTCAGACGTAATAATTGTTCAACTCGGTACACATTTAAAACCCAGGTGAATGATGGAATGAAGGCATTGTGTCTGCAACGTTCGGCTGATATCTGGCTAGGTTTAGCGAGTCGGCATCAAAGCAAAGCAAACTGCTGTTACCCGCACTGATATTTATTCTGTCTTTTCAAACCTGCTTTTTGGAGTTGGGCTTTAGCAATACAAATATGCTTAGTCATTCAACAAGTGCTCAAATGGAGAGCTGGCAGTTAAGACCGTAACAAAGCCTTCGCTTAAAAGCACAAGGAGTAACAAAGGTAGTCCGTCAATAACAAAAGTGAGAAACACATTTCTTTGAGAAAGGACAGAACAGATGAAAGCAGTTTGTTGGATAAATGTGAAACTGAAAATGCGTTATTGGCAAGTGAATCAAATTTATGTAGGGAGTTTTGATTGTCTTTGTGAAACACGCAATCTTGTGAAACCTGGCAAGAACAAACTACACTTTAAAATTCTTTTACCGTGAAGTATATTTTACTGTTTAAGGAAAACAAAGTTTGCTATCTAGTTTGCAAGACTGTTTGCTATCTGACATTGTTTTCATAACAATTACGCAAATGTCAGGCCAACGTTCTCTTACTATATGCAAAACATTATGAAGTATTATTTCATTTGTGTCACTATTGTGAAAGTAATTGTTGTACTGCATTTTATATAAGAATTATTAAACTATTAGAGTGATTTTAACTGTAATAGAAATTCGTAATAAAAATTACTGTAAAAAAGAATGCGCTTTATCTAATCAACAAATGTGGCAACAGATTACAAACAATATTATTAATTGAATTTAACAATAGAATTGAGTAATAATTAATCAAATTAATTCATTAAAAGTTAACCATTTAAAATGAGTAAAACTTTTTTTTAAAAAGTATGTTTAAGTCACCATTATGATGCTCAGTGTTTGGTTTAGGTTCGTTTTAAAATTACCGTTTTCTCCTTCAGTGATTCTGTTTGTTAACATCAGGTGTCTTCAATGTTGGCAATATAAAATAAAGATAATATAAAATAAATAAAATCATTGTTTATTGTTTTTAAAACAAAAATGTGCATAACAAAATCATTTCAAATATAATTATTGGATTATTTTTTAAATTAACAATGCAGAAGAGTTACTCTTTTGTATCATTTGTTGGGAAAATATTAACAAAAATGTATTTATATGTCTTGAAATTATTGTTATAATGAGAAATAAATAACACAAACTTTAATAAATGCCATGGCTGCATATATTTTTGAGCCGATTTCATTGAAAAACACAAACCCTTAATTACATCTTGGGCTGTACATTAAATATGTTCAGCAGGGATGACTTGATACTGAGAAATAAATGAAATGCAAGCCTCATAAGAGTCTGATAGATGTGTTTTCCCCGTGTAGGCCCATATATAACCAATCTATTGCATCTCTGCATCTCCTCTGAGCCGAAAATTTTGAGAAGAATGAGAATGCCTTAGGACTGCAGAGGCGTGTGTGTGTGTGTGTGTGGGCTGCACAGACAGCATACAGATACAGGCCGAGATCTGCACTTTCTCTCAGATGAGTGTGTATGATCAGCTCAGCGGCTTATAAAAGTCATAGAAAGTCAATGAATTCGCAACCGTAACCAGTAAATGTGAGAACCAAAGTCTTTATATTTGATTCCTGCCAGGTAAATGTGGAGAATTCACCAAACGCCGATGTCTGGGGGCCGGTTCCTGCCATATTAGATATTATGATTGAATTAATCTTTTTGCACTTCATCACATTTACAATTATACTCACTTAACACTAAATCATTTACATAAATCAATTGCAAAAATAATTGTATTTTATTGCATTGAGCGTTTTAAAAGTAGGACACTTCAACATGTATTTAATTAATATGTTATTAATTAAACATATTTTAGTTTATTTAATAACAATATTGTTATTACAACATAATTTAAAGTTTAATTTATGTATTTAACTGTATTTAGAGTTTGGAATGTATATATTCTTTGAGCAAATTATTTATTTATTTATGTTAGTCCTTATAATTAATAATAATAATACATTTTAAACAAATGGTCATTATCATACTATAAAATAAAAGGTAATTTTTAGGGCTGTCAAACGATTAATCGCGATTAATCGCATCCAAAATAAAAGTTTGTATTTACATAATATATCTGGGTGCACTGTGTATCATTATTTTGTGTATATATATATATGTGTGTGTATATATATATATATATATATATATATATATACACACACATATATATATATATATATATATATATATATATATATACATATATATACATATATATATAAATACACACACACATGCATTAAGAAACTTTTTTTTATTTATATGTCAAATATTTATATATAATACAAATTATATATGAATCTATACACAGTATATACATGAAAATATGTTTTAAACATATACAAGCATGTGTGTGTTTATATATCTACAAATATATATATATATATATATATATATATATATATATATATATAATGTCATTTTTAGAGTTATATACAAAATAAATAGATTTCCTTTGCAATTTTTTTTTCATTTAGGCATTTATAGTACTTTGTCATTTATTTACATATTTTCATTCTCAGTAAACTTTAATACTTTTCTAAACATTTTAGTTGATTTTTTTGTGCAAAATATTTTTGTTGTTTACATATATATATATATATATATATATATATATATATATTAGGGCTGTCAAATGATTAATCCAAAATAAAAGTTTGTGTTTACATAATATATGTGGGTGCACTGTGTATCATTATTTTGTATATATATAAATACACACACATGCATTAAGAATTTTTTTTATTTATATGTAAAATATTTATATTTATATATAATAGAAATTATATAAAAACCTATATACGGTATATACATGAAAATATGTTTTAAACATATACAAGCATGTGTGTGTATTTAGGCCTATATATATATATATATATATATATATATATATATATATATATATTAATACTGTATATACATCATTACCTCATTACCTCATCGTGACTCGTCAGGCAAGTTTCCGAACACTCAATAGATTTCGATGTGCATGTAAACGTGTTAGGAGCATCTGACGTCAGAGCGTTGCAGTTAAAAGAAACAAGATTTTTTTAAAGCACATTCACAAGTTATTTAAACAGCCCATGTTCAATACAATTCAGAACAATAAAAGCAAACCTTAGAGATATTCTGAGTCACACACACCTGCGATGTATTGCATCACAACATAATGAAGTTTGTGAGTGTGTTTATTTCACTGCCAATACAAAGAGCAGCTGTGTGTTGCCGAGAGGTGTTGTCTGGACACGCACGGGAGCCGTGTTAAGCGGGGTGTTAGTGTGTGTCAGCAGAGGTTGTGTCGGGCCACAGCAGGGCTCGGCTGTTGGCAAGAGAGAACACGACGTCCCGCAGAGAGATTGCACTTTCAGACGCTGGAGGTTGAAGGGTCGTCCTCTGGAGGGTGACCCACGACACCTCTCCTGTTGGGCTGTGACCTCTCCTGTACCGCTGCTTTCAGACGGGTCAACAGCTCTCTGTGGATCAGTGCGACCAGTCAAGCAAAACACCTTAAATATGTACAATTAGGATATTTTGGGAAAGCGTGACCCATTATGGTCTATATTCTTAAATTGAAGAGAGAATGTATTGCATGTTAGCTTGCTTATTGTGCCCGATAGCATTATAATGTATATGTAAATCCGCATGTCATTTAAGGAGAAGCTATGCTTATGTGAGCATAACAGGCAGCGTTTGAAGACTGACCAAAAGTGTGTGTGTGTGTTTTGGGTTCTCTCTCACTTGGACCGGTCAAGGTGTTGGATGAGTAACGCTGGTTAGCTCTGAGGGTTAGTCTCCCAGGTCATGAATATTTTAGTTTTTGCTTCAGTGTATACAAGGCTATAGAAGCAGCCCTCACACACACACACACACACACACGTCTTGATGCCTTTGAGTGGGATGCAGATTAAATATATACACATCTGAGAATAATACTCACTTAATCAAGGTTAAAGATTTTTTTGTTTTTTCATGCAAATGTGGTTCTTAGTTTCCAATCTTTTCGACAACGGCCCGGGGTTCCTTCAGAGCAATTACAGGCCCAAACCCATTTTAGTCTTGACTGAGAGCGATTTATCACACGAGAGCCGGACTCTGGAGCGCTTGCTGCCTGAACACACTTACACTAACAGCATTGGTTCCTATGTTATAGACAGTGTTGCATTATTTACTCAGTTTTTCACAGTTTATAAGGAATACTCTGGAATATTCTTCCATGATATCAGATGTTCTGTTAAAAAATTTGAACTTAATACATAGGCTTTTTTTTAATGTGTAAAATATGTATATATATATATATATATATATATATGTGTGTATATATATATATATATATATATATATATATATATATATATACACTCACCGGCCACTTTATTAGGTACACCTGTCCAACTGCTCGTTAACACTTAATTTCTAAGCAGCCAATCACATGGCGGCAACTCAGTGCATTTAGGCATGTAGACATGGTCAAGACAATCTCCTGCAGTTCAAACCGAGCATCAGTATGGGGAAGAAAGGTGATTTGAGTGACTTTGAACGTGGCATGATTGTTGGTGCCAGAAGGGCTGGTCTGAGTATTTCAGAAACTGCTAATCTACTGGGATTTTCACGCACAACCATCTCTAGGGTTTACAGAGAATGGTCCGAAAAAGAAAAAACATCCAGTGAGCGGCAGTTCTGTGGGCGGAAATGCCTTGTTGATGCCAGAGGTCAGAGGAGAATGGCCAGACTGGTTCGAGCTGATAGAAGGGCAACAGTGACTCAAATAACCACCCGTTACAACCAAGGTGGGCAGAAGAGCATCTCTGAACGCACAGTACGTCGAACTTTGAGGCAGATGGGCTACAGCAGCAGAAGACCACACCGGGTGCCACTCCTTTCAGCTAAGAACAGGAAACTGAGGCTACAATTTGCACAAGCTCATCGAAATTGGACAATAGAAGATTGGAAAAACGTTGCCTGGTCTGATGAGTCTCGATTTCTGCTGTGACATTCGGATGGTAGGGTCAGAATTTGGCGTCTACAACATGAAAGCATGGATCCATCCTGCCTTGTATCAACGGTTCAGGCTGGTGGTGGTGGTGTCATGGTGTGGGGAATATTTTCTTGGCACTCTTTGGGCCCCTTGGTACCAATTGAGCATCGTTGCAACGCCACAGCCTACCTGAGTATTGTTGCTGACCATGTCCATCCCTTTATGACCACAATGTACCCAACTTCTGATGGCTACTTTCAGCAGGATAATGCGCCATGTCATAAAGCTGGAATCATCTCAGACTGGTTTCTTGAACATGACAATGAGTTCGCTGTACTCAAATGGCCTCCACAGTCACCAGATCTCAATCCAATAGAGCATCTTTGGGATGTGGTGGAACGGGAGATTCGCATCATGGATGTGCAGCCGACAAATCTGCGGCAACTGTGTGATGCCATCATGTCAATATGGACCAAACTCCCTGAGGAATGCTTCCAGCACCTTGTTGAATCTATGCCACGAAGAATTGAGGCAGTTCTGAAGGCAAAAGGGGTCCAACCCGTTACTAGCATGGGGTACCTAATAAAGTGGCCGGTGACTGTATATATATATATATATATATATATATATGTATATATATATATATATATATATATATATATATATATATATATATATATATATATATATATATATATTTTTTTTTTTTTTTTTTTTTTTTTACTTTGGCTGTTTAGTCATAATATTGAAAATGGGACAGACATACATACAGACAGACAGCAGTGGTGGTGGAAAGTAACTAATTACAAATACTTTCGTTACAGTACTTGAGTAGATTTTTTCATTTTTTCTACTTTCTTGAGTATAATTAAATTATGGTACTTTTACTCTTACTTGAGTAAAATAAAAATAAAATATTCAACTTCTCTACATTTATATTTCATAAAAAGTACAAAGTACTTTGACAAAGGTGCCGACGGAGCAACAGGGCAAGCTGACATTTGACAGACAATTTTCAAACTACTGCGGTGGAGCACTGCGCTTCAGCCAATAACAGACATATCTGAAGCCCTTCAGCCAATAACAGACATATCTGAAGCACTTCAGCCAATAACGGACAGATCTGACTCGGGTGCAAAACCAATCAAAATCTCCAGTTCGGCTGGGGCGGGGCGTTCAAACCGCGCTTTGACATTCAATCACTGACGCTCGTCTGTTTTGAATCAGTAGCGCTAACGTTTCAATATTTCAGTGAATGTAAGTGAGTATTCTGCTCATATTTAATTATGGCAACTACTGAAATGGGTCATATCATTGATAATACCAGAGCACTGAGCAGTTGCAGTAAATAAAAAAGCTCAGCTCATAACATGGACGTGGTTTGCATGGACGGAGCAAGAACAATCAATGTAAGTGTCTAAAATACATGCACACAGTTCAATTAATGGTAAAGCTCACCCTGTTTAACAATACAGTCAAACTAAATATACGAAGCAAACTTTGTACAAAGCTGAAAAAACGGTGAAATAAGATTGCATGATTTAGCTGTCAATCAGATATGCAAGTGTAGTTCGTTCCTATAGCAACAGTGGGCTCCCAGCACATTTTTGGTAGGCTACAACGAAAAAAAGATGTTTTATTCATACTGTTTTATTGTTTTTCATACCTTTTTTATCAGACCTCTCCATTAACCTTCTTTGCTTTCAATTACTGTTTCAAATCAAAACATTCAAATGATCTTTCCTGGACTTACTTTTCAAAATTAGTAATAAAAAATTGCTCTTGACAACAGAGAAAGCTAGTAAATTTTCTCCAGTCATTCACTGCCATTATAAAGTTTGGAAGAGCCAGGCCATTTTTTAATATAACTCTGATTGTATTCGACTGAAAGCAGAAAGTCATATCTTCTAAGATGACTTGAGGGAGAGTAAATCGTGGGCTAATTTTCATTTTTGGGTGAACAATCCCTTTCAAGACATACATCATTCTTTTGAAAATACCTGATAGTTTGATGAACACAGATATATTATAACTTTAGCTATAATGTGTTTGTCTTCATGTTTCATCAGTCAAAACATCACTATTTGCACGTTATTATATCCATATAAGGCATTTCCTGAAATGTGTAAGTTTAATACTTCTATGCATCAGTACTTGGCCTTCAGTATGAATGAAACAGATGACATGAGAGTTTTTAGCGCTCCATTTCGCTATCATCTCTCCATTTTGGGTAAAAATAGAAAAATAATAAAGTACTTTGTAACGTAGTTACTTGAGTAGTTTTAAGCTAACTGCTTATTTACTCTTACTTGAGTCATATTATTTTTCAGTACTTCTACTTGTACTCAAGTAAATTATTACTTAAGTAGCAATACTTTTACTTAAGTACAATTTGTCAGTACTCTTTCCACCACTGTTTTTTTCACAGTTTATAAGGAATACTCTGGACTTAATACATAGGCTTTTTTTATTTTGTGTGTGTGTGTACACTCACCGGCCACTTTATTAGGTACACCTGTCCAACTGCTCGTTAACACTTAATTTCTAAGCAGCCAATCACATGGCGGCAACTCAGTGCATTTAGGCATGTAGACATGGTCAAGACAATCTCCTGCAGTTCAAACCGAGCATCAGTATGGGGAAGAAAGGTGATTTGAGTGACTTTGAACGTGGCATGATTGTTGGTGCCAGAAGGGCTGGTCTGAGTATTTCAGAAACTGCTAATCTACTGGGATTTTCACACACAACCATCTCTAGGGTTTACAGAGGATGGTCCGAAAAAGAAAAAACATCCAGTGAGCGGCAGTTCTGTGGGCGGAAATGCCTTGTTGATGCCAGAGGTCAGAGGAGAATGGCCAGTCTGGTTCGAGCTGATAGAAGGGCAACAGTGACTCAAATAACCACCCGTTACAACCAAGGTGGGCAGAAGAGCATCTCTGAACGCACAGTACGTCGAACTTTGAGGCAGATGGGCTACAGCATCAGAAGACCACACCGGGTGCCACTCCTTTCAGCTAAGAACAGGAAACTGAGGCTACAATTTGCACAAGCTCATCGAAATTGGACAATAGAAGATTGGAAAAACGTTGCCTGGTCTGATGAGTCTCGATTTCTGCTGCGACATTCGGATGGTAGGGTCAGAATTTGGCGTCTACAACATGAAAGCATGGATCCATCCTGCCTTGTATCAACGGGTCAGGCTGGTGGTGGTGGTGTCATGGTGTGGGGAATATTTTCTTGGCACTCTTTGGGCCCCTTGGTACCAATTGAGCATCGTTGCAACGCCACAGCCTACCTGAGTATTGTTGCTGACCATGTCCATCCCTTTATGACCACAAGGTACCCAACTTCTGATGGCTACTTTCAGCAGGATAATGCGCCATGTCATAAAGCTGGAATCATCTCAGACTGGTTTCTTGAACATGACAATGAGTTCGCTGTACTCAAATGGCCTCCACAGTCACCAGATCTCAATCCAATAGAGCATCTTTGGGATGTGGTGGAACGGGAGATTCGCATCATGGATGTGCAGCCGACAAATCTGCGGCAGCTGTGTGATGCCATCATGTCAATATGGACCAAACTCCCTGAGGAATGCTTCCAGCACCTTGTTGAATCTATGCCACGAAGAATTAAGGCAGTTCTGAAGGCAAAAGGGGGTCCAACCCTTTACTAGCATGGGGTACCTAATAAAGTGGCCGGTGAGTGTATATATATATATATATATATATTTTTTTTTTTTTTTTACTTTGGCTGTTTAGTCATAATATTGAAAATGGGATAAAAAAAACAATGGATGCTGAAATATTGATTTTGTTAAAGTTAGTCCTTTTAGACAGAATGACAGACAGACAGATATATAGATGGACGGACGGACGGATAGATAGACAGACAGACAGACAAATAGACAGACTGACAGATAGAAAGACAGACAGACAGACAGACAGATATATAGATGGACGGACGGACAAATAGACAGAAAGACAGACAGACAAATAGATAAATAGACAGACAGACAGATATATAGATAGATGGACGGACGGATAGGTAGACAGACAGATAGACAGAAAGACAGACAGACAAATAGACAGACTGACAGAAAGACAGACAGACAGACAGATATATAGATGGACGGACGGACGGAGACAGACAGACAGACAGACAGATATATAGATAGACGGACAGCAATCAGACAGACAGACAGACAAATAGACAGACTGACAGACAGAAAGACAGACAGACAGACAGACAGATAGATATAGACAGACAGACAGATGGACAGTTCTGTCATGAGGGAGTCAACGAGGAACGCTCTCCAGCGCTGCAAACTTCCGATGCGTCCCATACACACACTGTGGCCGAAAGCGTGTCATGACTCTGGAGAGATACAGAGAGGAAAGTATAATATTAAGGAAACTGCACAGGCGGTTGCAAACGCTCATGCTGGATTCCCTCAGTCATGCCTTTGATTGCTGTACGTCAGGAGAGACGGGACTGAGGAAATCAGAGAGAAACACACACACATAGCCTACACCACATTAGTGTTTTGCACCAATTAAGCTATTTCTGGAAAATATGACCCATCCGTGACCTCTCAGCCGGTGCTGGTGGCCGTGTGGATTAAGCAGTTATCGTCACAGTTGATCAAACACACGGTGCGGGGAGAGAGACGCACACATAGGGCGGAGAGACAGACAGTTAGAACTGAACAAAGCAGTCGGGGCACAAAGAAATAAGGCTCTTAAACTGGCCCCATTTTCCACGGCACAAAGAGGCATTAACATAATCGGCATCGGACTGCACCGTCAAATCAATCCATTTGTGCAGAGGAACCTCATTACCTGAGTGTACAGGACATCAAGTGTGTGAGTGTGTGTGTGTGTGTGTGTTGGATTGTCACCATTCCACAATTTCAGAAGTCAATAACACTGAAATGTCACAATTTGCAAAACTAATTTCAATAGCGCAGAGCAAATTATCATGGTACTGAACACATTCCATTCGAAGCATTGGGAAAAAAGTGTGAAGTGCAAGATATTCTGAAGAATGTTTTTGTCTGTACAATGAGGAGAGTCAATGAGTTCCAAAATGGCTAAAATTGTAAAATATTGGACCCCATTGAATTTTAAATGGATAAAAGAAGTGTTTTTTATTATTATTTTTTTTTTTTGGATTGTTGGTTAAGCACACTTGATGTATTCTTGCACCCCCTCCCACACATACAAAATATATAATATATATATATATATATATATATATATATATATATATATATATATATATATATATATATATATATATATATACAGATTTTAATAATATTTTTTGTCTGCTTTAAAGAAGTACACTTATTGTAATATGTTGACTGACATACTAAAGCACATATAAAATACTTGATTATAATTTTTTTTACAGTACACTGTAAAACAATATTGTTGGTTTAACTTAAAAAAAGTAACCCGGTTGCATTAAAAGTTCATTGAAATGGAAAAATTGAGTTAATACAATGAAGGAGATTGATTTAATTATCGGAAACTCAAAATATTATGTTATCTGAACTACATAAATTATCTAAGTTGATTTGACAAAAGAAAAAATGTTGTGATTACAAATCATGCAAATATTTTTTTTTACAGTGGTGTTGTGATATATTACATTACTGAAATGTTGAATGTTTACAATTTCAACTTTATCATTACAAACATGTAGAAGTATATTTAAATTTCTGACATATAAACGTTTCAACAGAAATTATATTAAACTATATTTAGATCTAAAAAATGTTTTAAATGTAAGATGTTAAAAAATATATATATATATTTTTAAGATCTACAAATTTCAATTGTAGAAGTATAGTAAAATTCCATCAAATTTAATTGATTAATCAACCAATTATTATGATTTTTTTTAATATTACATGAACAGTACAAGAGGGTTGTAATGCAATTACATCAGAAATAACTGTGATTAAAAAAAGAAGAAAAATAATTAAGAGCAATCCCTTACTTTACTTGTTCAAAAAAGAGTAATTAAATACAGAAATTAATGTATGCATTACACCCAATACTGAATATAAGTGCAATTTAAAAAATATGTACTCAGTAAGTGCATTATATAAAAATAATAATTTAAATGTTAGTACATATTAGTTAAAGACACTTAATATAAAGTGGGACAATATTTTGCCTTGCCAATGTACTTTCTTAATGTTAACAAGTGTAACTTCATTGTATTTTTTTTTTTTTTTTCATTTTTCATCTTCATTTAAATTTGCATGTTCCCCCAAAAAATAATGCTTCACCTTTATAAAACTATGAAAAATCCCCATTTACACATTTGGGTATTTTAATTTTTATGTTCATAAAAACATATGAAAGCAAAAAAAAAAATATATATATATATATAGTTTGACCTTAACTCACCACAGCCCCAACCATCCCGCCAGTGTTCCCCCATAATGCAACGCTCTAGCGCTGTCCTTTCTATGACCCCGCTTGCAATTATGTCACAGTCTAGCCGCGGGCGGAGTCACATCACGGCCACCGTGAGCCAATCGGATGTGCTCAGACGGACTCCGCCCCGCATCACATGACCAGATCCGGAACCTATTGTTAAATGTTGCCGTCATTCATATGACCCACTTGATACATTCGGAGTGCCATTGTTAGCGGCGGTGTCGGTTCCGACGAAGGTCGAGGTGTTTTTCACGCTTTCGTCCAGTCCCGCTCTTTGTTTTCCTGACAGCTCATGATGTTTACAGGTCAGCGACAGTAGGACAAGATAAAGTGTGAAGTGTAATGAGGTGACACTTTGTTGAACGTAAAAACACCTCCTAGTCTAATTCACACAGCTGCAGAATGTTAGCACACAACCCCAGACACCCCCACTGTTATCGCCTTTGTCTGGCTGTCAGCTAGCATTAGGAAAACTAAAATCACTTGTTTTCATGCAGACTCGAAGGCTAGGGTTGTGCTAGTTGGGCCACCTGGTCACAGCAGGTCTAATTTCCACTTATTAGGAATTCAATTACAAGAATGCTCATCAAATATTACATCTTTCTGATTACTTTGTTGCTATTTTTTACTAATAAATAGTGAATTCCATTGCTTTTCATGAATAAAACATTATGATAAGAATAAAACAGAATCAAGATGGAACTAACCGTTTTATAAGTGGTGATATACGTATATGTACAATATTGGTGAGATATTGAAAGCCCTGGTTATGTGGAGATTAGAGGACGATATGAAGAGACCAATTGCTTGGTTGCAGGTGAAGTTTTACATTCCTAACAAAAAGGGGATTTACTTAAATCTCCGGTAACACTTTACATCTACAGTAACTCTTTACATTACCACTTTACATCTACATCTGTGGTAACACTTACATCTACTGTAACACTTCTACGTTAACACTTTACATCTACATCTACGGTCACAGTTACATCTACGGTAACACTTTACATCTACAGTGACACTTACATCTACGGTAACACTTACGTCTTCGGTAACACTTAACATCTACGGTAATACTTAACATCTACTTGATACTTACATCTACTTGATACTTACATCTATGGTAACACTTTACATCTACGGTAACACTTACGTCTACGGTAACACTTAACATCTACTGTAAGGTAACAACATCTACTTGATACCTACATCTATGGTAACACTTTACATCTACGGTAACACTTGAAATCTACGTGATACATCTACGGTAACACTTTACATCTACGGTAACAATTACGTCTACGGTAACACTTACATCTACGTGAATCTTACATCTACGGTAACACGTTATATATTCGGTAACGCTTACGTCTATGGTAACACTTTACATCTATGTGACACATCTATGGTAACACTTATGTCTACAGTAACACTTTACATCTATGTGACACTTACATCAATGGTAACACTTTACATCTACAGTAACACTTACATCTACGGTAACACTTACATCTACGGTGACACTTACACCTATGGTAACACTTTACATCTATGTGACACTTACATCTACGGTAACACTTTACATCTACGGTAACACTTACATCTACGATGACACTTACATCTACGGTAACACTTTACATCTACGTTAAAACTAACATTTACGTAACACTTTACATCTACGGTAACACTTACGTCTACGGTAACACTTAACATCTACGGTAACACTTAACATCTACTTGATACTTACATCTATGGTAACACTTATCGTTGATCTGTAACACTTACATCTATGTGAAACTTACATCTATGTAACACTTACGCTGTCGGTAACACTTTACATCTATGTGACACTTACATCTATGGTAACACTTATGTCTACAGTAACACTTTACATCTATGTGACACTTACATCAATGGTAACACTTTACATCTACGGTAACACTTACATCTATGGTAACACTTACATCTACGGTGACACTTACGTCTACAGTAACACTTTACATCTATGTGACACTTACATCTACGGTAACACTTTACATCTACGGTAACACTTACATCTACAGTAACACTTACATCTATGGTAACATTTTACATATATGGTAAAACTTACATCTACGTAACACTTTTCATCTACGGTAACACTTACATCTATGGTAACACATCTATGGTAACACTTTACATCTACGGTAAAACTTACATCTACTTAACACTTTACATCTATGGTAACTCTTACGTCTACGGTAACACATCTACGGTAACACTTTACATCTACGGTAAAACTTAACATCTACCGAAACACTTTACATGTATGGTAAAACTTTACAAAAAAGAATAATTAGTTAACATTGGTTTATGTATTAACTAACATGAACTGTCCATTAATCTTTGTTAATGTTACTTAATAAAAATACAGCTGTTCATTGTTTGTTCATGTTAGTTCACAGTGCATTAACTAATGTTTACAAATACAACCTTTGCATTTAATAACATAGCAACATATTAGTAATTGTATTAATACATGTGGTACAAGTATTGTTCGTCTGTAGTTCATATTAATAATGAATAGGTAGTTAACTAATGAACCTTATTGTAAAGTGCTACCACATCTACAGTTACGGTGATTTTGTTTATAAATAGTAGATTATGCTCTGAGCAAAAGTTATTCATATTACTGTATTTACATCACTTAGCCACTTTGCACATTATTTTCCCCTGCTGTGCTGAATGAAAGCATTTGGAGGTCATAAAAGCTTGTACATTAAAGAAATAAAGAAATAAATTTTAAGTCAAATGGGAATATATATATATATATATATATAAATATATATATATACACACACATATATATATATATATAAGAATAGCAAATGCAGTAATGTAATGCCATGTAAATATATAGTTTGGTGGCCTATGGCATTTCTTCATACCTATCAAGGGCGTGTGAGAGGACACTGTGGTCGCTGGGGACATTATCACGGCATGTCTGCCGCAAATTTGATTAAGACTGATAAATATCATCGCTCAGTTAATGAGATGTCAGACGTGAATCTGCGACTTTCCCAGCCTAACCTTTTCCACCCGCAAAACATAATATAAAAACAGAACAGTGCGTTCCCACATATCTCAAGGTCATCTTTCACTGCGCTGGTCAGGTGGCTTTTCATTTTTATCAAAAGACAACAGAAGAGAAGACGGTGTCCTCGTAGCTGGGAAAATATTTCGGTTAGCAGTTCAAATTATCAAGCGTTAAGTGGATTCCTCACATATAGACATCAAAGGAACTGAGAATTTAAGTTCATGCACTTGTCTTAAAAATGTTCAGACCATGGCGCATAAAGCATATTACAGCAATAATATATATATATATATATATATATATATATATATATATATATATATATATATATATATATATATATATATATATATATATATGATCATGTTACTTTGAACGTTTAATCTATAATAGTAAAAATTTTGACTGATTAATACCATCAGTTAAACGGTTTAATTTTTTTTTTTTTTTTTGCTGCATGTTTTTAAAAAACAAAACTATATAGGTTTTAATATATATTTAAAACTATGTATTAACTCACTGGGCGCATCGACGCACGCAACCACACACGTGCCTGCAGTCATTTTCTACCGAGCAAGCAAAATGAAGCGATCGAAAAGAAGCACTGTGTGGGACCATTTCAACAAAAAGGGCGACGACGAGGTTACCTGTAAAATATGCTGCGCTGTTTTTAAATACAGCAGTAGTACAAGTACGATGCAGTATCATTTAAGAAGCAAACATCCGCAAGCATCGTCTGATGAAGGCCAACAAACTCTGCCCGCGATGTTATCCGGGAGAAGATGCGATGCACGGCGGTCTGAGGAGATAACGCAGAGAATCTGTTCTATGGTTGTAAAAGACACTTTGCCCATAAGAACGTCTGTTTCTGGTGGAAAGCAAATGAAAGGCGCTTCCCGAAGCTGGCCACTCTCAGCGAGACGTTACCTGTGTATTCCCGGGACATCTGTCCCATCGGAGAGGGTGTTTTCTGCCGCGGGTCTAACCGTCAACAGGCTGCGCTCCAGACTAACCCCAAATCACGTTGACATGTTGCTTTTTTAAAATAAAAATTAGACACGGTGTGGATTGAGGTATGCACTATGCCTGCTATTTTTATTTAACGAAAAATCTTAGTCTAACGGAAAATAGACACGTTGTGGATTGAGGTATGCCTGCTATTTTTATTTAACGAAAAATCTTCCGTTTAAACGGATTTATTGTTTTCTTTTTGTCATGGTAATTTGTTAATTATCTAAGTTTAAATATATATATATATATTAAGTGTAGGCATATTTCATGTTTTTTGTTTTATTTTATTCTGTTTTTCCTCTGTTGACACAAAATTTGATCTGTTCTGTTGTTGATCTGTTCTTTATGCTGCTGATTGCACTTTACACATTAAAATAAACCCTTTGATAAATAAAATTGTTTTTATTTTTAAATGGTCACAGATACGCGTCAATATTATTTTTATTGCCAATTCAATAATCTTATCAGTTAACCGTTAATAATCGATTAACTAGCGTCGGTTGTCTGTCGGGTAAAATAACCAAATGAGCATCCCTACATATATATATATATATATATATATATATACATATTTCTTAAGATCAAAACTAGTTTGAATGAATAGGTTCAGGGTTTGTTTGAAAAATGTATGCAATACCTATAGTGATAAAACACCCAGAAACACTAATAAGCAATATAATCTGATATTTATGAAATATTCCCTTCTTAAAACCCATATAAAAATAAGTTGCTATTAGTATACTTCTGTTAAACTAAGAAATAAGAGAGTATACTCTTAGTACTTATCAAATATGTACTTAACCAATTTATACTGAAGAATATTTGGCCTATACCAAGCTACTGTACTTAATATGATTGAGTATATACATAAGAAAAGGATAATTTTCCAATTACAGATTTATACATAGAAACATATACACATTTAGCTGATTGTAATTACAATTTTTCCATGGTTTGAGTAAACTACAAGTATGGTGTTAAGTTTACTTAAAGCTGCAGTCCGTAACTTTTTGAGGTTAAAAACGATCCAAAATATTTTTTATTAGCAAGTACATAACCAGCAAATGTTCAAAACTGTCTGCTTGCCTTATCGACCGTTGAAAATGTATGTTCTAGATAGTATTAATATCAGTAGTGTGAATGAAATTCAGACATACTACATCCACCATGTTGTCAGTATCATGTGACCCACTAGTTTCGTCTTGTTGATAAATCCTCTCCTGTGGCCGCATGGCATTTAAAGTGTCCATCGAACACACAACTTCAGAATCTAGTAGTAGGTCATCCGGGCATTTATTTCCGCTGTTGTTCAAAGTACTATGTATTCGGACATGCCTACTGTTTATCACATACTGATATACTAACGAATATATAATACTCAATTCCGGATGCTGCGACGTAGTATAGTTGCAATACAAAATAAAAAACTTAGTAGCACTTAAAGTTTACTGAGAAACACTTAAAAGTATATTTAAGTAAACTTACTAGTATAAAGTGTGCCAATTTAGTCCCAATAAGTATTATAATAGAAGTATTCTTCTACACT
This sequence comes from Hybognathus amarus, assembly GCA_030378365.1. NCBI lineage: Eukaryota > Metazoa > Chordata > Actinopteri > Cypriniformes > Leuciscidae > Hybognathus > Hybognathus amarus. The sequence continues at coordinate 1,095,083 of JAQIUQ010000255.1, read as the reverse complement.
ATAAAAATGAATATGCTTTAACTTGATTAAATTGAATAAATTAGAATTGAGTTTACTCATTTTACTCAATTAAAATGAGAAAAGTTTACACCAAAAAAATTAAACAAAAATATCTGAAATAACAGACAGACGTCAAAGATTAATTATTTTACATTCTCTTTATTTGATATTGCCAACATTGAAGACACCTGATGTTAACAAGCAGAATCACTGAAGGAGAAAACCATCATTTTAAAACAATCCTAAAACACTGAGCATCATAATGGTGACTTAAACATACTTTAAAAAAAATGTTTACTCATTTTAAATGGTTAACTTTTAATTAATTAATTTGATTAATTATTACTAAATTCTGTTGTTAATTTTCAATTAATAATATTGCTTGTAATCTGTTGCCACAATCTTTTTGATTAGATAAAGCGCATTCATTTTTACAATGCAAATTGGTTATAGTTTAATTTCTACATAGAGAGCATACTTGGAAAATAAAAGTTTACTTAAAATGAACTTGAAGTAGACTACTTTTGTTTTGTATGGATAGGTAAAGTAATAGGTTACTGGTTCAAAATACATGTAACACTCATTTTAAAACAAACCTAAAACAAACACCGAGCATCATAATGGTGACTTAAACATACTTTAAAAAAAATGTTTTACTCATTTTTAAATGGTTAAATTTTAATGAATTAATTTGATTAATTATTACTAAATTATGTTGTTAAATTTAATAATAATATTGCTTGTAATCTGTTGCCACAATCTTTTTTGATTAGATAAGTGCATTCATTTTTACAGTGTTGTAAATTGGTTATAGTTTAACTTCTATATAAAGAGTATACTTGGAAAATAAAAGTTTACTTAAAATGAACTTGAAGTAGACAACTTTTGTTTTGGTATGGGATAGGTAAAGTAATAGGTTACTGGTTCAAAATACATGTAACATGTAGTAATAGCCTGCTTGACAAGTTCCAGACTTTATGGTGGCTCATAATTAATATATTGTTTGAGTAATGACAGTGCATGGCGAGCTAATCCAGTTTGGGGTGCGCAGCTGCGCTCAAAGAGTCTCAACAAAGGCCTGCTTGTTGCACCACTGTCAGTGCAGGCTGCCATTTTGGATGGATCAGTCAAGGCGAACAGAATTGTTTTGGGGGTTGGAGGTAGGAATGGATAATCCTGCTTGACGTGGGATGGGAAAGTACGGCAAAGTCAGAAATGGAGAGAAAGCCTCGCTTCCAGAGATGCCGCGTGAGATAAAATCCTGTTTTTCAGACTTTCAGTGACATGGGAAACCAGAGGACGATGTAATGTCGCCAACACCTTCTGCAATTCAACTTAGGCCGAATCAGAACAGGATGCGTACAGTCCTCCAAAATACGCAGTCAAGGTCATTAATCGTGGTAAATACAAAACTGGAGACATGACAAGAATTAATAAAACACGTTTTATTAGTCCCCTGGTAAGATTGCGGTTATTCTATCAGAAATCCCAATGAAACACTATATGAAATAGTGCATAATGTGACTATTCGACAGATGACCACTGGAAAAACATTTGAAACACCTTAATGATGCAGATATATCATTCGTGTGTACTAATTTCCCATATGGAGGAGTATGTATTTTCTGCCCGGGCTTGGCATCGGCCTCATCCTGCGAAACAACACAGTTCGCTGTCAACTCCTCCTCTGAACGGCACACATGAGCACACAAACACCCCCATTCTTGTGGGGAACCCTCTCCCAATTAAACGCTGTGGTGCTGGTCCTGTAATTAGCGTTTCCAGTCAGTTGCTGTTGCTTAGCCGAGACAGGCCTGATGCTAAATGGCGCACTATTTGTCTCCAACAATTATGTCAGGTCCCTGTGTCATGGCACAGACGTGTACCACTTAGCCGAACCTCTGCACCGAGCGAGGGAAAGAAAAAGGGATTAGAGCGGAGGAGATGGGCGAGGATGAAAACAGGGTGAGGGGGAGAGAGGAGTGGGTGGAGAACTGAGGCGAATCTAATGGGAATAAGAGCAAAGAACACATAGAAAGGCTTTTGCCTCGGGAGGGAGGTGTAAGGCTGCTCTCTCTTTCTCTCTGTACTTTCTGTATTTTCTGAGGCTGTACTGATCATTTCTTTAACCAAAACATGGTCCACAATATGCATCAAAGGATGTTTGGAAAAGCTCAGTCTGTGAAGCTTGCGTTTATAATGCATTATGAAGGTTGACGTAAGACATCACCATGTACTCGTAAAAGCCGTCTTATAATCATTTTGTAGGTTCGTGCAAATATCACGATGGGACTCGACAATGGATTCCAGCAGAGATTGATGTTAGCATGGTGCTAAGCTAACAGCCCAGTAGGGGAGAGCGGGTACGACCTAACGCTTTTTGGTTTTAATTAGGTTAAGATTAATACTTTTTTACACAAGCAACATACACATCTCTGCTACAAATGGCCACTTAAATTTTTTTTCTAGGACCTACCATTTTCGTACAGTTGCACTGGAAGTGACAGAAGTGCAAATGTTACAACTTACCCCATATACGGGGTTAATTGTAACAGGACAGAGGGGTTAGTTCGTAACACTTGTGTGTAACACACATAATTCAGTACTATTTTATTTGATATTTGATACAATTTGATATTGTTTGTGCATCTGTATAGGCAGATATCCATACATCCATCCCTCATCCAATCATCCTTCTATTATGGATCAATATCATGGATAGAGACATAGAAAAGGGCTGCATAGTTTTGCAATAAATAATAATAAATAAAATTATAAATATTGTAATTGCAATTAAATTAGATTTGTGTGTGGCAGCTGCATGTACAAATATTAATAATAATAATAATAATAACAGTAATAATAATACAAGTGAGCTTAAAATAAAAATTTAAAGGGTTTATTGCATTAATAACACGCCATATTTTTAATAAATAAACAAGTTATCATTCATAGTACACTAAATTTTAAACATTTTAAATTCCAACATTTTTTGTTAGTCCAATAAAAGCTTTTATTGACACCAGCCTCAACAAACGTCTCGTTTTTGAAAGTGTGGAAGTATGACGTCAATGACGCTAAAACCCCACCCGCTCACCAAAGCCTACTTCAACACGGCCGGTTTAGCCCCGCCCACTGACTCGCGCATTCACGCATAGGTAAACAAAAGCTTACTTCGTGATGACAAACCGGAGCGAGCTACCAGCAATAAACATTCCGTTGACAAAATGTTGTGCCGTTGCCTGGCTGTGGAAGAAGACCGTCGCTGCATAAGCTTCCTCTGGATTCCAATATTAGGAATGCCTGGTTAAATTTGTTTTTAATGACGTTCCTGCAGATGAATGTGAAACATTAACCGTATTTTCGCTTCATTTCACAGAGGATTGTTTTCTGAACAAGACACAGTTCGAGGCTGGATTTGCAGACCGATTAAGAGAAAAGAACGGTGATGTGCCGTCTATATTGGATCTGACAGGAATTGTGCAACACACGGACTCTGGGTTCGAACATGTATGGGCGAATCCGGCTGCCATTTGACAACATTGGAGGTTTTCCCCCACGTGCACCGACGGGTGAGTTAAACTCATTATAATATAAGAGGGAGAAATGAAGACGACACAGATGTGCATTTTGTGTATGACCTAGAAGTATTTATTCAGCGATCGGCAGTTAAAGTTAATCTGTACGGAACATCGTTGTTGTACGGAACATGATTAGTCTACGTTACCTTCTATATTGGATCCAACAGGAGTGGTGCAACACACTTATGTGAGTAATATTTTTATTTTAGAAATAATAATCTACTCGGCTAGCATTGCATTGTTACAGATCGTTTGATATCTAATAATAATGTGTATGTGTCTACAAGTATCCGTTGTATTTGAGGTGCTGTTGGTTCATTGTTCTACGATTCGGGATCGGACTCTGGGTCAAACATGTATGGGCGAATCATTCCGGTTGCCATTTTACAACAGTGGTTTTCAAAACAATGCCCCACGTGTATCGACCGAAACCAACGACAGAGTTGAAGCTCATTATAATATGCAAAACTGTTATCCACTCACAGCAGTGGGCGTTAACTTCTTAGTCTTCAATGCGATACGCCCATAAAATCCGAGCATTTTTCAAGTAGGCTGAAAACTAGGGAAGAAAATAGCCCATAACTTATTCATTTTTATGTTTTTGAAGGTAAAAACCAAGCGAACGTCATAAGTTGACCTCAGACAACAAAACAAAAACATTTAAAAAGCCAGTTCATGACCCCTTTAATTGTAACACTCTGTTACAACTAACCCCGCTGTATATTACACATTTTAAGCCTAGCTAACAGTCGCTAGGAATTGCTGACATGTTTCAAAACGGTGCTACTGTTTGTTTGAGCCAACAAGACAGTGATTAAGGCAATATAAAGTAAGATTTGGAAACGTATACACCCAACTCAGAAACCGAAAAAAAAAACTATGATGAAAAAATTTACTTTCATGGTGTCAAAACACTCTTTGTCCAGTATCTTCACGAAATATAATCAAAACTTTCCGCAAATTCGCGGGAGACCGTCCTCTGGCAGCAAGAGAAAAATAGCGGAAAGACAACCTGCTTGATCCTGACGAACTATGTAAACGGTTCGTGTTACATTTAACCCCGCGTTAGGTTGTGCCCCATGCTCCCCTACTCCAATTAGCATAAAATCCACCAAGATTTTGTCCCAAATTTTAACCAACGCTATCTCACAAACATTTAACATTTTGAATTCAGGTTTTCTCTGAGCTTTCATAGTGAGTTAAACCATTGGAACAGTGCAAATGCGAAGCAATACGGCTCTGCAAGCACATAAATCTCGCAAACGCTATCTCTCGGTCTAAAGAACCTTTCACGTCTGCTGCTGTCAAAACATTTTGCCATATAGGATGTGCGGTTGCTCCGTCTGGAAGCACCTCTGTTTCCCTTTCCAATCTGACAACGGCTCTTGTGTGCGCGCCAGCCACTGTAATGTCACGGCTCTCACCGCAGAGACTGACAGCGACTGGTTGCCATTGCAAATCAAGAGATAGCACACAATACAAGCACTGTGTCATCACATTCCTGCCCCGTAATATCTGTCAGGGCTTGCTTAACTGAATCTATTATCTGGTGCGGCCCAAGGAACAGGGTTTGGTGTGGTAAGATTTCTTTTGTATTCTCTCAGTATGCAAAGACTTATGCAAAGACCAAGAATGGACCCCTTTTTCTTTGTAGTTGGAAAAATGGTTCCTGCATCACTTGTTTCCATACACTACAAGATTTTTATCTAATGCAATCGGAATAACACTCTTTTTTTGTTCAAAGTATATTAATCATTTCGAAAATAAATTAATAAAGCATTCATATTGATGTTTTAATTTTTGTAAATTCTGGTAAATTTTTTACTGGAGATTTTTTTTACTGGTAAATCGTGGTAAATTTTGGTAAATTTTTGTAAATTCTGGTAAATTTTTTACTGGAGATTTTTTTTTTTACTGGTAAATCGTGTAACCAACGAGATTTTTTTACTGGTAAATCGTGGTAAATTTTGGTACATTTTTGTAAATTCTGGTAAATTTTTTACTGGAGATTTTTTTACTGGTAAATCGTGTAACCAACGAGATTGTTTTACTGGTAAATCGTGGTAAATTTTTGGTAATTTTTTTACTGGAGACTTTTTTTTTACTGGTAAATCGTTTACCAACCAGAAATGTATACACAAAACAAATCTCAAAATACTAAACAAAATGTAGAGCACAAAACCATAATAAAACAAAATATAAGACATGTGACGAAACAGCAAACTAAACTAAACAAGAAATAAACTAAATAATAACAGCTGCGAGCAGTCACTGCCGCGCCAGCCGGCTGGCACCGCGCAACCCCGGCTGGACTGGCGGTACCGCCGGCTTCGGCCCTCCCATTCGCGGGCTCTCAGCGACACTCCCACACACACACACACACACACACACACACACACACACACACACACACACACACACACACACACACACACACACACACACACACACACACACACACACACACACACACACACACACACATATAAAGCCGGCTGGGCACCGCCACCTTGGGTGCCCTCAGGACCATTCTCTCTGGTATTACGTGCAAAAACCGTAACCCCTGCTTTGGAATACATACTAGTATGTATTCCACAATTGGAATACATACTAACATACTAGTCAGAACTGAATAGTTGATATCTGAATGACATAATCACTCATAGAAGTCACTGGAAAAAATGTGACTAGTAACAAAAGAATAGTTACTAGTCACCATTGAAATAAGTACTAGTGTCTAATGAATAAGTACTAGTATCTATTTAATAGGTACTAGCATCTAATGAATAAGTACTAGTAACTAATTAATAAGCATTGGTATGTAATGAATAAGGACTAGCATCTAATGAATAAGTACTAGTATCTAATAAATAAGGACTAGTGTCTAATGAATAAGTACTAGTATCTTTAAAAAGGTACTAGTACCTAAAGAATAAACACTAGTATCTAAAAGAAAAGGCACTAGTATCTAAAGAATAAGCACTAGTAGCTAATGAATAAGTACTAGTACTTAATGGAATAGATACTAGTATCTAAAAAAATAAGTACTAGTAGCATGAAAATAGAGACTAGTAGGTTAAAATGATTAAATGTTAAAACGGCTTGCCATACTCTATCTGTCGTCTTCCAACTAGTCACAATTACGTTACAGATATCTTAAATGATAATACAAACTATCCAAAATGTAATTACGACTAGAAAGACGTTGTTGATATCTACAATGTTAATTACGAATAGTCAAACTTAGCTTTTAAATGTTAAAAGGGCTTGCCATACAGAAGTGTAGGCTCAGAGAGACACTCAACATTTTCAAACCAAAATATCTGACTTTCTGTGGGTCCTAGCTCATGAGTGTAAATTAGAAAGTTGTCCGGCTTGAGGAGAATATATGAATATATGAAACGATGAGATCAACATGTGTACTGAGTTTCATATTATTACATGCAAGCGTGTTTGATTTATGGACCAAGTTTTTGGACCCCGTTCCAGGGGGCGCTGTCTAGCCCCCTTGCCACACCCGGGTACCATCTTCCCGGCTCTGATGGCTGTGGGATCTGACCTGTGTGCAAAGTTTCAAGAGTTTTCAAACCCATTAAGGGCCCCAAAAGCCGCTAAGAGACTCAAAATCATCAAAAAAAGGAATGTTAAAGTTTGATGCGTTGCTATGGCAACATTATCTTAGATATTGAATAATGCTTTCACAGCTCTTCATCTGGCGTGTGTTTACATTATACAGATGAAGTTTGAAGCAAATCGGGTAAAAGTAAGAGTGTGATTTCAAAGCATTTTGAAAGTGAAACACTTTCTGCTTCCAGTTGGTGGCGCTATATATTTGACTCACAATAGTCACATCCATGTGATCGGCCTCTTACAACGAACACACTGCTGAAGTTTCATCAAGATCAGTTAATGTATGCAGAAGTTTTAACACACTTCCTTTTTGATTTATGGACCAAGTTAATTTAATTAATACACTAATTATATAAAACTATTGTCAATGCACTACAATTAAACAGGTTATATGCCTTTACTTATAAAAAAATAAAAATAAAAACTTATTTAAAAAATACCAGGCTTAAGAAATGTATTTACTTTAGCAGGCCAGACACACAGTGAAATGATTAAGCCCCCTCCCCCTACACACACACACACACACAGACTGTGTGTCAAGAGACTCAAAGAAAGACTCAGGCTCAGAAAGAGCATGATCATATTCAAACTACAATATCTGACTTTCTGTGGGTTTGAGCTTATTATTGTTAATTAGAAAGTTGTTTGGCTTGAATAGAACAATATACACGGCAAGTTTTGTAACTGTCAGTAAAACTAACCAAGTTATAACACACTTTATGTGTCCTTTTTTAGTCAAAAAAATTCGCCACGGCCAAACCGTTCGAGATATCACAAATCCGTCCGGAATTTAGCATCCTCAATGTCTTGACTTCATGCATATCCGAGTTTGGTGGTGATTGGTAACAGCATGGGTTGTAATTTGATGTTTTTCTAGGACATTTATCTAAAAAAAAAAAAACATAATTCCCGACTTCCGTTTGAACTGTCGTAAAACTTAGAGCACGAAAGTTGTTTGGCCTGATGTGATCTATGAGTGTACCGAGTTTCATATTAATCCATGCACGTGTGTTTGATTTATGGACAAATGTTCGAATCCCTAAAAGAATGCATCCTAAAAGAATGGTAAAGTTTGATGCGTTGCCACGGCAACAGTTTCAAAGATATCAAGAATCCATTCATAGGTCTTCATCTGCCGTGTATTTACATTATACAGATGAAGTTTGAAGCAAATCGGGTAAAAATAAGAGGGTGATTTCAAAGCATTTTGAAAGTGACACACTTCCTGCTGCCAGTTGGTGGCGCTATAACTTTGACTCACAATAGTCACATCCATGTGATCGTCCTCTTACAGCGAACGCACTGCTGAAGTTTCATCCAGATCAGTTAATGTATGCTGAAGTTATGACACACTTCCTGGTTTCACGTTTCTCGCCATAGTTTCGTTTCTCTCGCGACGGCCAAACCGTTCGAGATATCAAAAATCCCCACACAAACTTTCATCCTCAATGTCTTGACTTCACGCTGACCGAGTTTCGTCGAATTTGGATCAGAGCTCTAGGAGGAGTATTTAAAAGTTCATTGCGTGTGTTTTACAAAAAAACCTCAATAGCCGACTTCCTGTTGGGCTGGGGTAAAAGTAAGAACACGAGGTATAGATGAAATTCTGCTATCGACATGTGTACCGAGTTTCATATTATTACATGCAAGTGTGTTTGAGTTATGGACCAGGTGTTCGGACCCCATTCCAGGGGGCGCTGACGAGCCGCCCTGCCACGCCCGGGTACCAGCTTCAGCCCGGCTCTGATGGCCGCGGGTTCTGACCCGTGTGCAAAGTTTCAAGAGTTTTCGAGCATGTTAAGGGCCCCAAAAGTGCCCGAATAGTCGCTAGAAAAATAAAAAAAAATAAATAAAAAAAAATAAAATAAATATAGCTGCGAGTAGCGATCGCGGGCCCAAGCCGGTGGCACTGCAACCCCGGTGCCTAAAGGCACCGGGATGGCGGTACCGCCGGCTTTGGCCTCCATCGCTGCTCGCAGCTATATTTATATATATATATATATATATATATATATATATATATATATATATATATATATATATATATATATATATTTTATATATATACACACACACACACACACACACACACACACATATATATATATATAAAGCCGGTGGCACCGCCACCTTGGTGCCTTTAGGGTTATTCTGCACGACGTGCAAAAACGTAACCCCTGCTTTGGAATACATACTAGTATGTATTCCACAATTGGAATACATACTAACATACTAGTCAGAACTGAATAGTTGATATCTGAATGACAGATCACCATAGAAGTCACTGGAAAAATGTGACTAGTAACAAAAGAATAGTTACTAGTCACCATTGAAATAAGTACTAGTGTCTAATGAATAAGTACTAGTATCTATTTAATAGGTACTAGCATCTAATGAATAAGTACTAGTAACTAATTAATAAGCATTGGTATGTAATGAATAAGGACTAGCATCTAATGAATAAGTACTAGTATCTAATAAATAAGGACTAGTGTCTAATGAATAAGTACTAGTATCTTTAAAAAGGTACTAGTACCTAAAGAATAAACACTAGTATCTAAAAGAAAAGGCACTAGTATCTAAAGAATAAGCACTAGTAGCTAATGAATAAGTACTAGTACTTAATGGAATAGATACTAGTATCTAAAAAATAAGTACTAGTAGCATGAAAATAGAGACTAGTAGGTTAAAATGATTAAATGTTAAAACGGCTTGCCATACTCTATCTGTCGTTTCAACTAGTCACAATTACGTTACAGATATCTTAAATGATAATACAAACTATCCAAAATGTAATTACGACTAGAAAGACGTTGTTGATATCTACAATGTTAATTACGAATAGTCAAACTTAGCTTTTAAATGTTAAAAGGGCTTGCCATACAGAAGTGTAGGCTCAGAGAGACACTCAACATTTTCAAACCAAAATATCTGACTTTCTGTGGGTCCTAGCTCATGAGTGTAAATTAGAAAGTTGTCCGGCTTGAGGAGAATATATGAATATATGAAACGATGAGATCAACATGTGTACTGAGTTTCATATTATTACATGCAAGCGTGTTTGATTTATGGACCAAGTTTTTGGACCCCGTTCCAGGGGGCGCTGTCTCAGCCCCCTTGCCACACCCGGGTACCATCTTCCCGGCTCTGATGGCTGTGGGATCTGACCTGTGTGCAAAGTTTCAAGAGTTTTCAAACCCATTAAGGGCCCCAAAAGCCGCTAAGAGACTCAAAATCATCAAAAAAAGGAATGTTAAAGTTTGATGCGTTGCTATGGCAACATTATCTTAGATATTGAATAATGCTTTCACAGCTCTTCATCTGGCGTGTGTTTACATTATACAGATGAAGTTTGAAGCAAATCGGGTAAAAGTAAGAGTGTGATTTCAAAGCATTTTGAAAGTGAAACACTTTCTGCTGCCAGTTGGTGGCGCTATATATTTGACTCACAATAGTCACATCCATGTGATCGGCCTCTTACAACGAACACACTGCTGAAGTTTCATCAAGATCAGTTAATGTATGCAGAAGTTTTAACACACTTCCTTTTTGATTTATGGACCAAGTTAATTTAATTAATACACTAATTATATAAAACTATTGTCAATGCACTACAATTAAACAGGTTATATGCCTTTACTTATAAAAAAATAAAAATAAAAACTTATTTAAAAAATACCAGGCTTAAGAAATGTATTTACTTTAGCAGGCCAGACACACAGTGAAATGATTAAGCCCCCTCCCCCTACACACACACACACACACAGACTGTGTGTCAAGAGACTCAAGAAAGACTCAGGCTCAGAAAGAGCATGATCATATTCAAACTACAATATCTGACTTTCTGTGGGTTTGAGCTTATTATTGTTAATTAGAAAGTTGTTTGGCTTGAATAGAACAATATACACGGCAAGTTTTGTAACTGTCAGTAAAACTAACCAAGTTATAACACACTTTATGTGTCCTTTTTTAGTCAAAAAAATTCGCCACGGCCAAACCGTTCGAGATATCACAAATCCGTCCGTAATTTAGCATCCTCAATGTCTTGACTTCATGCATATCGAGTTTGGTGGTGATTGGTAACAGCATGGGTTGTAATTTGATGTTTTTCTAGGACATTTATCTAAAAAAAAAAACATAATTCCCTGACTTCCGTTCGAACTGTCGTAAAACTTAGAGCACGAAAGTTGTTTGGCCTGATGTGATCTATGAGTGTACCGAGTTTCATATTAATCCATGCACGTGTGTTTGATTTATGGACAAATGTTCGAATCCCTAAAAGAATGCATCCTAAAAGAATGGTAAAGTTTGATGCGTCGCCACGGCAACAGTTTCAAAGATATCAAGAATCCATTCATAGGTCTTCATCTGCCGTGTATTTACATTATACAGATGAAGTTTGAAGCAAATCGGGTAAAAATAAGAGGGTGATTTCAAAGCATTTTGAAAGTGACACACTTCCTGCTGCCAGTTGGTGGCGCTATAACTTTGACTCACAATAGTCACATCCATGTGATCGTCCTCTTACAGCGAACGCACTGCTGAAGTTTCATCCAGATCAGTTAATGTATGCTGAAGTTATGACACACTTCCTGTTTCACGTTTCTCGCCATAGTTTCGTTTCCTCGCCACGGCCAAACCGTTCGAGATATCAAAAATCCCCACACAAACTTTCATCCTCAATGTCTTGACTTCACGCTGACCGAGTTTTGTCGAATTTGGATCAGAGCTCTAGGAGGAGTATTTAAAAGTTCATTGCGTGTGTTTTACAAAAAAACCTCAATAGCCGACTTCCTGTTGGGCTGGGGTAAAAGTAAGAACGCGAGGTATAGATGAAATTCTGCTATCGACATGTGTACCGAGTTTCATATTATTACATGCAAGTGTGTTTGAGTTATGGACCAGGTGTTCGGACCCCATTCCAGGGGGCGCTGACGAGCCGCCCTGCCACGCCCGGGTACCAGCTTCAGCCCGGCTCTGATGGCCGCGGTTCTGACCCGTGTGCAAAGTTTCAAGAGTTTCCGAGCATGTCAAGGGCCCCAAAAGTGCCCGAGTAGTCGCTAGAAAAGAAAAAGAAAAAAAAAAAAAAAAAGAAAAAAAAATAATCGGAAGGAAAACAATAGGGGCTCTGCGCCTTTCAGGGCTTGGGCCCTAAATATATACATATATAATACAGCTGCGAGCAGCCATTGCGGGCCCAAGCCGGTGGCACCCAACCCCGGTGCCTAAAGGCACCGGGATGGCGGTACCGTCGGCTTTGGCCCTCCATCGCTGCTCGCAGCTATATTTATATATATATATATATATATAAAGCCGGTGGCACCGCCACCTTGGTGCCTTTAGGGTTATTCTGTACGACGTGCAAAAATCGAACCCCTGCTTTGGAATACATACTAGTATGTATTCCACAATTGGAATACATACTAACATACTAGTCAGAACTGAATAGTTGATATCTGAATGACAGATCACCATAGAAGTCAATGAAAAAATGTGACTAGTAACAAAAGAATAGTTACTAGTCACCATTGAAATAAGTACTAGTGTCTAATGAATAAGTACTAGTATCTATTTAATAGGTACTAGTATCTAATGAATAAGTACTAGTAACTAATTAATAAGCATTGGTATGTAATGAATAAGGACTAGCATCTAATGAATAAGTACTAGTATCTAATAAATAAGGACTAGTTTCTAATGAATAAGTACTAGTATCTTTAAAAAGGTACTAGTACCTAAAGAATAAACACTAGTATCTAAAGAAAAGGCACTAGTATCTAAAGAATAAGCACTAGTAGCTAATGAATAAGTACTAGTACTTAATGGAATAGATACTAGTATCTAAAAATAAGTACTAGTAGCATGAAAATAGAGACTAGTAGGTTAAAATGATTAAATGTTAAAACGGTTTGCCATACTCTATCTGTCGTTTCGACTAGTCACAATTACGTTACAGATATCTTAAATGATAATACAAACTATCCAAAATGTAATTACGACTAGAAAGACGTTGTTGATATCTACAATGTTAATTACGAATAGTCAAACTTAGCTTTTAAATGTTAAAAGGGCTTGCCATACAGAAGTGTAGGCTCAGAGAGACACTCAACATTTTCAAACCAAAATATCTGACTTTCTGTGGGTCCTAGCTCATGAGTGTAAATTAGAAAGTTGTCCGGCTTGAGGAGAATATATGAATATATGAAACGATGAGATCAACATGTGTACTGAGTTTCATATTATTACATGCAAGCGTGTTTGATTTATGGACCAAGTTTTTGGACCCCGTTCCAGGGGGCGCTGTCTAGCCCCCTTGCCACACCCGGGTACCATCTTCAGCCCGGCTCTGATGGCTGTGGGATCTGACCTGTGTGCAAAGTTTCAAGAGTTTTCAAACCCATTAAGGGCCCCAAAAGCCGCTAAGAGACTCAAAATCATCAAAAAAAGGAATGTTAAAGTTTGATGCGTTGCTATGGCAACATTATCTTAGATATTGAATAATGCTTTCACAGCTCTTCATCTGGCGTGTGTTTACATTTGAAGCAAATCGGGTAAAAGTAAGAGTGCGATTTCAAAGCATTTTGAAAGTGAAACACTTTCTGCTGCCAGTTGGTGGCGCTATATATTTGACTCACATCTATGTGATCGACCTCTTACAACGAACACACTGCTGAAGTTTCATCAAGATCAGTTAATGTATGCAGAAGTTTTAACACACTTCCTTTTTGATTTATTTACTTACTTTTTTGATTTATGGACCAAGTTAATTTAATTAATACACTAATTATATAAAACTATTGTCAATGCACTACAATTAAACAGGTTATATGCCTTTACTTATAAAAAAAATAAAAATAAAAACTTATGTAAAAAATACCAGGCTTAAGAAATGTATTTACTTTAGCAGGCCAGACACACAGTGAAATGATTAAGCCCCCTCCCCTACACACACACACACACACACACAGACTGTGTGACAGGCCTAGGTTTAGAAAGAGCATGATCATATTCAAACTACAATATCTGACTTTCTGTGGGTTTGAGCTTATTATTGTTAATTAGAAAGTTGTTTGGCTTGAATAGAACAATATACACGGCAAGTTTTGTAACTGTCAGTAAAACTAACCAAGTTATAACACACTATATGTGTCCTTTTTTAGTCAAAAAAATCCGCCACGGCCAAACCGTTCGAGATATCAAAAATCCGTCCGGAATATAGCATCCTCAATGTCTTGACTTCATGCACACCGAGTTTGGTGGTGATTGGTAACAGCATGGGTTGTAATTTGATGTTTTTCTAGGACAATTATTTAAAAAAAAAAAACATAATTCCCGACTTCCGTTTGAACTGTCGTAAAACTTAGAGCACGAAAGTTGTTTGGCCTGATGTGATCTATGAGTGTACCGAGTTTCATATTAATCCATGCACGTGTGTTTGATTTATGGACAAATGTTCGAATCCCTAAAAGAATGCATCCTAAAAGAATGGTAAAGTTTGATGCGTCGCCACGGCAACAGTTTCAAAGATATCAAGAATCCATTCATAGGTCTTCATCTGCCGTGTATGTACATTATACAGATGAAGTTTGAAGCAAATCGGGTAAAAATAAGAGGGTGATTTCAAAGCATTTTGAAAGTGACACACTTCCTGCTGCCAGTTGGTGGCGCTATAACTTTGACTCACAATAGTCACATCCATGTGATCGTCCTCTTACAGCGAACGCACTGCTGAAGTTTCATCCAGATCAGTTAATGTATGCTGAAGTTATGACACACTTCCTGTTTCACGTTTCTCGCCATAGTTTCGTTTCCCTCGCCACGGCCAAACCGTTCGAGATATCAAAAATCCCCACACAAACTTTCATCCTCAATGTCTTGACTTCACGCTGACCGAGTTTCGTCGAATTTGGATCAGAGCTCTAGGAGGAGTATTTAAAAGTTCATTGCGTGTGTTTTACAAAAAAACCTCAATAGCCAACTTCCTGTTGGGCTGGGGTAAAAGTAAGAACGCGAAGGTATAGATGAAATTCTGCTATCGACATGTGTACCGAGTTTCATATTATTACATGCAAGTGTGTTTGAGTTATGGACCAGGTGTTCGGACCCCATTCCAGGGGGCGCTGACGAGCCGCCCTGCCACGCCCGGGTACCAGCTTCAGCCCGGCTCTGATGGCCGCGGGTTCTGACCCGTGTGCAAAGTTTCAAGAGTTTTCGAGCATGTTAAGGGCCTCAAAAGTGCCCGAATAGTCGCTAGAAAAAAAAAAAAAATAAAAAAAAAATAAAAATAATAATCGGAAGGAAACAATAGGGCTCTGCGCCCTTTCAGGGCTTGGGCCTGAATAAAAACTTATTGTAAAAAATACCAGGCTTAAGAAATGTATTTACTTTAGCAGGCCAGACACACAGTGAAATGATTAAGCCCCCTCCCCCTACACACACACACACACACTGTGTGTCAAGAGACTCAAGAAAGACTCAGGCTCAGAAAGAGCATGATCATATTCAAACTACAATATCTGACTTTCTGTGGGTTTGAGCTTATTATTGTTAATTAGAAAGTTGTTTGGCTTGAATAGAACAATATACACGGCAAGTTTTGTAACTGTCAGTAAAACTAACCAAGTTATAACACACTTTATGTGTCCTTTTTTAGTCAAAAAAATTCGCCACGGCCAAACCGTTCGAGATATCACAAATCCGTCCGGAATTTAGCATCCTCAATGTCTTGACTTCATGCACACCGAGTTTGGTGGTGATTGGTAACAGCATGGGTTGTAATTTGATGTTTTTCTAGGACATTTATCTAAAAAAAAAAAAACATAATTCCCGACTTCCGTTCTGAACTGTCGTAAAACTTAGAGCACGAAAGTTGTTTGGCCTGATGTGATCTATGAGTGTACCGAGTTTCATATTAATCCATGCACGTGTGTTTGATTTATGGACAAATGTTCGAATCCCTAAAAGAATGCATCCTAAAAGAATGGTAAAGTTTGATGCGTCGCCACGGCAACAGTTTCAAAGATATCAAGAATCCATTCATAGGTCTTCATCTGCCGTGTATTTACATTATACAGATGAAGTTTGAAGCAAATCGGGTAAAAATAAGAGGGTGATTTCAAAGCATTTTGAAAGTGACACACTTCCTGCTGCCAGTTGGTGGCGCTATAACTTTGACTCACAATAGTCACATCCATGTGATCGTCCTCTTACAGCGAACGCACTGCTGAAGTTTCATCCAGATCAGTTAATGTATGCTGAAGTTATGACACACTTCCTGTTTCACGTTTCTCGCCATAGTTTCGTTTCCTCGCCACGGCCAAACCGTTCGAGATATCAAAAATCCCCACACAAACTTTCATCCTCAATGTCTTGACTTCACGCTGACCGAGTTTCGTCGAATTTGGATCAGAGCTCTAGGAGGAGTATTTAAAAGTTCATTGCGTGTGTTTTACAAAAAAACCTCAATAGCCGACTTCCTGTTGGGCTGGGGTAAAAGTAAGAACACGAGGTATAGATGAAATTCTGCTATCGACATGTGTACCGAGTTTCATATTATTACATGCAAGTGTGTTTGAGTTATGGACCAGGTGTTCGGACCCCATTCCAGGGGGCGCTGACGAGCCGCCCTGCCACGCCCGGGTACCAGCTTCAGCCCGGCTCTGATGGCCGCTGGGTTCTGACCCGTGTGCAAAGTTTCAAGAGTTTTCGAACATGTTAAGGGCCCCAAAAGTGCCCGAGTAGTCGCTAGAAAAAGAAAAAAAAAAAAAAAAAAAAAATATATAGCTGCGAGCAGCGATCGCGGGCCCAAGCCGGTGGCACCGCAATCCCGGTGCCTTTAGTTACCTAAAGGCACCGGGATGGCGGTACCGCCGGCTTTGGCCCTCCATCGCTGCTCGCAGCTATATTTATATATATATACACATATATATAAAGCCGGTGGCACCGCCACCTTGGTGCCTTTAGGGTTATTCTGCACGACGTGCAAAAACGTAACCCCTGCTTTGGAATACATACTAGTATGTATTCCACAATTGGAATACATACTAACATACTAGTCAGAACTGAATAGTTGATATCTGAATGACAGATCACCATAGAAGTCAATGGAAAAAATGTGACTAGTAACAAAAGAATAGTTACTAGTCACCATTGAAATAAGTACTAGTGTCTAATGAATAAGTACTAGTATCTATTTAATAGGTACTAGTATCTAATGAATAAGTACTAGTAACTAATTAATAAGCATTGGTATGTAATGAATAAGGACTAGCATCTAATGAATAAGTACTAGTATCTAATAAATAAGGACTAGTTTCTAATGAATAAGTACTAGTATCTTTAAAAAGGTACTAGTACCTAAAGAATAAACACTAGTATCTAAAGAAAAGGCACTAGTATCTAAAGAATAAGCACTAGTAGCTAATGAATAAGTACTAGTACTTAATGGAATAGATACTAGTATCTAAAAATAAGTACTAGTAGCATGAAAATAGAGACTAGTAGGTTAAAATGATTAAATGTTAAAACGGTTTGCCATACTCTATCTGTCGTTTCGACTAGTCACAATTACGTTACAGATATCTTAAATGATAATACAAACTATCCAAAATGTAATTACGACTAGAAAGACGTTGTTGATATCTACAATGTTAATTACGAATAGTCAAACTTAGCTTTTAAATGTTAAAAGGGCTTGCCATACAGAAGTGTAGGCTCAGAGAGACACTCAACATTTTCAAACCAAAATATCTGACTTTCTGTGGGTCCTAGCTCATGAGTGTAAATTAGAAAGTTGTCCGGCTTGAGGAGAATATATGAATATATGAAACGATGAGATCAACATGTGTACTGAGTTTCATATTATTACATGCAAGCGTGTTTGATTTATGGACCAAGTTTTTGGACCCCGTTCCAGGGGGCGCTGTCTAGCCCCCTTGCCACACCCGGGTACCATCTTCAGCCCGGCTCTGATGGCTGTGGGATCTGACCTGTGTGCAAAGTTTCAAGAGTTTTCAAACCCATTAAGGGCCCCAAAAGCCGCTAAGAGACTCAAAATCATCAAAAAAAAGGAATGTTAAAGTTTGATGCGTTGCTATGGCAACATTATCTTAGATATTGAATAATGCTTTCACAGCTCTTCATCTGGCGTGTGTTTACATTTGAAGCAAATCGGGTAAAAGTAAGAGTGCGATTTCAAAGCATTTTGAAAGT
The DNA here is from genome assembly GCA_030378365.1 of Hybognathus amarus. NCBI lineage: Eukaryota > Metazoa > Chordata > Actinopteri > Cypriniformes > Leuciscidae > Hybognathus > Hybognathus amarus. Next base: position 1,076,661 of record JAQIUQ010000255.1, on the reverse strand, counting down.
GAAACACTTTCTGCTGCCAGTTGGTGGCGCTATATATTTGACTCACATCTATGTGATCGACCTCTTACAACGAACACACTGCTGAAGTTTCATCAAGATCAGTTAATGTATGCAGAAGTTTTAACACACTTCCTTTTTGATTTATTTACTTACTTTTTTGATTTATGGACCAAGTTAATTTAATTAATACACTAATTATATAAAACTATTGTCAATGCACTACAATTAAACAGGTTATATGCCTTTACTTATAAAAAAAATAAAAATAAAAACTTATGTAAAAAATACCAGGCTTAAGAAATGTATTTACTTTAGCAGGCCAGACACACAGTGAAATGATTAAGCCCCCTCCCCCTACACACACACACACACACACAGACTGTGTGACAGGCCTAGGTTTAGAAAGAGCATGATCATATTCAAACTACAATATCTGACTTTCTGTGGGTTTGAGCTTATTATTGTTAATTAGAAAGTTGTTTGGCTTGAATAGAACAATATACACGGCAAGTTTTGTAACTGTCAGTAAAACTAACCAAGTTATAACACACTATATGTGTCCTTTTTTAGTCAAAAAAATCCGCCACGGCCAAACCGTTCGAGATATCAAAAATCCGTCCGGAATATAGCATCCTCAATGTCTTGACTTCATGCACACCGAGTTTGGTGGTGATTGGTAACAGCATGGGTTGTAATTTGATGTTTTTCTAGGACAATTATTTAAAAAAAAAAAAACATAATTCCCGACTTCCGTTTGAACTGTCGTAAAACTTAGAGCACGAAGTTGTTTGGCCTGATGTGATCTATGAGTGTACCGAGTTTCATATTAATCCATGCACGTGTGTTTGATTTATGGACAAATGTTCGAATCCCTAAAAGAATGCATCCTAAAAGAATGGTAAAGTTCTGATGCGTCGCCACGGCAACAGTTTCAAAGATATCAAGAATCCATTCATAGGTCTTCATCTGCCGTGTATGTACATTATACAGATGAAGTTTGAAGCAAATCGGGTAAAAATAAGAGGGTGATTTCAAAGCATTTTGAAAGTGACACACTTCCTGCTGCCAGTTGGTGGCGCTATAACTTTGACTCACAATAGTCACATCCATGTGATCGTCCTCTTACAGCGAACGCACTGCTGAAGTTTCATCCAGATCAGTTAATGTATGCTGAAGTTATGACACACTTCCTGTTTCACGTTTCTCGCCATAGTTTCGTTTCCTCGCCACGGCCAAACCGTTCGAGATATCAAAAATCCCCACACAAACTTTCATCCTCAATGTCTTGACTTCACGCTGACCGAGTTTCGTCGAATTTGGATCAGAGCTCTAGGAGGAGTATTTAAAAGTTCATTGCGTGTGTTTTACAAAAAAACCTCAATAGCCAACTTCCTGTTGGGCTGGGGTAAAAGTAAGAACGCGAGGTATAGATGAAATTCTGCTATCGACATGTGTACCGAGTTTCATATTATTACATGCAAGTGTGTTTGAGTTATGGACCAGGTGTTCGGACCCCATTCCAGGGGGCGCTGACGAGCCGCCCTGCCACGCCCGGGTACCAGCTTCAGCCCGGCTCTGATGGCCGCGGGTTCTGACCCGTGTGCAAAGTTTCAAGAGTTTTCGAGCATGTTAAGGGCCTCAAAAGTGCCCGAATAGTCGCTAGAAAGAAAAAAAAAAAAAAAAAAAAAAAAAAAATAATCGGAAGGAAAACAATAGGGCTCTGCGCCCTTTCAGGGCTTGGGCCCTGAAAAAAAAAAAAATAATAATCGGAAGGAAAACAATAGGGCTCTGCCGCCCTTCAGGGCTTGGGCCCTAACAATAATTCGGAAGGAAAGCAATAGGGCTCTGTGCGCCCTTTCAGGGCTTGGGCCCTGAATAAGACACAAACCAGAAAAAAAAGACACACACAAAAAAAATGACTAAACAACAAAACCAAACACACACACAAACACACAACGTAAAGAAGAAAATGATATAATAGAAAAGAATCAGTCTGTGAAGATATTAATTTGACCTTTTTGAAGTGAGGCAAGGCTAATTCAGATGATAAAATTTAATGTAATTTAATGTCCAAAAAACTTGAATTAACAATTCATGATATTTGCAAAAACAAACAACATGACATTTCACCTTCAAAAAAAATGCTACTGTGTTACTGATGTTACACATGCCATTTTGCCAAAATGAAGGTTTTTTAAAACAACAACAACAACAACAACAAAAATATATGAAATATACAAAAATATATGATGATGCATATGAAACCAAAAAATTTAAATATAGGACACCATTAAAGGGATAGTTCACGTTAAAATGAATTTTTGATATGTTTTAGCTTACCTCAACGGCATCCAAGATGTAGGTGTCTTTGTTTACACAGTATTTTCAATTTTGATATTTTTAGGTCAAACCGTTCTTTGTCTGTCAGTCATATAATGGAAGTATATGGTCACCACCTCAAAGAGCATGCACAGAGAAGTCCAAATTAAACATGATTTAATGACTCGTAAATGTAGGTACACATTGATGGCCTAAGATATCGAAATGAGCGGTTTGTGTGAGAAAACGAACAGTATTTATATAGTTTTTACCTCTTGTAATCACAGCCACGTCCAAGTACTCTGAAGGCACGGGCGCTTCGGCTCTGCGCAAGAGCAAAAAACAAACAACATTGTCTGATATATCGAAATCTATATTAACACTTCTGAAATCTCTGTGTAAACAACGAGTGACGTACACGCGGAAGCGATCACTTCCGCGCTCTGAGCAGATAGAAGCGCCCTCGCCCTCAGAGTACTTGGACGTGGCTGTGATTAGAAGAGTTAAAAACTATATAAATACTGTTCGTTTTCTCACACAAACCACTCGGTTTGTGTCTTAGGCCATCATTGTGTACTTACATTTACGAGTCATTAAATCATGTTTAATTTGGACTTATCTGTGCATGCTCTTTGAGGTGGTGACCATAGACCTCCATTATATGACTGACAGAAAAGAACGGTTTGACCTAAAAATAAAAAAAAAATAAAATACTGTGGAAACAAAGACACCTACATCTTGGATGCCCTTGAGGTAAGCTAAAACATATCAAAAATTAATTTCAACGTGAACTATCCCTTTAAGTGTGACCCAGTAGTAGGGCCAATGATTTTTTTTTATTATTTATTTATTTTAATAGCCCTTTATAGTTACCAGTAGCATGCTTATGAAGGCCATAAAATCACATATTTCTAAGATAATCAATTCAAACTAAAGTAATACAACTTCAAGGATATCGGCAGTTATGAGGATTCTCCATTTTGAATGCGCAGAGCCGTCTGAACAGCACATGAACTCCACATAGTTTCTCACAGTTCGCGTATCTGCGAGGCAGGTTCCCTGACCTGTAAAGATCAAAGCCTTCCTCACTCAAATACAGGGCAGAATGTTTTATAGAGGAGGATGGTCATAAAAATCCTCAGGCCTTTCAATTAAACAAGAATCTGTGGCCTCAACGTTCCTGAAAAAAAAAAGCAACCACAATTGAAGACTTCAACAATTGAGCATGTCGATACACAATAACTTTCAGCAGAAGCCATAAAGTAAACCACGCAAGAACAGACTCACCAGACACAGGTATTTCTTAAATAATTTAATTGCAAAAGGGTTTTTTAAAAATATTTCTACAAGAATGCATTATTTAATCGCTGTTTTTTGTCTTCACCATTAAATACATCTCAATGCTTTCCAAAAACAAAACAAAAAATGAACAAGAAAAGAAAATATCTTGAAATGTGTCTTGCTTCTCTCAATATAAGTACAGCACTCAGCAGACATTTTGCTTTTTGAATGTCAGTGGTTTGCGATGTGATGAGAAGACCGTTTCAACTGCTTGGAAAGAAAAAGTTTTTTTTTTTTTTTTGCTTGATTTTTAATATAATAGAGTAACTTTGAAACTCCGGTGCAGGGGGGAAGAAATGTCACAGAGGAACAGGAGTGGAGGGAAGAGAAAGAGAGAGTCCGAGAGATTGGCACAGAGTTACTGAACAAAAATCATGCAAGTTGTGTTCCAAAAACTGCTGCGATAAAAAAAACAATGACAATAGCACCTTACCTAAATACAGTCATACATACAAACACACACACTCAAATCCAGTTAAGAGAGAATATACGGTCAGACGTGATGAAAAGCAGCTACGTTCAGTTCCCGGATGGCTCTGTGAGTTAGTAGCAGTGCAAGACAGGAACTTTAAGGAACAGGGTTCATATACATCAAGATCAAAAAGATAATGTCTGTCATCATAAAATCGCTTCAGCGTGTTATATTACATGAGACTCTTGTAATTGAGAAAAGAGGGATTGCCAAAATGATTGTGAACTTATGAAACAAAACCAGAGAAGAGGAGTACTGTCCAGAGTATACACCATTTGCCCAAAGTGCAACATATTCCTATTCTAGATACAGATTTTAGCAATAACATTCTGAATTAGCTTCTAGCTAACCCATCAGATATGCTACCGTTTTGCATATTGTACGTCTTTCCTGTTTAAAGTGGGGCCGTGGAAACTTTACATAACTAATCCATTAGTTAAAAACCCTAAATGGGCTGGTCATTCAGTCTGTAAACAAATACACTGTAAAAATGAATGCGCTTTATCTAATAAAAAAAATGTGGCAACAGATTACAAGCAATATTATTAATTAAATTTAACAATAAAATTGAGTAATAATTAATCAAATTAATTCATTAAAAGTTAACCATTTAAAATGAGTCAAACTTTTTATAACAAAGTATGTTTAAGTCACCATTATGGTGCTCAGTGTTTGTTTTAGGTTTGTTTTAAAATGACGGTTTTCTCCTTCAGTGATTCTGCTTGTTAACATCAGGTGTAGCCATATAAAAAAAGATAATATAAAATAATTAATCTTTGACGTCTGTCTGTTATTCAGATATTTTTGTTTAATTTTTGGGTGTAAACTTTACTCATTTTAAATGGTTTTAAACTTTTAAGGAATATTTTGATTAATTATTACTCAATTCTAATTTGTTCAATTTAATTAATAATTTTGCTTGTAATCTGTTGCCACAATTTTATTGATTAGATAAAGCACACACATTTTACAGTGTATTTGCCAAGAAAAAGATGAACGAGGTGAAGGCTTAAAAATGTGGAAGACTAACCGACAGTTTCAGGAAGTATAACGTATCCTGCTGCCCGCAGAGCATTAACATGAATTTCCATTGTAACTGAAGATCTAATTTGAAAACACCCGGAAATCCTGTAATTCCAAAAAAGTGATTTCTAGAAATTACCGAAACGCTTGGCGAGTGAGCTTTACAAAAGAATGTGTTTAAGAATTGGTATTGACAGTTTCTCTTTGTGGTGATGACGGAAAGGCTTGGCTTTAATATTGAAGAGATTTAATAGGTATCTACCAACATTGATGAGATGTTCAACACCTCTATTCATTTCTCTTAAACCATTTTCAATGCACTTCCTCTTCGGAAAAGAAACGTCATAATGTCATTCCAAAATCTTTTGTTGTTGCATGTTTTTTAAATGTCAGCATACACTGTAAAAATAAAAATAGAATTCAATCAAATTGAATTTTTATGTACAAACAACTTGGATGTTTAAGTCATTTAAACTTCAATTTCATTAATCTTAATTTTTTTTAAAAAAAGTTGAAAATTGCGTAGCTTGTTGTTGACGAGTTAAGCAATGTCAAAACATCATATTTTTACAGTGTATACTGCTTCAAATTTATATCAATCACTCATTTTGGCCTCTTGGGATATGTTAAAATAAAATAAAATAAAAATCCTTATAAATTGGTATTTCTCCACATACTATTACCGATTCGTAAGTGATGATATATAATATAACTGGAGCTCCTCACAAATTGGTTCATGCATTTGTGCATTGAAATGTTCATCTACAGAATTTCTGTGCATAATCCTTATACTCTCCCTTTGTTTTATACACATACACACACACAGAAACACACACACTACAACATAGTCATTCTGACACGTACACACTCATTTTAGAGATGGTCAGTGATTAGCACTGTTTTTACACTGAAAGTATTTTGTCTTGTTTTCCAGGAAAAGTCTTGTTTGAGTTTAAGTCTTAAAGCAAGATACATTTACTTGAGAAACAAAACAGTATTCGTTAGATTTGTTTGCTAACCCAATTGACAATTATGTTATCTTTTAACCATATGTTTATAATCTTTAGTAAAAATAAAAATAGATATCTTTTCTGATAACAAGTTATTGCACCATTTTGTAAGGATGCTTAGATATTTTTCCTGGAAAAAGACAAATATATTGATTTAAAATTATGGTTACACTTTATTTTACAATACATGTACTTACAGTGTACTTACCTAAAAAGTACTGGTAATATAAGGTAACTACATGGGTTTAGTGGTAGGTTCAGGCTTAGTACCTAGTTATTACCCAGTTATTGTAATTGCTCTAATAAGTACATAGTATGTACATGCGGAACAGGACTGTAAAATAAAGTGCTACCACATTTACGTATCGCAGTGTTTTACAAGTCATCACAGTCCTTCTCTTTTCTAACTGCTAAAAAATCCTGATATAATGGTTAATGACCAGCTAAATGTCAACCCATCGTGGAACAGAAACTAAACAGGGAAAACAACAAAAGAGAATAAAAAAGTGAAATTGTGAAAGCTGAACTACGAAAAGCATCCTGAGTTCACCAGGTATATTCTAAGAAGTCCTTTTGTCAGTTTAAACCTGGTGGACGAATGCAACTTCCTCAAAATCCGGTCCTGCGACATCCGTGATCCTTCGCCCTCGGCCGTGCCTCTCCCTCCTGTCCGTTTGAGGCATGTGCCCTTAAATAAAACACCTTCAATATGAAGATGGTGAATAAGCACAAAATCACACGCACAATAGAACATCTGCTAGCACTGGAGGGATTCGAGTCCACGCGCTTTGTGGATTTATATTCACTTTCAGTTGTTTTTTTGTCTTTATATTCAAGTTATGCGTACTATTAGAGTTTCTCTTCCATAAGCAATGTCCGTCCTTCCAGGAGAGTCTGTCCCTCAGAGTCAGTTTCAGGGAGAAATGCATTATGGGAGGCTTTAGAGATTGGGCGAATCCCAGCCAGCCTCGCAAAAGAAAGTATCACACGCACGCATGCAATCGCCAATCCAAAACCGGAGCCTCGTAAGGCGGGCGTTGGGATATGGGCTTTCCTCTCCGTTCTTAAAAATAAGTACAAAATAATCTTATCTAATCCTGTCGGGTGTAAAATAATGCAGTCGATAAAACAGGAAAATGGAAAAGAAAAAGTTGTCCGAGGCACTGCGAGCCAGTTTCATCTGATTAGCGGAGATGATCAGGCATCTAGGGTCGTCTGTTAGCTCTCTGTAGAACAGTTCCACCCACTTTTCAGACCTGGACGGGCAGCGTTTGGTTCATTTGCAGTCTCATGTCTTGAATGCTGCCGAGAATCTTCTTTTGGTGCCCAGCTAATGTCACACCTATCCGTAACAGATCTCTGTAGAAGACAAGAACAAAATGAATACTTAATAACAAAGTGGTTTCTAAAAGAGAAAGTAAGTCATTCAACCAATAAACTCCCATGGGAATGTAGCCAGGTGAGCAAATCCCTTTAGCAAATTGTTACTTGGTTGAGCAAATAGAAGAACCCCACCCTTTGGCTGCTAAACTGAGACAGGTTTGTGGTGCTAAGCCACTTCTCAAACTGGAGATAGTTCAAGCGTTGGTCAATGATTTGCAAGGGTTTGCACCTAGGGCTACCAGATGTCAAATTTCACATGGAGAAAGATTAGTGTTACCACAGACATAACTTGGAATATTTCAATGCGCAACAGACAGCAGTCATTATACTGTAGAATGAGTGTGGTGTAAATGTTACCACAGGCTTTATGATAAAAATGCTTCCTGTTGCTTAAATGGTAATCTAATCCTTTCATGAGGTTTTAGTTTACACAGCAGCATGTGCAGCTAAAAGCTAGCATAGACTCGTCGTTTACTTTTTTTCACCTTCCGATAAGAGAAAGCCTGGAAGAGGACGGACGTTGTCAGGGAGCAACCAGCGCCGTGGCGGCCCCCAGTCTGTCTGCCTTTCTCATCTCTACAATCGCACAACATTAGCAGAGTAATTTCACACAATGTAAAAGTGTTTTTCTCTCTTTTTCCTCTGTTGGTCCCATCAAGCCAACAACGTTGGATAAAATGATAATAAATGGAGCCCATTAGGAGAATTACTAGTCATTAAGAGCACAAGAAAACCACCGACTGGTACACCTGTCAAGTTGCCAAATTGAAACAAATTACCCCTGCCTCCATCCTTTATTACAATTTAATGGGCGTAATGAATTTATTATATATATTTTTTCTTTATTCGTTTATTTGATCCCAACTGCTCTCTTCACATCTGTCAAGACATTTAACATAGTTACAAATCGTGAAACCTTCTGTTCGTGATATTATTTTGAGAATGAAATGTTAGAGTAAATTTAAGCGAGATGAGGAGAATAATTGCATGCTCAAAAGCTATATCACTAACCCCATTCTGATCATTAAAATATCTCTTTAATTCCCTATTGAAGTATTGAAGGTCTGTTTTTACACTTGGTTTGAATGCTTGGTATGAAACACAATTCGATTTCATGCAGTTGGCTCAAGTCCATGCCACAAGCTCTGTTATAAAATCATCCTTCCCAGCAAACAAATTTAGGTTCTGGGAACGTTAGTTTTTGGTGCCCAGAACGTTCCTAGAACTTTCTCACTTTTTAGCCAGCTGAAAACGCTAGACGCTCTGCTGAAGATGCCGGGCTTTGGGCGCTTGAGAGCATTTGGCAGCGCAGCGTTTTTTTCCGGTGAGACGTTTCGTTGCTATGATACAGAATATCTGCAGCAGTTTGAATGTTGTGACAGTTGGTCGTTGTGGGATTAGTCCCGCCCCTCCTCCACTGTGATTGGACGGCTGGGTAAAAAGTGACAGTGATAAGCGCTGCGTTTTATCCAAAGTTGAACTTTTTTCAACTCCCAGCGACCAGTAAAAACGCTGGGCGCTCGGTGCTTCAGAGAGAAAAACGCTCAGCGCCTCGGTACGCTCATGGCGTTTAAAGAACGTGGCGCTCCCATTGAAAATAATTGAAAACATAAGCCAGGCGCGTGGAAAAACTTAAGGGGATTAAGGGAACGTTCCTGGAACATTCTCCTTACGTTATAAAAATGGAACCTAAAAATAACCTACATGGAATGTTCCTACAACGTTTTTGTTTGGTTCCCAAAAAATAACCTCATGGGACCATTCGGGAACGTTAGGGAATGTTCTGTGTTTGCTGGGTTACTCCTTACTGGAACCATTAAAAGTAGCAAACAAATAAAATTTGAAACAGTGCCTTGAATTCGAACTGATGTAAGACCACCAAAACAAAGAGGAGCATTCCAACAATTGGTCCAACACTCACTCTGCAGTCATTTGGGCCACCAAGTCAAAAGAAGCAAAGCCAGCATTGAGAAAGTTGTCTCGGTAGCGGCTCATCTTGATGGCATCCAGCCAGTCGCCCACAGTGGTGAAGGTGGTGTAGTCAGGCACACAGCGGTCGAGGAGCGGCTGGGAGGCCCTACAGAGAAAGAGAGGAGTGGAGATAAAAAGAGAGAGAGAGGGTTAGGTCACGCCAGGCCTCCACCACCAAAACCTCACCCCCAAACCCCCCACCATCACCACCTCTCCTGGCCTGTAGGGCCTGGACCTGCCACTGTGGCTTACTGGCTGGAGACATGCAGCGGCCTCCAAGAGAGAACTTCAAGGAACCTGTGGGTGTGGTTCCAGGACCCAGGTCCATATGAAACAGCACTTTTCTGGTACTTTTCTGGCATTTCTACATTAATTGCATTTTCTGATTCTATATTCTTTTAGAAATCCCCTTTTGCTTATGCATGATGTGTCCATATCTTTTGTTGGTCCTGGAGCAGCACTCATATTGTGATCTATTTCGGCAAATCATGTTTGCCTGCATGGAAGCAAACAAGATCCTTCTTGCACTATAGCACTACTATATTTAATGTCATGCACGAAAGCAGCCATTTTAAATAATATTAGACAAAATCCACAGAGACCAGACTTGATCTATGCCCAGACTTGGGTCTTAATAACTAACAATGATGTCTAGGCAGTGGGGATTGGGAGGCAAAGTTTCAGAGCAAAGACACAAGCTCTCTGCTCTACTGAACCTAGCTGTCTTTTGATGGCATTAGATTAATTAACAATTAAAAGCATAAGAAAAAAGTTAATAAGAATGGAACAGAGGCTCCATTGAAGACAAGGTCTGTAGATGGATGGGAAGAGTGATTTTTAATAAGCTCCTGCCTTTAGGGCTGAAGGGTTTGTGGTCATTAACCTGGAAGGCAGCTTTCCTTAATAGAACATTGTTAAAGCTGGTCTGGCTCTCACGTCTTCAGGACGTTGACTTTAAGTGCAACTGTACAAGAAAACCAAAAGAATAAATGTCCATGCATAACTAACCAAACTCAAAACTAAGAGCAATTATTAACTAAATTAAATTTGCTTAGTTTATTTAAGGATTGGATCACTAAAATACATCAAATGTTGCAACAATAGGAACACTCTCTCCCTCTCAGCAGGCAGGCCACCTATCCAGTGGCCCCTTTCAAATCTTGTTACTTGCTAATTAAAACCATTCCCATCTCTGAATTACATGAACTAATTATTCTTTCTTCTAAACTCTGATCATTGCAGAGTAGACAAAGACAGACTCCCACAGTTTCCAGGTTGTTAGAGGCCCTCCCCCAGGACCTACAGCCCAGAGGCAGGCACCCCGAGGTGGGTCAAAATCCGCCTGAAGCTTCTTGCTAACGCAACTGTAGAAAAATGTGGATCGATACTGTTTTATAGTGACTGGCATCTAGAAGGCAGATAATGACATTAAATATCTCAAACAGAAAAGGCTCTGTAAGTTTAGAACTCAAGCAAGCATCTCAAGCAAAACAATCAATAGCCCTGTGATGGTGCAATTAAACCAAATGTTTTATCTGACTGAAGGTCCTCTTAATTTCTTTAATGTCAGAGTTCTCAGCTTACAATATTGTTTATCAATTGAAAATGATCTGAAATCAATGGTCTCTTGATTCAAATGCCTCTGCAACTTTGGCCTAATTCTAAATTTAAAATGAGAGAACCAGTTTGAGGAAGTCTACAAGATAAAAATCATTCAAACATATTAGTTAGCATGATAGTATGAGTCAGTCCATGTGTGCCCTTACCCAGAATGTGTGCTGGTGACCACCTTAAGGCTGGCGGCATTGCGAATAAGTTTGTCCAGGGTGTTGACGATCTGGGAGAACTTAGGTCTCAAGTTTCTTTCTTTCACCCAGCAGTCTAGCATAAGTTGATGCAAGGCAGTAGGGCAGTCCATGGGTGGGGGCAGTCGGTAGTCCTGCTCGACTGCGTTGATCACCTGTTGATTGAAATATAATAGTTGTTTGGCTTTAGTTGACTCTCAAAAGAAGTTGAATAGCAGCAAAATAGAGTGGAAACTCACATCTTGGTTGCTCATGTCCCAGTATGGGCGCTCTGCCATATGACATCACCTCCCACATCACAATGCCGTAGCTCCACACATCACTGGCTGAGGTGAACTTCCTATAAGCAATAGCCTCTGGGGCTGTCCAGCGAATTGGGATCTTTCCACCCTTTAGATGCAAGTGAATACAACAATATTTAACTTAACTAGTACATTATTAATTGCTATGCATATTAAAGGATCAAGGTGTGAATGCTGACCAATGAGCTTGTGTAGGTGGGGTCAGTGGCATCATCCTCCAAGAAACGAGAAAGACCAAAATCGGAAACCTTACACACCAGGTTGCTGTTGACTAGGATGTTACGAGCGGCCAGATCACGGTGCACATAGTTCATATCGGATAGATATTTCATGCCAGCTGCAATCCCTCTCAACATACCGACGAGCTGGATGACTGTGAACTGTCCATCATTTAGCTGTTGGAGAGAGAGAGAGGGAAAATCACAGAGCCATTCATAAACGAAATGTCTTCTGTCTAAGTGTTTTTGAGGTAGATCAATTTGAATGAAATATTACTTGGAATCCAGGCATCAAATAATATTTAATTATAAATACATTTTATTAAGGTAGGAATCATCTCTAACCCGGAGAAAGGAATCCAGCGCTCCATTCTCCATGAACTCCGTGACAATCACTGACTGGCCGACTCTTTGTGACCACCCCTTCCAGGCGGATAATATTGGGATGATCAAACTGGCCCATGATGCTGGCCTCACTCAGGAAGTCTCTTCTTTGGCGCTCTGTGTAACCTGCCTTCAGAGTCTTGATGGCTACAATGATCTCACGCCTTCCAGGGAGCTTCAGACGGCCGCGACACACCTCTCCAAACTCGCCTACATAGGTAATGGACAGACAAGAAAGAGGCAGAGAGGGTGGAGTGGAGAGAGGAGAGGAGAGGGAAGAGTGGAGGAGTGTGGGAGAGAAAGGGGAGAGGGACAGTTACTGGTTAGAATCAAGGAGCCAGGGGGAAGCAGGGGAGACAGCAAAAGAAGCCAGGGCTAAAGGTGATGCTATTGGAGTGTATCCCCAGGGGGCGAGGGAAGGGGTAGGGTGAGGTCAGGAATGCTTAAATGGAAAAGGCTTTTGGAGCATTGTTGGGGGTTGAGGTACCAAAAGGAAATGGTAAAAGTAAGGCAATAGAGGAAAGGGTAAAGGGCAGAAGCAGGGAATGCTAGGGTGTGGAGGGAGTGAGGGTAAGAGTGTAGGAAGTAGGTGGGGACAGAAGCTTGGGAGGATTGGACGACTTGCGTCTGCAGTCTAGGCCAATGTGTAAGCAGGTGCAAGGGAAACAGTGGGATCAAGGAAGGACATGGTAGGGGTTCATCACTTTAGACAAAGCTGGGAAACAACAGGTTCAGGTAGCAGCGTTAGATGTTAAAAGCCTTGTTTTTTGGAGTGTGGCATGGGGCTCCTCAACTCCATTTTATTATAACATGGCTGCAAGTCTTACTGAACCAGAATCCTACTTATCTTTGCTTGGCTTTCAGAAACTAAACTGTTAACACTAATGTTAAGGTCTAGCAAAATTTATAAACCAAAGGGGACTCAAGGGCAGGAAGGAGCACCATGGATGGAGAAGTTAACAGGTCAAATGGTCAGGAGGACAATTAGTTGTCCGAGAGGTATAATCAGGCTTAGGACAGGTTTGGTAAGTTAGCAGGAATGGTAGCTCTATAGTTAGCTCTGAAGATAACCTCAGAAGCTCCATTTTGTAAGTAAAGCTGTTAGAGACATCGGTAAGGTGCTAAGGGATTGTATTTTGGAGCGGGATGAGTTGATTGAAGTACCGCTTGGAGTGAAGTCCTCTAAAGGTATGGCCTGGGTGTGCCTAGCTGTCTTCCCCCTGTAGCTCAGGAGCTTTTGTTGGTTACCTGCGCCAATGACCTCCTCGATTTTCACACAGGAAACGTCAATCTCTTTGGCAAACTCGCGGATGGCCTCATTCGGGTCTTCGTAGGTGAATGGGTCAATGTAGACCTTCATCCCCGGAGTGACTATAGGGGATTCAATAGTGCGAATAGCCGTATGAATCACACTGCCATAAAACACTTTTTTTTTAGCATTTTAGTCATCCAATGGCAAGTAAACTCTGTAGAGACTTACTGTATTGTTGCAGTTTTTCTGTGTATTCTGATTCTGAGCCATTTCGTTGCTTCCTGTGGGCCAAAGACAATACAGTCAGTTACAAAAGGTTCATGATATCTTAACTAAAAATAGCTAAATAAGCATTTTGAAAATGATCTGTTTTTTTATCTCCCTGACAGCCCCTTTAGGGACATGAATTGAGGTCGATTAAAGAAGGGGAATTATATGACAATTAAGAGAACAACAGATTCAGCCTCAAGAGACCATAGTCACTTTAGTTGACTGAACGGTGGAAGTGAAATCTACATAAAGACAGCTAAGAAAAACAGAAGCAGCTATGGTTGTCTTGCTGCCTAGAATCTTTACTGCCACATTATTTAATTCACTCCTGTCTTTTAATTCTTTCCTTCACACTTTCTCCACTATCAGTCCATTAAATGCAATGCAATTTCAACCCCCTCTAGAAGCTACATGTTAATGCAATCCCTTTGTTGTCTAACTAGTAACCGGGCCAATAATACCCGCTGGTGATTTGTATCTCATTTCCAATTCTAATTCAGTTTGAGTGTATGCCAAGGCCTGAATTTTTTTCAGTCGCAGACTAGTTAAGATACTGAGACACTGTATGATTAGAAAGGAAGAGAGAGCTAATTGAGAATTTTTGCATGATAAGGCTTTAAATACACAGCTGGCTTGCCCTCCGCTGTGGAAATGGTAAGGGTGGCCACAAGATGGAAACTGCCAGTGCCAACGAACCCCAGGACATTACGGAATTCCAATGCAGGGAACATGTACATTTGAGACCACTGGATACAATTTACAAAGTAAAAGATCCAAAATGAATCTACTTTTGAGTGTCCCTAAAATGCACTCCAATTGCACATTTGATGTGATCCATTTATAAATGTAATTACTGAATATTATTTAGGTAAGTGAAATTACCTGAGGCAGACAATGGCAATAACCACAACAACAATGATGAAGACCAGCCCTGCCGTCTGAGAGAGCCCACAATGAGGGGTAGCTGTTCCTGCAGAGTCTTGTCAGCATCAGCTGTGTGAGGCACACAAAGAGAGAAGATTTCATAGGAAATATTCAAAGAATCGTATTTCTCATATCTATTTATAACATTTATTTTTCTCTGAGTGTTATTTATAGGATTATTAATGCAAAAACTTCACTTAGATTTAAACCAATGCTCGATATGCTTTGGAAAGAAAAGCATACCCTGGTGGTTGGTGCTGAAGTCGGTAGGGCTGCTATAGCGGCCATACCCAGCCACCGTTCGGGCTCGAACCTGCACCACATACGGCGTTCCTGGCTTCAAACCCTCGATGCGTGCAGAGCTACGCTGGGCTGTCATGGTGTGGGCAATGGCTTCTCCCTGGTCCTGTGGGAACAGTGATAAAACAAGCCATATAAAACCAGCCAGCACCCAAAAGCGAGCGTCTGGCAGCTCCAGTTTAATCTGTCAGTACAACACATCAAACACGGAGCAGATATGCCTGGCTCTTTCTTCTCCTCTATGCAAATCCTCCTGCCTCCATCCCTGCCAAGCTCCAACTGCCTTGCAGTATCAGCATTCAAAAGCAGGGGATGAATCAAGGAAGGAGTTAGGGAGGAGAGTGTTAGGGTATGAGAGAGAGAGACAGGACGGGTTGATGCTGTTGTCAGGATGAACGATTATGTATAGAGCAGAGGATGACAGTGGTGGAATTGTGATTGAATGCCCTTCGCTTCATTGACTTACACTGGCTCTTACCTTCTCATGGTATTTAAATCTCGTAATCCAAGATGATGCCGTTTGGTTTTTCAGGAGGGAGCCAGGAGAGACTCATGGTGTTGGCTGAGGCCCCCATCAGGTGGACAGTAGGAACTGCAGAGGGAGCTATGTGGGTGGAAAAGGAGAGAAATCCCATTTTAATGAAAACTGAATTTCTTTTTCTTGTTTTCACATTCAGAGCATGGTCACATTTAGGATTACCAAAGAGCCACTTTGAAGTATAAGCATTAGACAGCCCTTAGTATTTGGCACTTTTGGGGCCCAGCCTCTCAAACTACACAGACAGAATAGATTCTCTTGTGAAAAGCACCATGACAGACAAACCGGAAGGCTTGGTATCTGGCAGATCCAGTCCACACAATCTACCACACAACCTACACACAAATGCAGATCTATTTATAGCTCCACACACCCTATGTTCACTCCCTAATCTCTTGTTATGGCCCATGATGCCTTCTTTTTACTGTCTGTTATTTATATATTTGTATATTCTTTCCCAAATCACTGCAAAAATGCAGCTTACTTATTTTAGCAGCCAGCTTTACATAATCTAAATTGTCCCCAGTTGTCCTCAGACCTGATGTTGCCGTCTCCGGTTTCTGATGTTATCAAGTTCTGTTCACACACTACAATAGCTCTCAACATCCCCTACTTTCTTGCCTCTGTCTCTCTCTCCTTACTTTTCTTTGTTAAAAACGTTTTAATCCCCAGGTCCGGTCTCTTTGATCCTTTCCCTAGTAGCTCTTTATTATTCTGTCTGTCTCTTTGTCCGCCTCCCCCAAAAGCTCAGTCTCCCCCAACCCAGCACTGTCAACCTCCTAACCCAGGCCTTGCTCAGAAGAGCCTCACCCTGAAGACAATACTCCCTGGGCAGCCGGCTTGCTTACTCTCACCCCGGGATTAAGGGGCCTCATCCTGCGGAGACAGTGGAAGTAACCATGACGTCCCTTGAGCTGATGGCCCATATTTATTTTTTGTCTTAAAAGTGGATGAATATTCAGGCACAGTCCTAGGAGATAATCTGCTCACAGATTTCCCTGAATATTTGGAACCATGGGGGTGGGCTGCTGTGTGGGTGTGCATGTCACCCGGAGATTGACTTATGTGCAACAACAGCCTGGGTCATATTACAATGCCTGTGGTCAATCCCTGATAGCAAACAGAGGCATTCTTGGAGCTTGGTGCTAGCATAGAGGGCTAAGGATAGAGTTAAACATATGCATGACTCTGAAAGCTATCCTGAGTCCAGTGATCAATTCAAAACTTGGATTAAACAATAAGAGGCTGTTTCCACAAAGTCACTGCATCTCTACATCTCATTAAACCCAGCATGCTCTAGCCTAGTGTAGCTTAGCTTTGCTACTGAGCATTATAGCACATCTGTCTGGTGTTGATGCATTTAGTGGGCTAAAGCTTTTTGTAAAGCTGGTAGCTGTGCTTTGGAGCATTGTAGTTTATTTTTAGATGTTCACGAATGGTTATGATACACTTTAAAAATTGCTGGGTTGTTTTAATCCAATTTTGGATCAAATATGGACAAACCCAGCCATTGGGTTACATTTTTTAATTACATTTTTAACCCAATGTTTGGGTTTGTCCATCTTTGACCCAAAGTTGGGTTAAAACAACCCAGCATTTTTAGCCTCTAGAACCAACAACAAATTTGCAGGTTCAAACCATGATACAGGTTGATTGATAACCAACTTGAAACAGAAACAACTCACTGAACTCACCAGCTTGGTTGGTGGTGATGTTAACAGAGGCAAAGTGGGGTGCATAGGGACTCTTGTTGGAGACTCCATTGACGGCCTGAATCTCAAAGCTGTACTGGGTGTGAGCCTGAAGGTTTCTGACAGTCACGTGTCTCTCGGTGAGCCCAAGGTGGCGGGGAGAGATGTCCACATTGTCATCACACCGTGTGCAGGTACCACGTTCGGGCAGGCATTTCTTACATATGACGTTGTAGAGAAGGTCCTCCCTTCCACCTTGGTCACGTGGATCGCTCCACTCAAGTACAAGCGATGTCCGTTTACGCTGGAGATGACGCTGCGTGGAGATGAGGGCACAGCTGCAAAAAATAAAATATATTTGTTATGTTATCCGTCTGAAGACACAATTAAACATTTAAATTAGTTAAGTGCTTGTTGTTATGTTCAGATAATTTAGCATTCATAATAACCCTATCTAACAGACCAGGCTAAGGTGGTTTTCTGATTTTAGCAGGTTTAGGGTGGTTTACTTGCCTTCCCACAGGTTTGTCTGGTCTCCCTGTTTAGTAAAGCTGGTGTTCAGTTGGTCTAGCCGTTTGGAGAGATGTACTCTAAAAAATTCTGGGTTGTTTTAACCCAACTTTGGGTCAAATATGGACAAACCCAGTCAACGTTTGGGTTTATCCATATTTGACCCAAAGTTGGGTTAAAACAACCCAGCATTTTTAGAGTATGATTTCTCAGACTGGCCATTTGACAAGTTCCCCAACCCCCAACAAAACTATTAAACTAAGCAGTGGGAACCAGCCTGGTACACAGCTAAGAACGTCAGACCACATAAGACTGGGTTTAGATGTTTTTTAAGCAGGAAATTTAAATAAAATTGGTCAAATGGGACTTCCTTTACACTCAATGCAGATTAAGTGCTTTCATGTAAGTAAAATTAAGCAAAACCTTGTTTTCCCCACTTGAGCTGCTCATTTAACATCAAAAATGGCAAGAAATAGCTGTGGTGTTCACTTGGGAAAACATTTTTGGATGTATCTGTTCAGAGTACTGACAATGAACATAAATAAGCTTATATAAAACAGGAGAAAGGGAAATATTTCGAAACAATCCCAGCATTCTCCTACTTGTTGGACTATTGACAGAGGAATTGGCTTACATTTGGATGAACATGAATGCACATACAGTTGATCAATGTGAATTGTTGATCACTGCTTAAGATTAGATGAGGTCATGATGGGTGAAAGGAGGTTTTTGTCTAAGGCGTTACTTACTGGTGCATCCTGAGTCAGGTGAGTCACTGTCTGCCCGGTAGTAGCCTGTCCTGCAGGAACAGATGCTGGCGGCTCCAGAACTTGTCCGACTGTCTGGGCGGACATGGTGAGCAAAACCCTTCACCCTGCTTGGACTTGAAGGTGCCTGGACTGCAAGCTAAAGAGAGAAAGAGTTGTTTACTTATACTGGCAGAGCTTTAAAAAAATGACAGAACTGCATATTCACACCAAGTGTACCTTTTTACTTCTCATTTTCAATGTATTGCTTCCATCTAGGTATGTAACAAAGCTTTTCATTGCATTCAACAGCAAAATCGATAGCAATTTCCCCATTGCAATTAGCATTTTGTGAGCTCTGTTTGCCTTAATTTTTCCTTTTGTTTTTCCGTGCCCACAGTACGCAGTCTAATCCTTTCCATCTTGGCATTGTAAAATATGACGGCACACAGGTTGTTGCTTACGTATTTGTTTGGCACCATTAGTTTGCTGTTGCTTTCCTCAGGGAAATAAACCCCTCGTTACTAGACGAGTTCCAACAACATACCCTGGCCTTGCATAAACCCCTTGCGCACATGAGCTAACCGTCAACTTCAATTACAAACAGATGCCTGTTTGTTCCAAACAAGAGCACTTTTCCAAATGAAGTCCTACAATCAATACTCAAACACAGGGAATGTCGATGTCGTACCACAGGAAGTGTCCCTCTAAAATAAACAAAGCCATATTGAAGGCTACACAGTAAAGTGTGAGCTGTTATCTTATGAATACAAAGATTGGTGTGTCAATCACAGGTCTTTGACCTTTGTGGAGCTCCAACGCCATTTACGGAAACTGTGTACACATTGTTTCGCATCTATGATAAATGCAGAGGTGATCTCCTGGGACACAATGACTCTGGCTGTGTCCGAATTCTCTCACTCAAACCACTACTCCCTACCTCCTATGTATGGGTTAGGGAGTAAGCACTATATAGTGAGCTCACCAGCATAATAGAAACACTACTTTCGGACACTACTCAATCGTCTCTCGCGCCGTTGATTATGTCATTGCTTTTTTTACGATCAGAGCAATGCATGATGGTATGTAGGGCTTGGGGTAGTGACCATCGGTTGTACAATACTTTTCAAAATGCATTCTGGGATACATTGAGTGGACTATATAGGGTATAATAATCATCACTATACATTCGGACAGCACTACAAAATGGCGAGCTCATTATATAGTCCACCAGTGAGTAGTGGGAGATTTCGGACACAGCCTTTGTGATCTTTATGTTCGGAATGCCATCTAACTGTCTTGTAAAGTGATCAAGGAGCTAGTTTTTGGTTTATTAACGGATGGGAAGGAGTCTGACACCAGTTCCCAGCCTTCTGAGACATGTTATCAGTAGTCTCTAAGGCTTAGGATCAGCAAATAATGAACAGTCACTGTTTTTTAGGAAAAGATTTGAACATCTGGTTTCTGGACTGATAGTGTTCAAAGCAGAACACAACTCTGGTGATGTTCCTGGGGTCACCTTCTTAGTTCCCTATGCAATATTTACGCAAGGCTTCATTAGTGCAGGGATACTGTTAACTTGGTTGTCTGGGGGCTTATTTGTTTAATCATTAATCAGGGGAGGCCAGCAGTAGGTAGCGAAGGAACATAGGAAACAGTCGCAGTGATAAAGATGAAAGAGTGTGTAGGCCTTGTGAATTTGAGTTTATCACACGTAACGTATCGCTTTGGAGATTAATGAGTCCTCGGTGTTTTGCCTCACATTTAGATGTACATAAATCAACCAAAATCTTTGGGAGACAAATGAGACCATCTAGATTCTAGACCATATGAAAGACTGCTCTGAAATTCCCCTTCAAAAAACGGGCTGTTTTCTGAAAGGTTGAAAGTGCTGATTAATCGCTTCCAAGAAGGTAGAAGTCAGCCCTTTCCTTTCATCCCCATCCTTCCTCTAGCTGCACTCCTGACGGAGCGAGAGAAAGAGAGGAGAGGTGAAAGACAGCAAAGGAAATGCAAATCCTGTGGCTTTTTCATGAGTTGTGCACTCTCTCCAGTACACTCTATTGCCCAAACCTCCTTCACTCTCTCTCTCTCTCATTGAGAGCAGAACATAGGACTTAAGGGAGTGATTAGAATTTGCGGTGAAATTGGAAGCGAGGAGAAAGAATGGATAGTAGAAATATGCAGCACTAAGGAAAAAAAGGTTTTGTCAATTAATATTCATGTGAATATCCTAACTGTGCTCTGGCAGGGTATTAATGAGACCAACGGCCTTCGAATGGAGGCGAGCAAGAGAGAGGTGACAGAGAGATTTATCCCTCCTTTGGTTTCCGGGTGGCTTGATTAGAGAACATTTTATCAGGTCACTGCTGCCAGGGATTTCACCTTGAGCCACCACAAGCAAACAAATGAGTTTTTAACTATACATCAGGACTGCCCACTTTCCCCACAGGTATACACCGGTTTAATATCAAGTTGGCAGTAGTAGAAAAGTCCTTTATTACTTTGACAACTACATATATTTCTCATGATAATAATGAGAGTGCTTGGAGATGTATGCTATACAATGGCATTGCTCTGAATTTCCAAAGGTGTTCATTTTAGGCTGGTTGCTGGGGTTTGGTAATAGGTTGTCAAAGTGTTGCAATGTGGTTCATAAGGCATTCTTGCTTGTTATTTTTGTTTATCTTATACAGTTGCTGCATGGTTTCTAGCTGTCTCAAGTCAAAAGTGCCTACCACTAAGACTCATGATACTTTAGTTCCTCCTTAAATGAACGTACAGGATTTTTCCACTAATTTATCATCCGAAATAGACTGCCTAGAAAAGTATCAGTTTACCTTAATATGCTTGGTAGTAATATAACTTTTAAGGCATCGTTAATGTCCACATCACAGGGAAACTTACGTGCCAGTTTGATACTCAGTGTTACAGGAGTAGTTCACTTTAAAAAAAAAAAACTTTTGCTGATAATTTACTCACCGTTCGTCAAAATGAATAAATATTTTTTCGAGTCAGACTCAAGTGGGGAAAATGATAAGACCCTTATTAATTGTCTGGTGTCATTTAAAACCTTTGAAGCTGCACTGAAGGACTCTCCATTAGGACCTTGAACCGTTTGAAATTAAAACCTTAATATCTTTTCGACTGAAGAAAGAACGTTTTTTTTAAAAGTGAGCGACTCCTTTAAGCGACTCTCATAACGTTGATGTTTACCTCAAACACCACCAATAATCCCCCTTTCTCTAAACTCAAATAATTTGCTGTTCGATTTAGTTCTTTACCCCAGAGGTTCACTTCTCAGTGACTCTGTCTTTGTAGGTCTTACAATTTGTTGGAACCAACTGTCTCTTTGAGACCTTTCACTTCTTGTGCCTTGATTGTCGGGGTTACTCTTTCTATCTCCATCTCGTGCTCTTCATTAATGTTTCACTGCAGCCCTTGCCCTTGGTCCGCAAAATCCATTCCGTTCCCCTCTCACTCCCAGCTCTCCATTTGACCCTTGACCTCCCGCTGTCTGCTCTGCTCACTTTCACCGTGGCTGAATGTTACACGCTGGCTTAATTCACCTCAGTCTGAACCTGATGATGTTTTTCAGCAAGAAAAACCCTCAGCAAAATGTTCCAGTCTGATGGACATACAGACTGTTTTACTATTCATCGCTTTGCTCTGCTTAAATTGAGGTTGAATAACTAAATTTGCTGTTAGGCCAAACACCTCAATAAAAAAAACAGGACGATTTGTCCATTCGAACTTAATGTGATATCAGGAGCAGTAAGACAAACTGCACAGTGAGAAACAAAAAAAAAACACATATATCAGCACTCACCTTGACACTGTGTCTCCTCTTAACTGCAGGCTCGAACCCAGCCATGCAAGTACAGGAACCTACAGGAACCATCCACTCCCCCATCTCCATTGCAGTAGATTTAAGAGGTACAGACACTCCAGAGCGTTCGGCACGCAAGTACCAGGGGCGATGACTAGTGACGTGGCCTCGGCTCCTGTGGCGGTCTTGGGAAGACGGCAAAATTGGCAATGGTCGTGGAACACTTCTTGTAGAAAACTCTCACAGAGATTAAAGACATGCAGGGCGCCTAGGTCCTGGGAAAGCCAGATAGAAGCCGGCTTTGGAAAGTGGACCAAAGCTGCGAATCTTGGTGTTGACCCGACCAGACTCCAACATAGAGAAGCTCTCATCCGGAGCAATGGTGTCCACCTTAACGTAAGGGTTCTCCATCCAAAACGGACTGGTGGCGGTGGCTGAATCCAAGTCAGACTCATAGTAGAACAGATTGAAGGTCTCTTTACATGATCCTGGAATGTTGGGAATACTGTTGCAATCTCGTACGGTGAACTTCATCTCCACATAAACACGGAAGAACATCCTTTCGGGGATGAAGTCGCGTGCGAAGCCAGTTGTTCTGGTTAAGCTCACGAACATTGCACACCTGGGTATGTTCGAATGGGGTTCATGGCATTCATCGTAACCGCTTACTTCCTCCCACTGAGAGAAAAAGAGAGGGAAACACTCAGTCATAGATATACACAACTTACAAGCTTCACCTTCAGAATGAGCTAGCACTTAATATATACCGCATTCTTCAAGGATTCTTCTAGGGAACAAGTAGCAATAACACGTTTTATCTAAAGTATGGTACAATACGCCTCATTGTCAGTATTATAAATGAAACTATTCTCATTTTGATGTTATCCGGGGCTTTGCAACTCTGAGGTGTTACGCGACTGAGCTACGGCAGGCAATAAATTGCTCTCTCAGCCCCACAGCTTAGAAACAATATAACAGAGGGAGCAAGCCGAGAAGAAGAGTGAATGGGGCAGATGAAAGAGAGTGGAAATTAAATTTTGTGCCTTTTCAATTACACATTGTGTATGGTGGCTTTAAGTGGGGAGCTGCACACTGGTCTTTCATCGGCGTTCACCAGTTCAATGAAGAAACCCGCCTGGCGAATTCATCAAAATTACCGTGGAGTTTCAGAACTCCATTAAATAAACCACCGAGTGGATGTTTACCTCAGAACTCAAGTGTGGAGTACTCTCTGCATCACTTCACAATCAATTACTGTCCAATTAAGCCATTATGATTACATTGTATTCATGCAGATCTCCAAGCTACATACAATCCTCTACCTCTATCCATCTACCAGAATTAAGAATATACATCATTTCAAAAGAAAAGTGAGAGGTATCGTCAAGAGGTTGATTGCTATTGTGGTACTGCATTGTGCATCTTACATTACAATGAGTATAGACCCCTTTTCAGTTGGTAAACATGGTGACGTTTTTTTGTGGGTGGAGCTTAGGTGGAGGCAAAACGATCCCTCTGGCCGCTTCGCTATTGCTAGTTAGCAAGTATTGTTAGCTTGTTTTTTAAACAATGACTGGAGAAAATCCAATTTTATCTTAATGTGTAAGGTCACTCAGTGTCCAGGACCGTGATTGTTATTTCCAAAAGTTATCTTTAACGGACGGAACCAGATTGGCCGACCTGTAGCCGCCTGACACGCTCACTCAATGCATGGACGATCTGACCAGATTAACGTTACGTTACCTCAGACTTTTACACCTACATTATAGAGAAACTGATCGTAAAGAGAAACTGAGGGCATATAAATCTTTAGATGCCTATATGGTCCTGTACAAGATTTGTGTGTACGATCTGCAGTTCTGCTGAACCAGCGCAGAGACGACGACAATGTAAAGAGTGACATTACGGTACGATTTTAATGATGTGAATATTTTCTAGAAATTAAAATTCCAGACACAGCATATTCATTTTTCATCAATTCTTGCACCAAACAACACAACAAGATGAATTTTATTAATAGTAACAATAATTTAAGCTCCTTATTATGTAGCCGAATCTGTGCTGGTTTGTATTGGCCGCCTCCAGTTTTCACTTTGTTTTGCCTCCAGCTAGCGTCGTGACGCAACTGTGACGTCGGTGCAAAGGGGTCTATACTGGTCATGGTGACAATGAACAAACTGAGATTTGGCGATTTGAGAGTCGAAAATGTTAACATAGTTCAACATCAGCAGTGTTATTCTGCAACTGCTAATGGGAGCGCAGACTGTGGTCGAGGAAGAACGCCTACTAGCAATCTTGGCAGCTAATGAGGGACTCTTCATCCTTAAACAAACAGCATATATCAACTAGAAATGATTTATCTTCAAATTGGTAAAGAAACAATAATTAGATACATTCCTGGCCCACTTCTTTTGATTACGGCGAGTTCAAAATTAAGGCAATTCTAAAGGGGAAAATGAGCTGTAGCCAAAAAGGAAAACTAGCGCAGCATCGAGAGATTTGTTGAGAGAGAGCGTAGGATTTGTGTAGGGGTGAAGTCTTTAATTAACACAGCGATATGGATGTTGTGCGGACAGGCCATTCATCCCTATGGGCCCCGGGGACCCCAGGTAGACAGGGCTTCTAGAAGTCTCGGCTTTATCACAGCCTTTCTGAGCCAAGGGTGCGGAAATCAATAAAAAGCATCTGGTCAATGGGACAGGAGAAAGAGTGAAGTGTAAATGGGCATTTAGTTCAGTGGAATAAATTGCTGAGAGAGTGAAGATGGGGAAGACAAAGCGGCCCCCACACATTGCATTGGTGTGGACTCCTCTTGCCGCTCTTTCAAGGATTAAGATGCTAAATCAATTTCTTTTCGACTCAATATCAGGGAAATAAGCCTACAAATTGTGATCTCTGCATATTAAACTTTGATGCAACAATGCACTTGTGTGTGTTATGCACATTGATTTTTTCCCTGCTGCATGTCTTTGATTCGTTGGGGGATGAATGAATTCACTTTAGATGCAGCCGTGGAATGATGGTTCATGTGGTTGGTTTATAAATATGTAAGTGCAATACTTTTTTTACTCAGTTTGTTTATCTTGGAAGAATTAGCAGGTCAGGTTTAAGCAAGAGCAGGCCATTATGTTTATTTTCCCTTAATGGTGTTGAAGTCTGTATTTATCTGTGTTTATTTCTCAGGTTACAGGTGTAAGACTAATGACTAATAGAGTTTTTTATTTATTTATGGCAGATTGAATGAAAATAGAAAAAGACCTGCTGAGTCAGGCTGGGAATTATTCCAACTTCTTCCCCTTGTTTTTATTATCTGGGCACAGTTCCCATTTTGTTTCTTTTGGGTGTGACATACCATAGAACTTAGTGTCACAAAACATTAGATATGAGTGTCGCGTAAGACTGCCAATTAAGCCAGTGGGTAAATCTCAATCTCCATTTTGATTTTGGTTTGAATACAGCAACGTTCCCGTAACCGTTTCTGAACTGGACTAATGAGGTTATTTTTTGGGAACCAAACAAGAACGTTATAGGAACGTTTCATGTAGGATTATTTTTAGGTTCCATTTTATAACATAAGGAGAATGTCCCGGGAGATCGTTCCCTTAACCTGAAGGGAAAGTACGAGGAACGTTCTGGAAACCAAAGCTGAACGTTCCCAGAACATGATTTGTTTGCTGGGTTTTCGTTGGATTCCACAGATATTTCAACTTGAGATTGAAATAATAGACATCCAGAACACTGTGATATTTAAGGAAGGACTCACTGGTGCCACATTTCCCCTGTCTGTCTTAAAATACAGTGGGGCGGTGTGGGTGAAATGTATAGCTGTGTGCATGACAGAGAGCAGAAGGGAAAGAATTGGGCAATGTATGTCCTGAATGGAGGCATCTGTTGGGGTGTCGAGGGGTTGTGCTTTGGCCCATTGTGCTGGGGAGTTTTAGTGCTTTAATGGGGGCGGCAAGGGATATTTACAAGAATAATATATAGAAGGGGAAGGTGAAATGGCAGTTGATTTGTGTCTTTGGGGTTGTCCATTGGTGCTAAGTTACTCGGGAAGTAAAGGTTTTGGGGAGGGGCGAGTGCAACAGCTGAGATGGTGTGGCTGGGGGCAGGAAGGGGCAGTGGACACATGCAGAGCCCTGAAGTACAGGATATAGAGGACCAAAACTAAGAATTGGACAAAAAAGTCTCTGGGTATTGTGGAAGATATACTGAGCAAAGGATACTTCTGCTGTGTCTGCCAAAAGCTTGTGGGCACAAATCTCGTTTTTGGAGAACGAATGTAACATGGCTAGGGTGAAATCTGATCTGGGCATTGCCTTTATCTGATGAAATTTAGAGCTTCCTGTGTTTAACACGCTATATTTCAAGGACCGTTTATAATGCCGCTTGATTTAAAGGTAGTTTAACTACGACATTTATGAGAGAATCTCACGAAATCTGCCAGAAAGTCATTTTTAACCCTCAAATGAAAGAATGATATACACTGTAAAAATTAATATGCTTTATCTGATAAAAAAAAATGTGTTAACAGATTACAAGCAATATTATTAATTGAGTAATAATTAATCAAATGAATTCATTAAAAGTTAACTATTTAAAATGAATAAAACTCACAACAACAACCAAAAAAACATAAATTCAAGTCACCATTTATGATGATCGGTGTTTCTTTTAAAATGACGGTTTTCTAACGTCAGGTGTCTTCAATGTTGCCAATATAAAATAAATAGTTCTTAATTAATCTTTGACGTCAGTCTGTTAGTGAGATATTTTTGTTAAATTTTTTGGTGTAAACTTAAACTTTACTCATTTTAAATGGTTAACTTTTAAGGATTTGATTAATTATTACTCAGTTCTAATTTGCTAAATTTAATTTATTATATTGCTTGTAATCTGTTGCCACAGTTCTATTGATTAGATAAAGCATATTCATTTTTACAGTCTATATATGTGAACAAAACTGTTCCTACAAACAAACCAGTAATTTTATTGTTTTATGGGTTGTTTAGGGTTAAATATGACATGGATAGTTTTTTTTTGTTTTTTTTGATCACTATTTGGACTGAAGGAGCAGATCATATAAGCATAATGTGCTCGGGTTAACCAAAGTCAAACAAACAACAGCAGTAACTCACCCCAGTTTCAGGATGTGAGGTCCATGCCAGTTCAGTGGTGGCCCATTTGGTGTCCATGAGTGTTTCTGCAGGAAAAAAAAAGAAAAGAAAAGATCCACTAAGTTTGAGGAAAAATATGAGCCTAAACAACTGACGGTAAAAAAAGAAAATGAGAAAACTCAATGAAATGGAAAGCCTTGGGAGGAATTGATTTCACACAGTGAAGGACGAAGGACTGAAGCAATACATAACAGTCACTGTCCATATTGTTAATGGGCATTAATGCATTGTGTTAAATTCACGATTGCTGTTACAGAGAAACACTATCATGCTAATCAACGGTGAAAAGACGGTGGAAAGGCAAAACAGCTTTGTGGGTGATCCAGAAGACATTGTCAAAGATTTATGACAGCCCTCCTCTAATTAGATTTAATTAGCCGTGTATTTGCTGGGTGGGAAAGAAAAGCTAAGTGTTTTTGAAAGACAACCCTCTACCCTTCCTACACGTACACACACACACACAAACATCCACACACTCGCACCCTTAAGCTAGCAGCTGTAAACTCAAGAGGATACATAACAGAGCAAAGGAGTTCTTGAACAGCGCCATAAAACTTGCAAAAGGAAGATCTTCACAATTTCCTCAATGCCCAATATGCTCTGCCTGTCTGTTTTTCTGTTGTTATCCCAACAGCCATATGTGCACCTCTCTGTTTTTATTACAATGAAAGCACGCTCACTCGAACATATTGAGTCAACCATTTTACCTTCCACCACCTGCTTCTGCTGTTTATGCATGGCGGTCGCAGTTACGATTGCACGTTCCGACTATATTTGAGTAAATTAGATGGATGAGAGTGTTTAAAAGTGCACTGAAATCATGTGTTAGGGAACAAAGCTTCTTGTCCTCTGTAGTGAGTGCTAAACTCAGTTACTCCTTGTATTAACATCCGTCCCAGGAATAAACAGAGTTTGAATGTCGTCAGAAATTCATTTAAACTCTTTGTAGGGCAAAATTCAATAAATTAAAAATCAAAAATGAAAAAACAAACAAACAAATGAATGAATAAATAAATACAAATCCTTTGCTGTGCTAATATTTGAAAGATCAAATTCTCCAATTCATCAATTCACTCAATTCATGACAAAACAAAAATTGTTTACACAAAACAGATTGTTTCAAAGCAGTTTTCCAGTAATAACAGGAAAATAGTGCATTTCAGCTGTTGCCAGCTGAAGTCAGTTCAGTGGTGATTCAGTTCAATTGTGTTAATTATGAATTAAAATGAATTAAAAATCAAGATTAAAATGAATTGGCAACAGATTACAAGCAATATTATTAATTAAATTTAACAATAGAATTGAGTAATAATTAATCAAATTAATTTGTTAAAAGTTAACCATTTAAAATGAGTAAAAATGTTTTAAAAGGTATGTTTGAGTCACCATTATGCTGATCAGTGTTTGTTTTAGGCTTGTTCTAAAATGACGGTTTTCTCCTTCAGTGATTATGCTTGTTAACATCAGGTGTCTTCAATGTTGGCAATATAAAATAAAGATAATATAAAATATTTAATCTATGACGTCTGTCTGTTATTCAGATATTTTTTGTTTAATTTTTTGGTGTAAACTTTACTCGTTTTAAATGGTTAACTTTTAAGGAATATTTTGATGAATTACTACTCAATCCTAATTTGTTCAATGTAATTAATAATGTTGCTTGTAATCTATTGCCATTGTATTGATTAGATAAAGCATGTGTATAAAGCTCTGCAAAAAAAGACTTATTCAGTAATTTTGCATGCTTTAGCCTACTTTCTCCCGTTCTTAGTGCACAGTCTCCGTTTATATAAAGTCTTTGCTGATTTATCCCAGACAATAGTGAAGGACCACCTACTCGCCTGTCAATCAAACTGGATATTAAGTAAAATTGGACACGGCAGTCTGTCTGATCCATCACTCGTCTACTGGAAATATCGAACTTGATTGTGGCTACCTGACAAGTTTCCAACTCACAGGTTTGTAAAATAAGTAGAAACCATTTAAGGCTTTCACGCCGTTGATTTCCTGCCGGGATGTCATTCATCGTGTCAGTCATTGACTTACAGGTCCGCTGACATTCAAACACTCTATACAAAATACATTGTCGTTTAAAAGAAACCCATAAGTCAGCTGTCAGCTGTGGGAAAGCTAGCACGCAGGTACTACAAATACAACGAACCAGAGAAAAGGGGAATGGAGTGAAAGTCAGATCTGACTCAGTGAAACAGGGGGAACGTTCGGGAGCATGCGGCGATCGACTGCAGCCTTCTGTTTTGTTTGCGTTTTGTAAAACAGCAAAGCCGAGCATTGTGTCAGCTGAGCGCGCTTTTTAGATGAGGAGGCAAGTCCCGGCTCAATGAGAGAGGGAACACAGCGGAGGGTGACCCACCCCTCACCCAGGCCCGTCGCAGTCAGGGGCGAGAGGCCGTGCCCTCAATGCGACAATTCATTCACACTCCAGCATGAAGCCTCCAGCCTCCATTACGCACTCCTCTACAGTTAAAATGGCTCCACACAGGGAACGTTTTGTTCATGGAGCAGAGAACCGACGGCTTATTTCCTGCTTCTCCCACTTCTGAGGTAAAACCGAACAGTACGGGCAGTTTCTGGCAGGATGTCGAAACCTGATTGACGAGTGCTCTGCAAAAATCCTTCCCTTGCGCAATCCGTCTGCAATCGCATGTTTGAGTGTGAAGCATCAGCAAACTTTGAGCTGAAAGCCCAACGATTTAAAGCAACCAGCATTAAACTCAAGTTAGAGAGGCAGAACTGTTATGAAACTTGAAAAGGCAGGCTGCCACTAACTGCCACTGCCGCAAAACTGAACCTTATTCACCTCGCGTTGACTTAGCTGTCATACAAGTAGTTTTTCAAACTATAAAACACTAAAGAAAATAGCAATTACATACTAAATAAACTACTTTTTTAGTAGTAATATGTATTTTTAATGTCACCACTATTGTGTACAATGATAAACAGGTTGCCCTTTATAACAACTCATAATTTAGCAAATATAATCATATATTTCATATATGTTTTAGTAAGGCTTTAAAAATTCTCATAAAGTTTCAAAATCTCAGGTAATGTAAATATTTGAAGTTACTCAAGCACATATCATATAACGTCAAAGAAGAACTTGTCGCCATATGTTTAGATATAAATAAGGACGTAAAATTACTGTAGATTTGTTTTTGGTCCTAAACTAAACAGTAAACTTTTTTTAATGTAACAAAATATTATTCTAAGTAAGGCATTCAAGTTGATTATACTTAAAATTTTAAATCGCATACTACTTAAACTACTTAAAAACGGTATAAACTAATAATAATATATTTTAATAGTAATTTTTCATAATAACATATAGTTCATATATAATTTCACCATACACTCTAAAATTGCTGGTTGTTTTAACCCAACTTTGGGTCAAATATGGACAATTGGGTTAAATTTTTAGGCTCCCACTTTATATTAAGTGGCTTTAAGTACTATGTACTTACATTGAAAAATAAGTACAACGTATTATTGTGGTCCTGTTGTATTGTAAAACACTTTTGCTGCTATTGAGGTGCTGATACTGGTAAGGGTATGGACAAGGGTAGGTTAAGCTGTGAGGGAAGGGTCAACTGTGTAATTACAAATGTAATTAGATAAATTAATTACAGCTGTAATTACATGCTGGTACTTTTAAAAATATAAGTACAATGTAAAAACAAGTATGTACACAATAATTTCAATGTCAGTACATAGTACTTAAAGCCACTTAATATAAAGTGGGACCAATTTTTGAATTACATTTTTAACCCAACGTTTGGGTTTGTCCATATTTGACCCAAAGTTGGGTTAAAACAACCCAGCATTTTAGAGTGTATTGTGTTGTCACTGCTTTTTTAAGTAATGTGTAAATGGGTAGGACTTTATAATGACTTACCATGTATAACAGTATCATAAAATGCTTTTATAAATAAATATTTGTATTGCTTATTAATAAGGTCTAAAAGAAGCAAAATTCCCAGGAGACACAAATACTTGAGGTTACCAAAGCACATGGAGGTGTGTATACATGACATAATATGGAAGTATGTGTAAATTGCTAAAACAATAAGTCATTGTTTTTCTTCAAACACTAAATACTTAAGTTGCATGGCATAGATTTAGAGGAGAATTCCCATTCACAGAATTGCATGTTCACACACATACACACACACATAGACACACACGCGATCACACTAACACGCACATATTGATGTAAGAAAGGTCAGCTCTTCCATTCTAATCCTCTAATGACAGAGCAGCGTTAATAACAGAGAAAGACAGAGAAACACTTGGTTTCTGAAACACACGCAAACACACACTCATTCAGCGGGTTTACGAGCTCCTGAAAATATTTCTTTGTTCCAGTAGGCAATATTCTTTAAAAAAAGGGGTATGTGAACAAACCCACCTCTATAGATACAAAGAATGTTCAGTGGATTTAGAAACTGACTCAGTGCCGTGTGGGCAGACAGGTGAGAGATTACTGCAGGATTTCAGCCCAACTGCTTTCAGCTTTAGCGATTCCTTTTTCCGTGCTGTTTGGAGGTTAGGACACATGGAAAGCAAGTGAAACGGCAAAGACTGGATCAGGACTGTGCAGATTGAATGACTAAACGAATTACGTTTACTTACATATTTTGCATGTAAGAAAATGAAAGGCGAAGTGTGTATTTTCTGGACCATTAGTTAAAGAGATATGCTGTTAAACCAGTTTTCTGAAGACTGACATTGGTCAGTCAAACAAATAGCCCCGCCCAAACTTATGCTATTGGTGAACTCTACACTCTTTGAAGAAAAGTGTTCTATATAGAACCTTAAAAGGTTCTATCAGCACAACTAATTTGGAACCCTTCAAAGGTTCTATACAGACCCCTTTTAAGGGTTCAATAAGAAGAACACTTTACACTCTCAGAAAAAGGTACAAAAACCTGGGCTGTACCTTTTCAAAAGGTAAACTTTTGTCCATTTCAGGTGCTAATATGTACATTTTAGGTGCTAATATGTACATTTTAACTTAGGTACTGAATATGTACAATTTAGGTGCTAATTTGTACATGTTAGGTGTTAATATGTACATTTTAAGTGTTAATATGCACATTTTAGGTGCTAATATGTCCATTTCAGGAGCTAATGTATCCATTTTAAGTGTTAATATGTACCTTTTAGGTGGTAATATGTACATTTTAGGTACTAATATGAACATTTTAAGTGTTAATATGTACATTTTAGGTGTGAATATGTCCATTTTATGAGCTAATATGTCCATTTTAGGTGCTAATATGTACATTTTAGGTGCTAATATGTACATTTTAAGTGGTATGTACAACTTAGGTACTAATATGTACATTTTAGGTGCTAATATGTACAATTAAGGTGCTAATTTGTACATTTTAGGTGTTAATATGTACATTTTAAGTGTTAATATGTACATTTTAGGTGCTGATATGTACATTTTAGGTGCTAATATGTCCATTTCAGGAGCTAATATATCCATTTTAAGTGTTAATATGTACATTTTAGGTGGTAATATGTACATTTTAGGTACTCATATGAACATTTTAAGTGTTAATGTGTACATATTAGGTGCTAATATGTACATTTTAGGTACTAATATGTACATTTTAGGTACTAATATGTACATTTTAGGTGTTTATATGTACATTTTAGGTGCTAATATGTACCACTGAGGTAACAATATGCAGCCTTTGGGCATAAAAGTGTATGTTTTGAAAAGGTACAGTCCCAGTGACAGCTTTTCTACCTTTTATTCTGAGAGTGTAGGGTTCTTTGTAACCAGGAAAAACTTCTATTTGGAACCATTTTTAGCATAAAAGGTTCTTTAGAGTTGAGTAAAGAACCCTATGCTTCATATATAGAACCCCAATGAACTCTAAGAGTGTATGTTCTTGTGGCAGGCTAGTCATATATATATATGATCTAAACTCAGATACTTAGATCTATCTAAATCTTAATTTGACAATCTCCCACTGCGCTGTTGTGGACTCGTACCAAACAACAGGCTAAAGGAGAAAAAAAGGAACGTCACTCTCCGCCTCCAAACACTTGAGCTCTGTTTTGCCACCCAACATTGAGATGTGTCAACAGCGTGGGGAAAACACTGCATTAAACGTATTAAAGCTATTAGACTGATTGCTTTGTATGTGCTTTTGTTGCTGCTTTTATTAGCTGTTGGGGGGTTTGGTGAAGCAGGCTGAAAGTGGGGGGATATTTTGGGAGAGAGAGGGGAAAGTCGTTGAAAGAGGACGGAGGGGGGTGGGCTTCTATTTAAATTGAAATGTGGTGAGCGTCCCGGGCTTTTGTGGCACACTGGAGTGTGGTGATTAGAGGAGTAGGCTGCTTTTGGCGAGCCGGCGTGCAACCTCTAATTGGCTGACGGTCCTTGATGTAGATGCTGGATCTCCAACACCCTGAATCCTCCATGGGAATCCCCATGAAAGGAGCCTCCTTATCCCCATCCGTCCACTTGCCGTCAGTCACTGCACAATGCCTGTCACTCTCCGGGCCATTTACGCACTGAACAAGGCCCACTGTCAAAGCTGCAGATGTAGCGTTCATTTCACGATGGGATTACTGTAATTTCCGACCACTGAAAATCACCCGTGTTTTTGTTGAATTTGTAATTGTACAGTGGAAACTCTTAACTTTGGAAAACGCATACTTATCCCACTTGACTATTGGGTTACATATTATTTGATGGTGATGCAGTTACATTGTACTTACTCAATTAACTACATGTACTTACTATAGAGGTACGGTTAGAGTTAGGGTTAGTTACTTGTACATGTAGTAACATATAATTGCATCAATGCCATGTTGTTTTACATTTACATCTATGCCAGAAGCTACTTATTAGGTATTCAAAGGGTTACACTTTTAAGGTGTCAAGTGTCATTATATATTTACAACATGTACTGACTATAGAGTTAGGGTTAGAATGAGGGTTTGGTTAAGAGTTAGTTGCATGTAATTATGCATAATTTACTGTTATTTCTATGGTAAGTAAATGTAACATATGTAACAAGGACACTTGCAAGTGTACTGGCAAATAATTGAATATTAATGAAATAAAAGGCCACTTAAGTTTACTTAAAGCTACATTTTGTGAGTTTTACCCCTATCTAGTAGTGAAAAGGTATATGACTATCCAGTGAATATTAGTTTCTGTTCTTTCAATTCCGATTTCGTTTTAACTCCTACGGTGGCCAATGTAGTCCAAGATTTACATGGCTTCCAGTTCGACTCTTGTCCATGAGTGTTTACTCTACACGTAAACATGAAAGGTGAAGCTTGAATTAACGGTTATGTCCCTCTTTGGCTAATGTACTTTCAAGATGGAGGGGCAACATGGCGACTAAGATTAGAACCCCTTACCCGTATGTATTTTCAATGGCATATTATACACTCAAGAGAATACTTTATTTCTTGAACGAAGTAAATATACATTAATGGGCACATATATTTTTGAAAGAACTAAGTGTTTTTAGCTAAGAATAAACTAAAAGAGTTGCACAGTATAGCTTTAAAGAGAGTACACATTCTTAAAACGCTTAAGAACACTTTTAAATCATTTCTGTAATGGTTTTGTGTCATACTTTAAAGAAGTACACTAAATTTGATATTGAATTGCATAGGATTTTAAGTTTTTGTTATTCAATATTAAATTTAAGCTTAATATATTTTAAATGTACATTTAAATGTCATTAAAAATGTGTAATTACAAACACACAAATGTCATTAACGTAACATTTTAGCTTTCAATAAATGCTTCTCAGTACATTCAGCAGTAACCATATTTCAAAGACAATAGAAATGACTATGAAATACATAAAGATGCACTACTTAAGTACTTCTTGCATTTCTTGACACCAGTTATGATGACAGCAACTGACAGCAAGATGACAAAGAGCATAAGTGCGCCTGCTACATTTTTGTTTGTTGTGTTAATTAGTTTTTCATTCTACGTTAGGATTTGACCGCAAGGTCTTAGGGGGTCTGATTTTGAGGCTGACATCATCAGGGGAATGGGGTTGTGGAAAATGAGCCCTTTTGCTTTGATCAAACATGCCGCTCACACTCACAGACAGCGCGAAGACAAGCACTGGCTGGGTTCATACGGCGAGCAAAAGATGAGCCTGCAACCCAGATTAATATTCAAGCCTTGTGTCAAAAATGGGAATGGGCATTGCACACCCCCTTACCCACACTGGTTCTCTTTTCTTCCTCTTTCCAAGGTCTTTAATTAAAGAGCAGAGTCAATCTGGCCGAACAGGCAGACCCTGGGGCGACTGTCTGCTAACCAGGTGTGCTCACAACTATGTGTTCAGAGTGCCAGAATGTGCGTCCTTGAGCTAGCAATCCATGCCACCGCCACATGTGTGAGAGCTCTAAATGACTAGGGGGATCATGTCACCTGTATAACCCAGTGAGAGCTTTTCAATGTCTCCCTCTCTCAAGAGTTGAAGTACTGGTGGTATTTAACCCCTAAAAGGTGTATGTTCGTACCTTAGAGTAGTAATATATACCCTTGAGGTACTATTTTTGAATAAATACAATAAAAAAGATGCCCCTTCAGAACAAGGGAAAGCTGCTTAACTCCTGAAGGCACATTGTTTGCCTTTTCTTCTGAATGTATATATTGCAGTGTTATAATATTGTAATAAAGGCGTTATTACATGGTTATGCAATACACTAAATATCTGGAAATTACATTTTTAATGAAAACCCCTATATTTAAGCAATGCATTACTAATACCATGATAATAAAATTCCATAATAAAAGAACATTAAAAACAAGTGGAAATATCAGTATTATATAGTAACCATAAAAATGTTAAACCATAAATGGTATTTAACCCTGAAAAGGTGTATGTTCATTCCTTAGAGTAGTAATATACACCCTTGAGGTACTACTTTAGACTTTTAGGCATAAATACAATACAAAGATGCCCCTTTAGGACAAGGGAAAGCTGCTTAACTCCTGAAGGCACATTTTTTGCCTTTTCTTCCGAATGTATTTATTGGAACGTTATATTATTGTAATAAAGGCGTTATTACATGGTTATGCAATACACTAAACATCTGGAAATTACATTTCTAGTGAAAACCCCTATATTTAAGCAATACATTACTAATAGCATGATAATAAAATCCCTCAAGCCATTTCAACCATTGTGGACAATTGCCATGTCCCCTAAAGCACTTAGAGAAAGAGTTACAATACCGCACATCAGTTACTCTGTTGTGGCTAGACAGGACACAAGATGCGTTGAGATGGAGATAAAGCACGATCAGCTATTAATGAGCACTTAAGCTAACACGCTGGCGTATTCCTGATACTCGAGTGTTGATCCGATTACAGATTTCACACTAAACGGGAGTCGTCTGTTAGACTCACGTTGCTACAGGAGTAAAATCAATTAATGCATTCGTGTTTCTTCTTGTAGAGGCGAGTTATTGTATAGCCACAAGACAAACTAGAATGCGTAGGCCGCGTCTGTGTTCATAATTTTAGTTTGGCCTGTTGGTTAGAAAAAAACTCAAATGTGTTCTCCACAAATCAATATCTAAGGCTTTCATTCAGAAGATGAGCACCTTGTGGTTTTCCAACCCTTCCCTCAAAATGTAATAAGCATGACGTTTTCGCTAGCGCTGGCGCTTCAGGCATCGTTGCACAACGTTAATGACAGTGTTTGCTGATCGGAGAGAATGACAGCTGTACTTTTATGATGATACATGATGTGTTTTTTGTGGCTTTCTAGACTTTAACTTATGCGTTAGAACATGTGATACTCATCAAAGTCATGTTTCGGTATCGCTGTTAATGGTCATGACTGATCTAAGCATGAGTTTCTGTTTTGGGTTTGTATATAATCATAGAAGACAACTTTGTTTGGAGATATGGAACACCTAACAGATATGGTGATATAAAACAAAAATGAGATAGAAGGAAGAATTATATTTCAATGTTTTGAGTTCTCTCAGAAGCTTTGCGGTTGCTCGCATAACGTTTGTGTTCCCGAGAGAACTTTTTGTCCATTTGCTAAAAAGTTTGCGACTGCGCATAGTTTCTTGGGGAACACAAATGATTAAGATTACACAAGGTAATGCAAAAGATTTTGCAAGCGAACTCAAAACTTCTCAGGGGGTGCAATACTTTTGCAACTATGCAGATTTTCTCAGGGCAACACAAAGGTCCGTGAGGTTCTTGCGAAGGAACACACAGATGTTGTGAACGAACGTAAAGATTTTGAGTTTCTACGATTTTCCGAGGGAAAGACAAAACTTTAGCGGGAACACCAAACCATTGAAATTTGTATATTTATTAGGGCTGGGAAACGATTAATCGCTGATTAATCGCATCCAAAATAAAAGTTTTTGTTTACATGATATATGTGGGTGCACTGTTTATAATTATTTTATATATACAAATACACACACATGCTAGTATATATTTAAGATACATTTTCATGTATATACTGTATATAGATTTATATATAATTTATATTATATATAAATATAAATATTTCATATATAATAATATTTTTTTCATAAATATACATGCATGTGTGTGTATATATATATATATATATATATATATATATATATATATATATATATATATATATATATATATATATATATATATATATATATATATGGTATATATATATGGTGTATATATATATATATATATATATATATATATATATACAAAATAATTATACACAGTGCACCCACATATATTATGTAAACACAAACTTTTATTTTGGATGCGATTAATCGCGATTAATCGTTTGACAGCTCTAATAATGATATGTTTTTCTTTCGACACAGCTAGGTACTCTTTTTATATCGAAATGTTCTGCATTTTAGAATGGCGGCAAGAGCATTAAAACCAAGT
The DNA here is from genome assembly GCA_030378365.1 of Hybognathus amarus. Lineage (NCBI taxonomy): Eukaryota > Metazoa > Chordata > Actinopteri > Cypriniformes > Leuciscidae > Hybognathus > Hybognathus amarus. The sequence continues at coordinate 1,038,260 of JAQIUQ010000255.1, read as the reverse complement.
GGAGATATCAGAATTATATAGTAACGATTAAAAATGTTAAAACAACCTAAAATATCTTACGTTTTTGTTTTGTTTTTAAAAAAGCCATTCTTTGCTTATAACGGCTCTCTCTTTCTCTCTATTTAATGTTTCAATCACACCTTTTCTATCTCGGTCTTCTTTTCCTCGGTGTCTGAGTGTGTATCAGTCTACAGGAAGTGTTTTGACAGGCCGGAGCTGATCACAGCCTTCCTTTCCATCCACTTCATTCTCTCTCATTCCCCTCATATCTCTGAAACCCCTTCTCTCGTTTTCTCCCCGTCTATCATGCTCCCCAATTCTCCATTACTCTCAGCAGGAGGCAGGGCCAGCTGGAATAAATACAGATGACTCAACTAGCCGGCTGAAAAATGCAAGTGAGAGTAAACCGGTTTATAGAATGTTTGGAGAAAAAAGATTCAGAGACTAACATATAGTAAGATATTTGCTTCGGTTACATTAAGACATTTAGGTAAATGTAAAATAAAGACGAAAACTGCAGTCCTGTGTTTGGCTGAGTCTAGTGTAAGCATTTTAACCAACAGTCAAACACCTCTCTCTCTCTCAAGCCCAAAATTTAAAAGGACTATAATCACAATAACTATGTTTTGATTGATTTTCTCGTTCTGGTTGAAATTCAACTCTGACTGTAATAAACTGCCAGGGATGCAACGCTGCCAATCCTGCTGAAGAAAAACAAATCTTTTTCTGAAACTAGATATTCCTCCACGCTCAATAGAGAGCTCAATGCATCATTACCCACAACTCATATTATCAGTCAAGCTATGTCCCAAAATCTGGCATATGGTACTGACAGAGATAGTATTTACATAAATCAAAGAGAACCTAAGAGCATTGGTATGTTTCACGTTCACGCTATTAGGCATGTTGAATGAATTGCATATTTTTGCTGAGCAACAAAGGTGAAAAAGGCAATGCTCAAACAGAAACTGGAAAACCCTAAAATCCCAGATGTGTTGTGTTTGGAAATATTGTGGTAGCCCTTTTTTATTTTTAAGTCCTGTTCCTCATGTACGTATTATAGTAATTGTAACAACTAGGCACTAAATGAAAGCTCGTTTCAAAAAAAATTTAAAGATATTTTATCTCACAATTCTGACTTTTTTTCTCTCACAATTGCGACTTTTTATCTCAGAATTCAATTGTGGGTTATAAAGTCAGAATTGAGAGTTCTATAAAATCAGAATTGCTTGAAATAAATGATTGTGCTATAAAGTCAGAATTGCGAGATATAAACTCACAATTCTGACAAAATTGCATGTTTATATCTCGCAATTCACTGTGGCAGAAACAAGCTAGTTCTAACCCTGAACCTACTCCTAAACCTAACCTTAAAGGGATAGTTCATTTTGAAATTATTTTTTATATGTTTTAGCTTACCTAAAGGGCATCCAAGATGTAGGTGTCTTTGTTTCCACAGTATTTTCAATTTTGAGATTTTTAGGTCAAATCGTTCTTGTCTGTCAGTCATATAATGGAGGTCTATGGTCACCACCTCAAAGAGCATGCACAGAGAAGTCCAAATTAAACATGATTTAATGACTCCTAAATGTAAGAACACATTGATGGCCTAAGTACACGAAACGAGCATTTTGTGTGAGAAAACAAACAGTATTTTTATTGTTTTTACCTCTTTTACCACAGCCACGTCCAAGTGATCTGAGGCGAGGGCGCTTGACGTCTGCGCAAGCGGCGGAAAGTGATCTCTCGCGCGTGTACGTCACTCATTGTTTACACAGAAATTTCAGAAGTGTTGATATAGATTTTGATATATCAGACAACAATGATTTTTTTGCGCAGACCGAAGCGGCCGTTCCTTCAGATCAGTTGGACGTGGCTGTGATTACAAGAGGTAAAACAATATAAATACTGTTCATTTTCTCACACAAACCGCTCGTTTCGTGTCTTAGGCCATCAATGTGTACTTACATTTATGAGTCATTAAATCATGTTCAATTTGGACTTCTCTGTGCATGCTCTTTGAGGTGGTGACTATAGACCTCCATTATATGACTGACAGACAAGAACGGTTTGCCCTAAAAATATCAAAATTGAAACTACTGTGGAAACAAAGACAACTTCATCTTGGATGCACTTGAGGTAAGATAAAACATATCAAAAATGTATTTCAAAGTGAACTATCCCTTTAACCCATGTAGTTGACTTTTATTCCCAAGTACTATTCTTAAGTAAGTGCAGTGTACTGTAAAATAAATTGCAACCAATATTTTTGTATTCCCATCCGGTGTTTTGTAATCCAAGCCATACAGAACGGGGCAGGAGGCATCGCTGACTTCCTCATACCTCAATTCCAGGTTAATTATGGAGGTATTTTGGCACCGTGCTGCCCACTGGCCTTGCCTGTCAGCCTCGGAGAGGAGCTGTCGGCTGAAGCCGCTGTCCAGGGACTCATCTGCATTCTGCAACAGCCCGTTTGCCGTATCTTGCTTCCCTTTGACACGTTCATTATGCCAGTGCAGAGGCAGCCAACAGACATCTAGGCTAAATATATGGTAATGGCACGATCCCTCAGGACCACTGGAAGGCATTTGCCATGCTATAACACTAAGGAGGTACTTCAGAGTGTGGCGGATGTTGAAATGCCCCCAAACTCTCATTTTCTCCAACCCCTTTTATCTTGAGATAAGATGTTTGTGAAAAGACGTCGGGAATGATGTCAACGCTAAAATTATGGTTTCTGGTTGATAAAGGCACACACACACACACAATGAGGAACAGGGAACACACAAATGCACACATATATCGGTGTTTCTTCAATCATTAGATGTCATATTTCCATATTATTCAAATGAAAGTGTGGTCATTTTAAAACTATGTGATATACACATAGCCCATGTAAAAGGTATTTAAACAATAGTCAAACTACACTCTAAAAAATGCTGAGTTATTTCAACCCAAATTTGGATCAAATATTTACAAACCCAGTAATTGGGTTAACATTTTAGATGACATTTTAACCCAAAGTTTGGGTTTGTCCATATTTTACCCAAAATTGGGTTAAAACAGCCCAGCATTTTTTGAGTGTACGAATTTGTAGCTAATTCGTAAGATTTGTATGATTTGTCTAAATCCACGTGATTTAGGGTTTAGGGGGGCGTCAGGGGATTCGAATTCATGCGAATTTGGTAACTTGTAATATATGTATGAATTTGCAAAATTAGCCACCTCTGTAAAATTTGTACGAATTGCCGTGAGATTGAATTGGACCAATCACGTCTTATGTTATGTAACACCTACGAATTCACTGGCCAATCAATTCCTGATTCATAAAATCACTTTACATTTGAAACGATTCACTCAAAAAATGATAAAGGGTCAATGCGGTATTATGTCTGATTAGAGATCTTTGTTGATGTTTAGTATGCACTGAAAGCCACGAAAAACAGATGAAAACGACCCTGTCTTCACAAAGACCAACCAACGCTATTTCACGAACAATTCGTACGAATTGTATATGAGTTATTAAAAGGTGGCTAATTCATAAGACCTCACTTGTATAAGATATTAAAAAAGAAAAGTAGCAAAAATAATTGTTAATGTTGTTAACAAAAACAATTTCATGGTAAAAAATATATAAATAAATAAAATAAGATGCTACCTTAAGTTTTTAAGTACAATCAACTTGGATGTTTAAGTAATTTCAAATGAAATTACATTAAACTGGCTTAAAACATGCTTAAAACTTAAAACACTGGTTTTAATCTTGAATAATATACATTCTAAAAAAAATGCTGGGTTGTTTTAACCCAATTTTGGGTAAAATATGAACAAACCCAGCCATTGGGTTAAAAATATAATTCAGGGTGGCTACAGGTATAAACAATTTAAATTTAAGACTTTAATACCACTTCTAATTAAATTAAACTTACGATGGAAATATAAATTAAAACTGAAAATATATAGTAATATTTCCAAGTAAACACACTGTCTGTTCAAAAAATATGGTGAAATGACAATAACCAATTGTCAATTGTGTATGTGCGGTCGCATGTGCTGGAGTAAAGTGGAGTGAAAAAAAACATAGAAGGCATTTTTATAAATGTCTTAAGCATTGTATGTTTTAAATAATAAAGTATATTAATAAAGACTTAGATTTAATTTACTAATAAAGGCATAGAACCAGTTTATTTATACTGTACTGATGAAGTTTCATATAATTATCGTAATATCGATAATAATATAATAATCATAAAATTAATTTGCTATATTTCAGATCAATATATTTATTTTCCTTAATTTTAATTAACTTTAACTTTATTCTCCTCATAGGAATTATAAATAATACTAGAAACACTTAAAAATAAACAGATTAGTGCCCTGTTTTGAGGACAAGAAATGAAAACCAATGCGATCTGATGAATGTCTAAAAGATGGAACTCTGTAACGGCCAACTGGTGTTCATATGTTGATATGCCTTTAAGATGACGTTCGTTATCGTATGCGTGATGTTATGTGAGCGCGTGCACGCTCAGTGAGAGTGAGAATGCTCGCAAAAGGAAGATGTCCGATACTATCGCGGATTTGTTTTATTATAATGCGTTTACTTCCACTTTGATTTGTAGCGTGTAGTGTTTTCTTTGACCTATTAACATCCGCTCTTTCGACATGTATGTGAAGAGTGTGCTTAACTGAAAGTAAGCAACTATAAAAAGACTCGTGGAACTACCAGTTCGTTTGCACTGTCTTTCCCTATTCTTCATCAGGGCAGACTTTAAACTCTGACAGACGTTACAACACACAGGCAGGGGTTTGATAAATATGTTTTGCTACTTTTTAAAACTGTTTTAATGCGAGTATAGGCCTACACAAATGTAAGTAAACACTTTGCAGAATCCAAATGTTTTCCAGTATGAACAAAATGACGGATGTTTTTCATGACTCCACTGTTCGATCGCACCCGCGTGTCTCAACACACACACACACAAGGTTACCTTACCTTGTAGAAAATATTCGACCTGGCTGGCAGAACGATTGCCTTTGCCTGCATCTTTGCGGTGACATGACAAACATATTTAAGACCTATCCAATCTGAATTTAAGACAATATAATACTTTTTAAGGCCTTATTTTTAGAGAAATTGATTTAATACGTTTTAATGACCCGCGGCCACCCTGTAATTAAAAAATGTAACCCAATGGCTGGGTTTGGCCATATTTTACTCAAAATTGGGTTAAAACAACCCAGCTTTTTTCTTAGAGTGTATAAAAAATAAAAATTTGAAAATTGCTTAACTTATTTTGATGAGTTTGAAGAAATATAAAATATATGTTGACAACTTATTAATCAAATTATTTTTTTAAAGTGATATCATATAATATTTTTAAAAAGACAAGTAATACAAATCAAACATGCCCGTATAATTAAATTGTGTATTCATCTGACCTATAACTCTAGCATATATACATGTATATGTTTTGGTTATAACTTTTTTTCTTTACAGTTCTGCTCTGAATTAGGGATTGAGATGTATATGTCAGGATACAATTACTCCAGCTTTAGTCATCAGCCAAACATACAATATCGTCTTACAATGCAAACATACAAATAACCTCTAATGGCTGGTAAATTTGAGATTTCTGCTTTGCATCATGGGACAGCTGTTTGTTCGCAGCTACTGGACTGATGTGGTCCACATTTCCAGCGTTCCAGTGGCTTTCGATCGCTTTGTAATGTTTCAAATATACCGTCTGGGGCGGCTAGTGAGGTTTTAGATTCCTTTTCATTTCTTGAAAAAAAAACCCCAAACTGTGAGGGCAAGAACCCTGCTAGCTTCCCAGTGCTGTCACACATTAGCATTGGCAGCTACTGCTGAAGACATGGGAACAAGCTCAGTTTCAGCTGTCATGCTGCCTGCTAATTATCAGGATGTGTTGTGGTTTACCTGCTCGAACAAAGAAAACATCTCTAATGGATCCAGCTACACCACAAGGTAATAAGAGTTATTATGTTTTTTGTTTTTTTACATTTCTTGCTATATGTGACACATTAGCCTGAGGCAGCGCAGGTCTCTTTCGACTACCTCTTCTCACGTTAGCTCATTAATCCCAGAGACACTCGTTAATGTTTACCTGCCCACTCATTATCACAGTCAGGTCAGAGCCGCAACAACAAAGAAAGGTTAGGCAGTTATAGCGACAAGAATGTGGCTGGGTAGGGCCTTTGTGACTGTTGAATACACATGCTAAACAGTGACTAAAACATGGTTTGGAACTATCCTGAGTGAAAGGGACACTATCATTCATTCTGTATTTGAGAACAGCTCTTCCTGGAAATTTCTGCCCTACTCTGGCACTTTAGAAATATGTCAATACATGAAGTAGGTCGCGAAAATATGCAAATGTGCATTCATATTAATGCACAAGATGAATTTATGTTCCTGGATCTATATTTTATAGCCGAAACCAGAGGGAACTGATCTGTTGATGGGAATGTTGTCCAGGGACCAGTAAAGTTTGCTGATTCAGGTAAGTGTCTCTATATATTCAGGTAAGTGTCTCTATATGTCTCTATATCTAGATTATAAAACTTAAACTTTGTTTTGTTTTGTTTTTTTTTTTAAATGAGAGATCGTTTCGCTTGATAAGACCCTTATTCATCGTCTGAAATCGTTTAAAGGCCTTTTAACCATTTGTAGTTTGCACTGAAACTGTCTTTTGGACCTTGAGCTGTTTGGTTACCAGTAAAGTGCATTATATGGAGAAAAATCCTAGAATTGTTTCATCAAAAACCTTAATTTCTTTTCGACTGAAGAAAGAAAGACATGGACATCTTGGATGACATGGGGGTGGGTTTAAAAAAAAAGTGAACTACTCCTGGCTGCCACACACTGGTGGCAGCCAACACCAATAAATTGGGTTTCTCTTTATTTGGATGGTCCCTTTAACACATTCATTTGACTAAGTAACGTTGGACCTACATCTCTACTAACTCTCACTAGAGTGTTAGTTGAGTATTAGTAGACTGGTAGGGTTAGGGATAGAATAAGTTGACATGTAGTTGCATAGTTACGTTGATCGATTCCAGCTCCCCACTGTCTGTTGGGGAGCATCATAATAAAGAGTTGGCAGATATTAAGCAGACAGTCTACTAAAACTCTAAAAATAATTAGTTGACATGTAGTTGAAAAGTTACTTATAGTCAACAGGATGGATGTTCAAAAGGGACTGTAATAATTTTCATAAATGTCGCCACAGCCACGTTTTTTTTCAATGAGCCTGGATTGTAGATGGAGGCTACAATAGCTTGTTATACGTTTACTCCTTGTGTCTTTTACTCCTCCCAGTTGTCTAAAGCAAAAAAAAAAATGTTGGTTACTATTCTCCCCATGCTTATCTGTTAGATCTTTTCAGCCACATTCTTAATTGCTGCTCAGTTAATTAATCTCACACTTGGCTGCAGTAATAACTTGACTCGTTAGACCTCTCTAAATGGTTTTCGGCTCTTTAATGCACTGGCGCAGACTGGCAGAGTGTATGGAAGACGGTCATCGAAGTAATGTATTCATGGACTCCACCTCTGAGACTGTTGATTAAAACCGAGAAAAAAAAGTGGCCGTCTAGGTCATTGGCGATCACACAATCATGCTCTTAAGTGTTTCACTTACAGCAAATTGACTCGCAGATTGTGACAGAAGGTATTAGCGATGGAAGTTCATTTCTGGGCAATTATGCTGGAGAAGGTTGATAGAACGGTTGACATCCAATTCTGAGGGTGCCCCATATGGCCAGGGGTTTAGATGTCTCAGAACAATTAAATAAAAGCCTTGATACATCGGAAGGAGACTGTGAATGTTTCTGTAATTGTGCATGCCAGGAAGGGGGCAAGTGACTTGAAAATCTTCGGATATAAATCAGTACACAGTGCAGCTGGACTGAGAAGGCTACAGTTCTGGGGCCATTTATGTCACAACAATCCATCTCCACAGTCCTTGCTGTCTGACCTGGGTCAGTTGCAATACTTCCTGCCCGCTTAAAATTATTAACCTAGACTTTATGGGTGTCACTTGCAGCTCTTGACCCCTAAACGAAAGGAATGGTGCAATTTCTTAGCATTACATACAGTGCTACCCATACTCCATTTTCTACATAGATACACTTTACAGATCAGCTCAACTTTTAAAACCCTAGTATGAAGAAACAAAAAGGCAAATGCATTATTTAATGCATTCATTTCTCTTTTTACGTGATTGCTCAAGCTTATATTGTTCGAGTTTTCATTTTTGGGAGATCTACCCCTTTTACCCACAGGTCAGGCATTTAAATATCATAATATTAGCATACAGAGTAAGTAAATCAGGTGGAAGATAGGAAGGCCAAAGCTAAGGTATGTCTCCAGAGGCTGATTATGGCACAGATGCGCTGATGAAGGGCCAGGGGAGGCTCCGTCTGCCTGCCCGCCTATAACTGTACTGTCAGGGGCTGACTAATGTATTATTCACCCTTCATTGATGTGTAACTAAAACCAACGGCGGGGAGCCTGGGCCACCAATACCCCCCACAGACGGTAAACCCCCGACAGGCTACTGAGCTCCATTGATTTATGGGTCTCAGTAGAGGGCCTGGTGAGAAGGGGGGTGGGGGGATGGAGTTCCACATGAGATGGGTTTAATTTTTTAAATATGCTTTCACTATGTGGTTATGCAATATCTGAAAGAAAAAAATAGGTTGAATTTCCTCTATCCATACTTCCTATTCATATTGTAAACAAAATACAACTGGTAAGGTTAGAATGTGGGTATATCTGGAGACACCACTATCAAGTGAAGACAGTGGCAATGGCCACATGAGATAACATAGTTGAGTCAACAAGAACTGTGTATGTGTGATGGGAAGTGCAGGGCTGGTGCTAGGCATCTGTTTGACATGGAAGGTTATAGCAATCTAGAGTCAATCATTGACTGATAAATCAACCACATTGGCTTTAACAGCGTCTACACAAGTCCTTCAGTAAGATTGTGTCTTGTATAAACACTGCTTTGTTATGCGGTACTGGAAAAGTGTCTGGGAAACCAACGGCACAGATGTGGCAAGACAATAATTTTATACGAAAACACCCTTCAATTTAGGAAGTACTGTACAGGTGCTAAGCAATGCAATTGTCAGGTATAGAGATAATAAGAAGTCTGGGAACTGTCTGCTGTTGCTCTCTTTCACACACTTGAACACACACACATAGATCCACTAAATCCAACACACACAGACATGCCGTCACAAAGACTTGGTGGCCTCAACACTAATTACAGACCTGCTAACCACACCTTGGAACCTACACGTGAACTTTTGTGTTTCAGGTACGTTACATCTCTTGGTGGTCTCAAAGCGGGATGAGTTCAACTTGGGAGTGCTCATCAAAAGAACCACAGGGTGTGTACTGAACCTCAGCATAGATTACTCATAGGAACAAGTCAGCTGTACAGGAGCTCCATCACTGGAGGACTGACCATATGAACTGGTTTCAACCCTGTATTTACATCTTCCTCAGAAGAGGGATGCGTGAATGGACATGTTTCCTGAGTCTGAACTTCATAACCTGAGGGTAGCGAGTATGGATGCAAAAGAATGGCATCACAGATTGTTCATTCTTTATTGATAGACATGTAGAAAGTGTCCTAATGGCTAAAGATCTGCTAGCATTGCGATTTAGTTTTAAGATATCCAGTGTGGTACAAAGTTGCAAGCTCTGTGACTATGGGATTAGATTTCGGTCACAATTCTGTGCGCACAAAATCACATTTTGAGCGCGCAAAAGGGCATTTCGCACGCGCGTGGACTGAGTTCTGCGGAGAAATAACACAGTCTCATCCCAACACGTCATATAATTCTAACCCCATATGTGACTTGCCATCTGTGCAGGGTGGTGCCCTGCCTTTGGAGTGTTGGGAAAGCACCCGTATCGCTGTGACCCTACGAATTTCAATCGGTTTGAAGAATAGATTAATGTTTGGAAGTTTTTAGCTGCTGCGCTGACAGTTAGAAAACATGCTACAACACATTAACTCATGGCTCATTTCCTGTCCTATCTGTTTTGTATCAATAAAAGTGCCAACAGATGCATCAGCTAAAATAAGACTCTCTAGATATTACCCTCTTGATACGCTTTAGTCAAAAGTGCCTTTGTGTTTACGACACCACATAGTGTCTTGATTAATTAACCAGGCACAAAGCTGCGTCCAATGTTGAACTCTATAGATTGCCCTTAAGTGCTTGGCTACTTAGCTTGCTTCTTCAGACCAAGCTGTCTCAAAATGAAGGGAAGATTTATGAATAAGTAAGTACAGTGACAAAGTGCCAGCTTAATTAACCAATAAAAAGAAATCTAGTCCCCAGACATTTCGATCGCCACTATTTTGATGGCAAGACACCATCAACAACCATCTCCCCTTGGCCTGCCATATTGACCGACGGCTGGCTAAATTGAATTGCTAATCATCGCCATCCTTTTAGGTCATTTCCCAGAGGACGCGGCAGGGCAAAAGTGGCAATGAAGCTGTTTCACTGTGGTGCATCTCACACCCATGATACAAATATGGCCCCTCAGTTCACCATCCCCATCTGGCCATGGGATATTTTAATTTGTTTCTAGTGCCAGCTCCATTTCACGTCAATATGCTTGCTTTCAAACCCCATGAGGGTTTGTGTCACATCAGCATGCCGATTCTGCGCATGTTCTTAGTTAGAGACCTCTTTTTGACTTTCCTCCGTGCAGTATATGGAATTAGGCCGGTTTGGGGCTGCTCTTGCATCTTCACATATTATTTCACATATGTCAAAAGTAAGAACCCACTCTCAGATTTTCTTTAAAAGCCATGGGCGATGAAGTATCAAGAGACTGAACATGCCAAATATATACGGCAAGAGTTTGACTTACATTGCTTTTAGACATACCACTTAGCTCCCACAGGACTACATGACAGAATAGAGTTGTAGGAACACACACACACACAGTCACAAATCTTATCAATGACTGGATACAACAATGGTTTTGTGGGTAAATAGGCCCTGTCCCTAAGCTTCTGGTCCTGTTCTGGGATTCTGATATCACTGAAGGGGTGAGATAACAGATAGGGAAAATAATGCCACAATTAGAATTATCTCCCTGATAAGAAATGGCTGCATAAGGTACCCAGGGAGAACAGGGAAGGGGGTTGTAAAAAGATGGTGGGAAAGTGTAGCAAAGAAGTGACAGGGAAGTGGGGAAAGGCATGGTAAACAGAGTAGAGAAAGAGGTGCATTGTCTTAACCCTCTGTCGGGATAAAGCCCACCTGTTTGGGGAGAGGCCTCTGAACTTCCCACACTTGTTCTCTGGGTTTTCACCAGGTTGTCATCCCTTTTATGGTCGAACTGTCAATGAGTGTACCAATAGTGACAGTTTCAAGCCACCGACTGTTGCGACATAAGAGATAGCATCAGTCTGTTACCCTGGAAAGCAATTTTTTTCTTTAATCTGTATGCAGGCTGTAACCTCCCTTTCTACTTTCCCACTGTCAGGCGGACCTGATTTCATGAGCAGACTCAAGGCCGTCATTGATTGATGCTCGCAGGCTTTTCACATTCATTAAAAACCCTTGCATATCCCTTGCCCATCAAGAGTTTCTTAGACTAGCTCAGGAAAAAAAGAGTGATAGGTAGAAAGATGGACAGAGAGACAGAGAATGAAAAGGCAGAAACAATGATCTCCTCTCAGGCATAGCTAGGCAGAGCAAGTCAATTTTAAGATGCAGAGATAGATCCATGGCAGCTGTCCAAGACAGAAGATGAAAACTCTCTGCTCTCGCTGTCCTGAGCTCTGCCTCAATTCCCACTGCATTCATAACCCCATCTGACCAGATCCAGTGTATTTCCATTGTCTCTCCTCTCAGCACCTTTTCAGATGAACTGCTCAACCAATACTGTACCAAGTGCCTTTTGGAGACCGGACAATTCTCTCAGTCTTTCTCTGTCCCTTTGTTCGCCTATATCCTCATCTCTCACCGTTCAGGTTGAGGGCACTTTAATAACAGATAAGCCACTCATCGCAGATCGCAAGTGACTTGGGGGGTGCACGGTATGCCTTATATTGAGGGGTGTTCAGATCTATCTTTCTGTGGAGTTTAGAGCTGTAACACAGCTGTCTGTGTTTTTTAATCAACCTCAAAACCTTGATTATTTAGTTCAGGAGCTGGGCCTATGGTTAAGGGTTCAATCTAAGTTCTGCAGAAAGATCTCCAGGAGCATGATCATATATCTAATCTTCTCTAGACTTGAGACAAGGCTGGAAAAGGGCAGTTCTGAAGTTGATGAAGAAACATGTCACTTCATCTACAGGGTTGCTCTTGAGACCCGACTAGCGCCCTTTCTCCATGGCAGTTCTCAGCTACACAGGAAGTTGATGGGAAGATGACTGGACAGATACTACTGTATATTCAAACTTATCAGTTCCTCTACCCTGCCATTCATCTATAAGTCTAAAAAAGCTGGTAATGAGAGGCTCTAGGAGTCTTGCCACATTTCGAAAGGGCAGTTACCAGAAAGGCTAAGTGAGAAGGAAGTGTGATCGATCAAGCCTGACAACGAGCCATAAATGAATCAGTCACAGGGATTCATTGAGAATCCCTGATTGGATGAGGATGGTGACCCTGTCGAAACTAGATCTGGTGTTATAGCAACAGTTAAAGCAGAGGGTATGAGAAGGGACATTGGGGGGAAATATGGTTATAATTACAGAAGCAAATATCTAACGAATTACATGCAACACTGTTTATTCTCAAACATGCATGGTAATCAAACAAAAATGTCTTAAAGGAAGTAGTTCACTTTTAAAAAAAAAAACTTTTGCTGATTATTTACTCACCCCATGTAATCCAAGATATCCACGTCTTTCTTTCTTCAGTCGAAAAGAAATTAAGGTTTTTGATTTTGATTCTCCATATAATGGACTTCATTGGGAACCAAATGGTTCTTATCTAGGACCCTTCGAGTCATGACTCGAAAAAAGATTTGTTCATTTTGATGAACAAGTTCAAACAGGAGAGTCACGAACGCTCATCACAGAACAGAGCAAGGTGAGCATTTGTGCTTATAAAACTTAAACTTTTTGTATTTATTTTTTAAATGGCCAATCGTTTCACTTGATAAGACCCTTATTCGTCGTCTGGTGTCGTTTAAAGCCCTTTGAAGCTGCACTGAAACTCTCATTTGGACCTTGAACCGTTTTGTTACCAATGAAGTCCATTATATGGAGAAAATCCTGGAATGTTTTCATCAAAAACCTTAATTTCTTTTCGACTGAAGAAAGAAAGACATGGACATCTTGGATGACATGGGGGTGGGTAAATTATCAGCAAAAGTTTTTTTTTTAAAAGTGAACTACTCCTTTAAAGGAATTCACCAAAGAAAAGCATGGTAGATTCAGACACTTGGCTTTGGATTTACTTGAAAGATGATTTCCCGCAGTACAGCTACAACAGACAGACATGCAATGCCTTCAGGGACTTTTACGACATGTAACCAACTGTTTTTCACAAGTACCTGCATTTGCACCTTGCCAAAGGAACACCAAATGGAGAGGTGACAGATCGCGTAAGCAGTAAAATAGTTCCTGCCTAACACCAGTGCATTTTTTGTTGTCGGCTAAAACAAATTACCCTTACACAAGCATACCACGGTAAAAATAGTTTGCACTAAAATAGTTGCTGTACTTATTGTTTCTACAATACAACTCTGATTACTTCATATATTATAATACCTTTTTTACAATATCCCATTGATGTCCTGCATTCATTTACAAAGATTTTAGGGTAAAAGTAATTGTGTTTCTAATTTACTGTTAGTAAAATTAGCTATATTAGCTAGCTGATAAATATGATATTAAATGCTAAACAAAATATATACAAATATAAAAACATAATGAACATTTGATCAAATAGTTTTCACTTAGATTACATAAAATCCATAAATAACAACATTAAGTCTTCGGCTATTCCTCAAAATCCCAAATGCAAAAATCAGACCCGTCAGAACTCATTTTTGTACACATACGCGTCAACAAAATGAATGGCTAAGAAAGTCTACAGATGTGTAATTGAACAGTATGGCTCAAAAGTGCAAATTCGAGATCTAGATTTAACAGAAAGGGTAAAGGGCCAGTGTGCTTTGGGGCCTTGCCTGGGCTCCCGATGTTTGATGTGGAGATTAAGAGCATGTTTCAACCATCTAGAGGCCTGGTTTGATTGGTAGCATGGAGTTTAGAAGCTGTCGTTAGACTTACATCCTCCATCCTGTCCGCACATGCCCATGTTGCTAATCAAAGCAGACATTTGCACCTAGCGTTAGCATTAGCCATTTCCTGGAGGGCTTCTAACATCACACATTGAACACTGGTTGAAAACTAGCACAAATATTTATCTGACAGTTACAGTTGTTTTGGCTGTTTTACACATTGACAGTTTAATATATTCCAATCAGTATCTTAAAATACAATTTTAGGGTTTATAAGCTAATATTACGTTCTGGATTGTGTTTTCTCTCCCTGTTGTTCTCTAATTATAATGAATTCATATAAAAGAAACCTGCTTTATCAGCAGAACAAGCCAGACTGGTTTAAAGCTCATAAACATTGTCCATCAAAGGATCAAGAGTTTGAAAGCTTTTCCTAACTCCTTCTAGCCATCGGCTTTGCTATAAAGTAATGTCTATGGTATTCTTGTAAAAATGTGTTAGTCATTTCTTAGGAGCATAGCGGGACTCCATGTGTGTGTCAGATCGCATGTCATCTCCCTTCCATAGTCTGAGCTCATGTAGCCTGTTTCTGCGTGCTACTTCTATTTGCATTTTGACACACTACATGCACATTGAAGGAGTTGCCACTTGACATTGAAGCAAATCATTATTTCGCTAACTTATGTAGCTAACAGCTCACAGTGTTGTTAGTCTGAGACGTTTCTGAGCAGGGAAACTTTATCTACTATATTTTTATCCGATCAAATTGGCTCTGACTGTAAATTCACTGAACCAATGCAGTCTCAAAAGTAAGAGGGAAAACCATTCAGATGGGAAGAAAAATGCATTGCGCTTGTCATCATGTGACTTTGTTTGGGTACTCTGGGCTGCCGTCCCCTCTTTTCAAAGGGCGTTTTGGTAGCCGATATATTCCCTGCCAGCGCCACCCATCTTGCTCCTGACCAACCGAAGACAGAAACCAAGCTCCGATGTCTCTCTTTCTCTCAATCCCTCTTTCTTTCTGCTCTCGATTCCTCTCTCTCATTCCGCTTCAGTAGCTGCAGACAGCACCGGGGGGATTTTGGCAGTGTTCGGGCCCAGACACATTCTCTCCTCACACTGTCGTGAGTGTCAAAGACCTATTTTTCTGTAAAGGCCTTTGCGTCAGCTGCCAGGATTGCCCTTTTGAGTGGACACTCCAGAAAAAGAGTGAATTCTACATTCCAGTCAGCGCCCAGTCCACTTCTTCATCAATTAACAGAGCACTCGGTTAAATATTGGCCTTCAGAGCAAGTTATTGCCCGCCCCACGCTGCATGGGCTTTTAGAACGCTGGCGGATTTTACAGCCGGAGCATTCTTGAATCCGAAAGGTTATCGGTGCTAATGTTTATGGGTTAGTTATGTGAGCTTTCGCGGACCACCAGAGTATGTGCGCTTAGGATAACCCTGCCTGGTTTTCATAGCATCTTTAAGCCCGAGTCTGAGACCCCTTTGAGCTCCTTACGAGAGTCTGAAACAAAGCCAACAGACATCTGTTCACCCTATAGCCTACTCTGTTTAACATATGACCTTTCAATGGCTCACACACGGGCTTTTAATAAATTGCAATGTTTTATAAACAGATATTACATTAAAAAAAAAAATTATAAACCAAAGCTGTGGCACATTCAGGCCCCACCAGTGAGGGGAACACCATTTTAATCATATATGAAAAATTATTATAAATAAATAACTTTATCTTTACTCATAGCAAATGCATGTTCTTCCGCTTGAACCTTCATTCCTTTTTATTTCTTTTTTTTTTACATTTTCTTTTCTTTTATCATTTTTTATAGGCTAATTGATAATGGTTATCTTATCTTAAATGAATTGTTGTCCTTATGGCCAATTAAAACGCAATAAATAGGCTCATAAATAGGCCTATTACTTGTTTTATTGTACTTTATTTTATAGTCCTTATATTTTGTTTCTCTAATTGAGTGAGTTGACTCATGCATACAGGTGTGAAGAACAAATCAATGCTTTGACCTCGTTTTAAACCTTTTAACCGGAGATTTTAGAGATCGATGAAGTCGCATCGATTGCAGAGGTCGGGTTGCGCTCAACAGCTGACATAATAATAAAAATTATTATCATCATAAATAATAATTATTATTGATTTCTGTTTTTAATATTTACGAGGAATTAAAATATCAACTGTATTAAAAAAGAGTGATGTAGCCTAAATTTCGCATATGCCGCCTAATGTTTTTTTTTTTTTTTTTTTTTTTGAAACATCACGAATTTTAGGCAAAAATGTATGATTTCATGAAAACCAGTCTACAATTCTTGAGATGTGACATCCCTATTTCTTTTTTTCATTATTGATTGTTTGCATTCGCAGTTCCGCTTTAAACGGACTTAAGACTGTGGAAATAAATATATTGGTAAAAGTGCAAACGTTTCATATAGCCAATCAGATCATCCAAAACAGTTTAAATAAAATATCCTGGCCTCTACAATAGCTCACACAAATGAATACATTTTTAAATAGCCTATAAATAAATGTTTGCTCAGGCCTTTCCTAAAACTCCCATTACGGCTCTTCTTCAGTGAATGGCCCTGCAATTATTCTCTTGTTTCTCATGCTAATGCTGTTTACCCCCAAAATGAGTCTGTTATTTCGTCAACAGGGGCTACATTTGATTTAGCTGCGTTTATGAATCAGCCTGCCACTTCAACGGGACAGGACGCTCCGAATAAACGTGGATCATGTCAGTATTTTGGTAGCCTACGTTTGATTTATGGGGTCAAATAGTCTTACTTTTCTCGCGCTATTCTGCGAAGGTCTGTTTTGCACATTGCGAGAGATGTCGTTTAAAAATGACTGTAGTTACCTCAGAGTAATTATATAGGACAAAGTGTGTTTATCACGTGTATGTGCTAAATAATAAGTGCAGTGGGGTAGTGGGAATTAAAACCAGGCCTGAGACTAATTGGAGAAGAAGCGAGAGAAAGAAAGAGGGGAGATTTCTTACTGACGCGTGTGATTTCACATTCAAACAGAGATAGGAGTGTAACTAATGTTTTATTTAGGCAACATCAGAGAAGAAATTAGAAATGCATTTTCAAAATCATATTTGAATGCATGTTGGACAGTTTTGATCCTGTTTTAGGTTCAATGGACTCTCTTATAATGAAATCTCCAGAGACCAAGAATATGATTGAACAGTGTTTAATTCAAATTCACTTCAGAAAATTATTCAGTGAACGGACACATGAGACGGATCGTGTTTACAACCCTAAACAATATACCAACTGTATAACTTTTAATTAGGTTATTCGTAAAACTCGTTCATTATATCATTATTTCATTAAACAATGAGATACTTGCGTAACCTACAATTAATAGGCCTCTTGATTGTTTTAAAGCAAAACAAGGAGACAAACTGTCCGAAAATTGAGTAGCCTTTCATATTTAACATGTAGGCTATTCTTTTTTTTTACTGATACATTCTTAAAAATAAAGCTTCATTAGTGACATCGATGTATTAAGAACGTTAATGAAACCTTGTTGTTGCACAAAAAGTTCTTTATATTGGGAAAAAAGATTCTTTACATTATTCAAATGTTCTTCAAACCAAGAAAAAAAAGTTATTTTCAGAAGTTTTCACTGAAAGGTTCTTTAGGGGAACAAAATGGGTTCTTCTACCGTTTGGAAGCTTTAATCTTTAAGACTGCGGTTTATCGGACAAGGACATAAATCAATCAGCGAAGTTTATTTCTTTTAAACTTTTACAAGCTTAGCATAGACAAAAAAGATCGACAAATACATTTAACTTGGGTTAACCTAATCCGCACCCGACATCCACTTCAATCATTAAAACATTAAAATAGGCAATATAAAGTAGGCAATATAACCTCTAATTTAGTGATTAATAGCATTGATAGTGTGAAGAAAGCAATAATCCAACATTCAGCACTAATTTCAAAGGCAAGCTTTTTCATCTTTAAAATAAATGAGACTGATTCGCGGCTTTTCGTAAAGCAACTGCATATAAAATAAATCGCCCGTTAAAAGTAGGCCTATAATATGACTTTTATTGCATTATAAGTGCTGTTTTAAAGAAAATCACTGGGCAGATTCACAAATAAGTCAATGTACAATAAGTAAGTGTTCGCAATGTCACGCTTGTCGCCGATTATGGTTAAAATAACACTAAATGCATAAATACATAAAATGACATTGTTGTTCTCCATGGAAATCTATTAACGCGCACGCGCTCATTTTCATCTTTATTGGTGCCAAAAGGTCCCCTGGTTCATAATGGGGGTCCAGACATTTGAAGAATTAATTGAATCAAAAGCCAACTAATCCATCGATCTGAGTCATTATGAAATAAATGAATCAAATATTGATTAAAAATAACACACACACAGACACACACAAGGCCAACTGATTCACAATATGTCTGACGTGTGCAACCTAGCCTATATACAAATAGTGGCAAATAAAATGTAAATCTTATAGGTTCGATAAATCGCTCACACTTCCTTAAATTTATTCA
The DNA here is from genome assembly GCA_030378365.1 of Hybognathus amarus. Lineage (NCBI taxonomy): Eukaryota > Metazoa > Chordata > Actinopteri > Cypriniformes > Leuciscidae > Hybognathus > Hybognathus amarus. The sequence goes on along the minus strand of JAQIUQ010000255.1, from coordinate 1,019,456 downwards.
GGAATAAACAGCTCAAGATTCCTCACGAGTATTTTGAGGGAGCCTGTGTTTGTGTCCGACTGACAGAGAGACTGTTGAAGTGGGACTCCCTGTAGAGACATTTCCTTTACGAAAGACACTAACTATTGTGTTGGTGAAAGAAAATAGACATCAATTAGGAGGGAGAAGTTGTGCATTGTAATTGCATGTGTATTGGTGTCATTTAATATCCAGATCGATTCCCCGGTGCTTTTTAAAGAAATATCGGGACCAGACGCGTGTTTCTGCATTAGTATAAATAATACAACGCATAAAAATAAAACCTTAAAACACCGATAGTGTTGTCGTTATTATTATAAGCGCAACTTCTACAGACGCGCATCGATCGGTGACGCACGTCCATTGATAAGCATTTGCGAGTAAATTTTATTTAATAGGCTATCTTACCTTCAACAGCCGTGGACAGAGGCAGCAAAAAGCCGCATAAAAACAGCAAATAATCCATTGTCATAAACCAGAGACTTCGCACATGAAAGTGGAGGAGATTGTAAAATCCTTCAGACCCTCAGTCCAGCTTCAGAGACCCTCTTCTCCAACTTCAGCTGTCTTCTTCTCAGCTCTGTTTCCATAAACCGCAATAATTTCAGCAGTGTTTATGTAATCCAATGTGCGAACTATCTAAAGCAGCGCAGAAAGAGCTTTAAAACTCATCCACCGGGTGCATTTCATCAGTGGAGAACATTTGTGTCCGTTTATAGATGTTGCACAGTGAAATCCCTACACGGAGAACAGTTGTTTAAATGTCCATTCGTCCTCCAATAACATTCTGCTGTAGTCCGAGAATAAAGCGCGTCCCGTAGAATCACCTTATAGCGGCTTCACGCGTAAAATCCCTGAGCGCGTTACCTCTTGTGAGCGCGGACCTTTGCGGCTCCTCAGCCTTTCCATGTGCACTGGAATGAAGGCTTCTCTGAAATCAGCGAAAGAGTGAAAGAGGGAGAGAGAGAGAAAGGCGGTGGAGGGAGGAGTTACGCTCAGCTCAGCTGTCAGTCATTCCAGTAGCTCCGCCCCCTCGAGGACCCGGCGCAGTTGGCAGGGAGAGAGCGCCGCTTTGCGGGTCCGAAAGCTTGCATGCCTTCAGAAGCTCTCGTGGAAACGAACAAACGTGTCTAATACTCTTCTTTTTGGTTATATTTATTGTTATAATGTGTGTGTAACATAGGCTATTATTTTAACACTTATTCATGATCAGAATAGTAAAAATATAAGTGCGCGATTTATTTCAACAAAACTCTGTAAGTACTGTATTGTTTTAATTTGTATTGCTTACATGCATACATATATTGAAAAATGAACACTGGTATATTTTATTAGTAGTAGTAACAGCCAATTTGCTTCGGTATTGCTGAATTATACGGATTTTGAAGCACAATGCCGGGGGAATAGTTAAAGGTTTGGCGTGGACGGGGGAAACGCTTCGGATGTGCCACGTTGACCTGTATGTTCATATTTTGCCATGTTATGATTTATGATATTACACCGAACACACGGTTAGCATGTGTTCTACGTGAATTGGTCACATGTTTGCAGACTTGCTTATCAGAATGTTCTCTTCATCTCGTTCTTGATCTATTTTACTCACACTCTTTTCTCCTTCGCTCGCTGCTCCGTCTCTGTCTAGAGGACAACAGTATCTAAAGCCACTTTGAAATATAGTAATTACATCAAATTGAATTGATTCTGCCTTGAAAGTACTGATTGCGCTATTGTGCTTTGTAAAAAATAATAATAATAAAGTTTAAGCGTAAAATGCAGTTGTAATTATTATTATTATTATTATTACATGTTTATTTTTTGCTTTGTTACATGGGTTTAAGTTAGACATTACGTAATCTAACTTGTAAATGAACATTGAATAGGTTAATTTATATTTAAAATGACCATTAACAGCATTCACAAATCCATTATTTATTTAAATGTTGTTTATTTATTTATAATGTTTTAATCTTTTTTTAAGAAATGGAAAGTTACTCTCTTAAATAACTGCAGCTTATCTTCAGTGTTAGTTTGACAACATTAACTACTTCATAAATGTATATATGTTTTGCGTGCATGCTGCGTGAACACATCAAAACTCTTTTTTCAAAAAAACGTGTTCAACATTGATTCTAGTTATATATATACTTGTCCATTATATATATATACTTGTCCATTAAGGACCATGACTACTGAGGGTGGATGTGTGTACAAGGGTGTAAGTGAACTGAGGGATTGTATAATTTATCTGAAGCCCATCAAGTAACCCTGAAATGATAATTAAAGCTCTTTTTCTGGTATTTGTGCTGTAACATATATTCATGGTCTGATCTTTTATCACGGGAGAGCATTAGCATGTGGTCTGCTTAGTAATGAAGGCATATACTTCAATATCTGTTTATTTGTGATAAAATCTGAAATAATGCACTTTGACTATAAATTTCAAATGATGAAAAGCATTTATGACGTAAGTTTTACAGCTGTTTTTAATGAGTGTGGTAAGAGGCTTTGATTAGTTTCACTTTCTGGGCTTCTGTTATTATGCTTAGCTGAAAGTTTTTTTGACACTACTGTCAATTCATTAAAACATTTAGTGTGTATGGCTGAAATAGAAAAACATATATAACTGTGTAACAGGGTGAAATATAAAAGGACCCAGTATAGAGCCTTGATTCACTCCAAATGTTTAATTTAGCTTTATCAGCACGGATTGCCAATAAAAGCAAAGGTTTCTATCATATTTCAGATTGAATTTAGATATTTTAATTGTGCTTGAGAGGTCAAGTGCTTCAGGAGTTTGGTGCAAAGTTGTGTTTGGCATCATATTCATCTATAATCTTCAATGTTAAATTGATGTCATAAAAAACTTTAAATAGAGCTGCATGATTTTTATTTTGCTTACTAAAACCAAATTATTTACAATATGCATTATTATTATACATATAATGCTGCAGTTATTGTTTCTAAGATGAAAACAATGCAGTATTTATTTTTATATGACTATCTAACAAGTAATTTTAACACACACACTCAAAAAACAGTTAAATACTGTGACAAAAGTGGTGTTTCAGCGAACATTAATGCACTCTGAGAGCGTTTCAATTGCAGTTCCAACATTTTGGTCCCAATTTTGTTATGTATGGGGCTGTTGTATAAAGACACAAGTGAGATTTGATTTATTATTTAGGCAGTCATGTGTTTTAATGAAATCTTATGTGCGATCTGAAAGAGGGCTGGGTCATGAGAACAGGGATTAGTTGCACACTAAGGAAGTCCTCTAATAAGAATGTTTGTTAAAGTAAAAAAGTATGTGTGTGCAGCCATAATATAAAACCCAGACCAAAACTCTGGGGTCTATTTTGCATGAATGGAAAATTCAACTTAATAGACTGATTGGCTCACTGCCTTTAGGTTCTATGTTGTTTAGCAAACGTTTTATTACTTGGTTATTTGTCATTATATGTGAACTGTTTTAAAAGGTTAAATGTTATTTGAATTCTAGTTTTCATTGAGGACTTTTTGTTCTGTTTTATTGTCCCTATGAATGGTAATAACCGTTCTGCGTATCTTAGAATACTTGAAAAGTCTGTTTTTGGTCAAATAGCAAAGATTTCTTTAAACATTATTTTTCTTGCGTGTCCATGGAGTGCCTTGAAAAAAACAGACTACGCACCTGGCATTTATTACAACCTCAATAAGTAAAGTGGCAGACATTTTATTGCCATGTGGACATATGGAAATTTCTCAAACTTACACCCGATCCCCTTCCACTACTGGACTGCATGCCTGGCACTAACTTTGATGCCGAACTGAACAAACTCTAGGGCTGAAGCAAAAGGGGCATGCGCATATTGTTTTTGCAGTGAGGGAACAAAAATCTGACTGGGAGATAGTCCACCACCAGGATGATGCTGCTGTGTCAGAGCCCGTAGTTTATAAAAAGTTACAAAATAAATAACAAAAAAGTGAGGGAAAATGCTCTTTGTCTAAGGATTTTGCACTGTAAAGCTGTTAATTTGGATGCTAAAATATGTTTGCAAATCTTATAGTAGTTCTAGGATAAGATTGTGATGTACTGATGAGTGTCTGCATGTAGAAACGTCATATACGTTGTGGTTCGGGCATCTCGAGTTGGAGGGGAACTGCTAATTGATGTCCTGGCACCTCCAGAAACCCTCCCCCTCTCTTTATCACTGTCTTCAGTTATAGTGTCTTCCCATTGCTCTGCACTTCAAACACTCTTATCTGCACACCATACTGATCTCTATTATGATCTCTCCGTCACACACACACTTAGCTATCTAAATGGGGAAATTCCAATGGACAAAACGGTTTTTAGTACTGTCCAAACTGTATATTCTCTCCCCTTACTCTAACCCCTAAACCTATCCATCACAAAACAGTCATATATAATAGTTAATATGGTTTTAGAGCAAACCGTTCTACATTTCTGGCTTTAATAGACCTGGTGGAAGAATTAACAAGCAGTATTGATGACAAGAAGTTTGCTATAGGTCTATTTATAGACCTTAAAAAGGCCTTTGATACAATAGATCATCATATTTTGCTTAAAAAAAATGTATGGAAATTTATGGAATTAGGGGAATAGGGCTAAACTGGATAAAAAGCTATTTAGAACATAGACAACAAAATGTGCAGATGGGGGAGGAAAGGTCAACGCTCCAAAATACAATTTATGGTGTACCACAAGGTTCAATTCTAGGACCAAAATTATTTATATTATACACAAATTATATTGTTAAAACATCTGATTTGTTGAAATTTGTAGATTTTTGCAGATGATACGAATATATTTTGTGAAGGAGAGAATCTCCAACATTTGTTGAAGACTGTCTCTAAAGAGTTGGCTAAGCTTAAATTGTGGTAAACAAATTATCTCTCAAATTAAAAATGTAAATTAAAAATTTCAACAAATCAGAAGTTTTAACAATTAACAATTTATCATTTATGTATAATATAAATAATCTTGGTCCTACAATTGAACCTTGTGGTACACCATATATTGTATTTTGGAGCTTCGACCTTTCCTCCGCATCTGCACATATTGTTGTCTATGTTCTAAATAGCTTTTTATCCAGTTTAGCCCTATTAACTAATTCAATAAATTTCCAATTTTTGAAGCAAAATATGTTGATCTATAAAGAAAACAAAATTTATGATCTTTGGGAAATGTAGAATTCCCGAAGATTTAACTATTGAAGTACTGTGTGATAATTCCAGATTAGAAAGAGTCTATGAAAACTCCTTTTTAGGAGTAATAATTGATCATAAACTTAGCTGGAAACCCCAAGTCAACTGTATTAGTTCTAAATTGGCAAAGATTAATGGTATATTTTGTAAATTGAGACATATATTGAACCGAGAATACAATGTATATTTTATACATAGTAGATACAATTTAAGAAAGAGAGGAAATCTCTCCCAATCAATTGCACGAACCACACTCAAAAGCATGTGCATATCTGTCAATGGGGTGAGGCTGTGGAATTAGTTACCTGTAATAATTAAGGAAAGCAATCATATTGTGCAATTTAAAAGAATTAAGGTTTAAAATGTCTATATTAGAAAAGTATATGAATTAAGGTGGACTTGGGACAAATGTCTCCTTTCCTCTTCAAGAGGTTGATCTGAATTACCATACACCCTAAAGGAGCTATTTTGGAGATTTTATGTGGTTTTGGTCACTTCTGTGTACAAATTTTCCCCAAAATTTTGGCTAAGTAGGTGAACACGCACACACATACCTGACATGTATAGACTCTTGTGCATAAAGCATGAAATGCTTGCTGACAGGTTTCACCCATTTTAAGTATAGGGCTTTGCAAATGCATTGTCCGACAGAACAAAATGTAATTGTTAAACTCAGAATTCAGAAAACAAATTTCAGAATTGTGAAATTTAAACCCAGAATTCTTTAAAAAAAAGAATTATGAAATGCAAAACCAGAGAATGGAATGAAAAGTCAGAATTGCGAAATGTAAACTCAGAATTCTGAAAAAATGACAGAATTGCAAAATGTAAACTCAGAATTCTGAAAAAAGTCAGAATTGCGAAAATATAAACTCAGAATTCTGAAAAAACAAGTCAGAATTCTTTAAAAAAAAGTCAGAATTATGAAATGTAAAACCAGAATTCTAAAAAAGTCAGAATTTGGAAATGTAAACTCAGAATTCTGAAAAAAATGACAGAATTGTGAAATGTAAACTCAGAATTCTGAAAAACAAATGTCAGAATTGCGAAATGTAAACTCAGAATTCTGAAAAACAAATGTCAGAATTCCGAAATGTAAACTCAGAATTCAGAAAAAAAAATGACAGAATTCCGAAAAGGAAACTCAGAATTCTGAAAAAAAAAGTCAGAATTGTGAAATGTAAACTCAGAATTGAAAAAAAATGTCAAAATTGCGAATTGTAAACTCAGAATTCTCAAAATAAAAGTCAGAATTCGGAGAAAAAAAAGTCAGAATTATTAAAAAAATTTAGAATTGCGAAAATGTAAACTCGCTGTACAAATTTTCCCCAAAATGTTGGCTAAGTAGGTACACACGCACACACATACCTGACATGTATAGACTCTTGTGCATAAGAGCATAAATCTTGAAATGCTTGCTGACAGGTTTCACCCATTTTAAGTATAGGGCTCTGCAAATGCATTGTCTGACATAACAAAATGTAATTGCTATGCCAGAGAGAAGGCGATGCCAACAGACAACAATGATACAGTTCTCAGAACTGAACGCTTGCATTCAGTTTTCATATTGGTGCCAAAGGTCTTACAAAAAAAGTCATGGCTGACTCATAATATAATATCCATAGTAAAACATCTTTACAATGACAAACAGCCACTCGGACCCCACCACTACTGTACGAAGAATCGAAACCGAATGTAAGTACTGAGTGACGTTCCCTCAATCTCATTCTGCCTCTCCTATTTGACCTTTGGCCTCTCCCACATATACCGTAATACCACTGCAATACCAGTAGCTATTAAGAGTCGATCACAATAGGTCAATGTCAACACACCCTCTAAAGCCTGAGAGGAAGCGGGACGTTAGGGGGCAAGGGGGAATTCACTTTCATTTCCAAATGCATTGCGGATACGATCACTCGCTTGTTATGGGATTGAGGTGATCCAGAGGTCAGGGAAGTTGATAAGTTTTTCATCCAGAAAAGTCCATTACACATACGGGTATTAAAAGCCCATCTGTCATCGAGCCCCTCGCGATTGTGCAGATCTCGTTTAATTCGTTTTATGTTTTCGGGCCCTGTGGCAGAGAGTTATTCTCGCACCTTTCGCGAAAAGCTCTCTTTAGTATTTACTGTAATGCACCTAGCCGCAAGTACGTCTGGTTTGAGTTAAGGCCATGCTACTTCTAACATGCTCCCCCATGGCCGTGCAGCGTGTGATCAAACCACCCATGTTTCTCGGCTCAAGAACTCCTGGGTAATGGGAACCAGAGTCATCGGGGATGTTTGGGCACAGCCGGGACGCACAAACTGATGTTTCCCGGGATCTTCTAAGCAGGGGGCTGTTGACTGATGCATGCGTTCAGGAAGGAGAAACCCCGGCATGACAAAACATCCACACACTTGATCATTGTTCTTCGTCTCCAAGTGTCGGATTGTTTTGGGGGAACTCGTTAATCTTATTGCAACTCGCTTCATAGCGAACACCTGGAGATATTGAGCAACGTTTATGAATGCAACCCAAATGCAGATAAAGTTCACGTGCAACTGCAGGAAAAACTGTGCCGTTTACTGCCAGAACTCAATTAATATGCAACAGTTTTAGAGAGATATTAAGTCAGTGAACTCTTAAGCTAAGTACTGGTGAACAACGGGGTTATCCAGCATGACTTTATTAGTATTCGTAGATGTTAATTTTGACTACCAGTCAAAAGTTTGGACAAGAGTTTAATTTTATTTTTTGCTATGTTTTTGAAATAAGTCTCTTAAAGGCTTAATTTATTTAATCAAAAATACAGTGAAACAGTAAATCCTCTCTGACTAAATTAACCAGTCATTTATTACATGGTACTAGAACAGAAGCAACCGAAGCCATTAAAACACATTTAAAACTCACCATCCAGATGCCACAAAAACAACCAGAGCAAAACAGGGAGTAGACAAACTCTTCAAAACTGGTCCGGTAGTAAAATGACAGATGCGCTGATGTAAAGCTGTAAAGTTAAGTGAAACTCTACAATCAGTTTGAATATCTGCCTATTTATTCAGTGTTAATGCATGTGTCTAGCACTTTTTTGCTGATTAATTCACACTCTAACAAAATTGTCACTTTCTTTTTGCTCCAGTAGGCCCTAACCTAAGTCAATGGTGTGCCTTTCAACAGAAATATACTGACCCATTACATGTTAAAATGGCTTAAAATTAGTTGGATGTTGTCATGAGATCCTGCGAGTGTTTGGCTCTGCTCTCTCCTGTTTGTTGTTCATTTCTTATCAAACTTCATCATTCCCCTTGCTTTAGATTTTCATTGAGTTTGGAAGACAAAAATTCAGAATCGCAAAATACAAATCTGAGAAAAGAAAGTCAATTTCTAAATGTAAACTCAGAAAAATAAATTTCAGAATTGTGAAATGTAACATCAGAATTCTGAAAAAAGTCTGAATTCTGAGAAAAAGTCAGAATTCTTAAAGGAAAATGTCAGAATTGCGAAATGTATACTCATAATTCTGAAAAAAAAAACTCTGAATTCTGAGGAAATAAAGTCAGAATTATAAGGGAAAAAGTCAGAATAGCAAAATGTAAACTTAGAATTCTGAAAAAAGAGTCAGAATTCTGAGGGAAAAAACAGAATTCTTAAAAAAAATGTCAGAATTGCGAAATGTAAACTTAGGAATTCTGAAAAAAAGTTCGAATTGTGTAATGTAAACTCAGAATTCTGAAAAAAGAGTCTGAATTCTGAGGAAATAAAGTTAGAATTCTTAGGAAAAAATTTCAGAATTGCGAAATGTAAACTCATAATTCTGAAAAAAAAATCTGAATTCTGAGAAAATAAAGTCAGAATTCTTAAGAAAAAAAGTCAGAATTGTGAAATTTAAACTCAGAATTCTTAAAAAAAGAATCAGAATTATGAAATGTAAAACCAGGGTTCTTAAAAAAAAATGGCAGAATTTTTTGTACAACCCAATCTCACAACCAAATCGTATCAAATTCGACGTAATGATTAAAAAGTGGCTAATTTGTAACAATTCATACGACCTCACTCTGTATCGAATTAATACTGATTTTGCTAAATCGTACATATTTTACGAATTGGCCAATTAGTATGAATTCGTATGAATGACCTACCCCCTACCCCGCCCCTAAACCTAACCATCAAGTGGGTTTAGACAAATCGTACAAATTAAGTACAAATTAGTACGAATTAGCCACTTTTTAATCATTTGCCAAATTCATACGTAATTGGTCGTGAGATAGCGTAGGAAATGTAAACTCAGAATTCTTTAAAAAAAAAGTCAGAATTGCTAAATGTAAACTCATAAATCTGAAAAAAAAAAGATTTCTAAGATAAGAAAGATTTTAAAGATAAGAAAGATTTTTAATGTAAGAAATGTATTCTCACTTATATTAGTTAGCGTGCTATTGTTCCATAAACTTCACATTGTACTAGTGGTGCCAGACCAAAGGTATGGAATCAACGAAAACATGTTGAAATACAGACTGGTAAGCAACATTTCACTGCTAAATAAATACTTGTAAGACACAAGGATGTTTTTATGTTCTGTAATAAAACAAAGCATGATTTAAAAGTAGACTATAATGAATATCTACCATAGATCCGTGTTTACTGTTAAATACTGTGTTCGTGCATATCGTTCGTGGATGTTTAATAATGTGGTAACAATAATGTATCATAGTGAGGATCCGCTCAATCACTTCAGTAAATGTTCTCTGTACGCGCTGCGAGTTTGAAAAGCAAAACGGGCCAAACATTCGGATATCGTAGATAGTTTTTACTCCAATGTCATTTGATAACGTCTGAAAACATTTGAAGTCACATGAAAATTGTATGGCCTTTTTTTCACATATTATTGTTGGAACCCCCTAAAAATTGCAAGCGCTGAAAATACAATGCATGAAAATGCAAGAACTGTTTATGCAATGGATTTTTATTAGTGCAGTTCAACATGATTTTTGTCATTATTTTACTTCCATATTTAATCATGTCGGATAAATGCTAACATTTTTAGGAACAATGTACTTTTATGTACGATTTGCTCTTATTTTATGTACTGTACTTTTATGTACAGTCACCAGGCCACTTTATCAGGTACCCCATGCTAGTAACGGGTTGGCCACCCTTTTGCCTTCAGAACTGCCTCAATTCTTCGTGGCATAGATTCAACAAGGTGCTGGAAGCATTCCTCAGGGAGTTTGGTCCATATTGACATGATGGCATCTACACAGTTGCCGCAGATTTGTCGGCTGCACATCCATGATGCGAATCTCCCGTCTCCACCACATCCCAAAGATGCTCTATTGGATTGAGATCTGGTGACTGTGGAGGCCATTTGAGTACAGCAAACTCATTGTCATGTTCAAGAAACCAGTCTGAGATGATTCCAGCTTTATTACATGGCGCATTATCCTGCTGAAAGTAGCCATCAGAAGTTGGGTACATTGTGGTCATAAAGGGATGGACATGGTCAGCAACAATACTCAGGTAGGCTGTGGCGTTGCAACAATGCTCAATTGGTACCAAGGGGCCCAAAGAGTGCCAAGAAAATATTCCCCACACCATGACACCACCACCACCAGCCTGAACCGTTGATACAAGGCAGGATGGATCCATGCTTTCATGTTGTAGACGCCGAATTCTGACCCTACCATCCGAATGTCGCAGCAGAAATCGAGACTCATCAGACCAGGCAACGTTTTTCCAATCTCTCTTCTATTGTCCAATTTCGATGAGCTTGTGCAAATTGTAGCCTCAGTTTCCTGTTCTTAGCTGAAAAGGAGTGGCACCCGGTGTGGTCTTCTGCTGCTGTAGCCCATCTGCCTCAAAGTTCGACGCACTGTGCGTTCAGAGATGCTCTTCTGCCCACCTTGGTTGTAACGGGTGGTTATTTGAGTCACTGTTGCCCTTCTATCAGCTCGAACCAGTCTGGCCATTCTCCTCTGACCTCTGGCATCAACAAGGCATTTCCGCCCACAGAACTGCCGCTCACTGGATGTTTTTTTCTTTTTCTGGACCATTCTCTGTAAACCCTAGAGATGGTTGTGCGTGAAAATCCCAGTAGATTAGCAGTTTCTAGAAATACTCAGACCAGCCCTTCTGGCACCAACAATCATGCCACGTTCAAAGTCACTCAAATCACCTTTCTTCCCCATACTGATGCTCGGTTTGAACTGCAGGAGATTGTCTTGACCATGTCTACATGCCTAAATGCACTGAGTTGCCACTATGTGATTGGCTGCTTAGAAATTAAGTGTTAACGAGCAGTTGGACAGGTGTACCTAATAAAGTGGCCGGTGAGTGTATATACTTTTGTTATTGTAGCTATCCCATGCCATGGATAATAATTAAAGACACAATTTTCATACAATGCTACTGTCTTAAGTTTTAAGCTTGGGAAATGTGATGAAATCCTTCGAAACAAGTTTTCACGTGACAAGAATACAGCACCAGAAATCACACAGAACAGAATTAAACTGTATAATCTCAACTAAGGGACAGTACATGTAATGGCATTGAGCATATCTCATTATTGTCATGTATTCAATAAAATCAACCTACTATTTCAATAAATTCAATATTCTATGAACTTCAAATGTTCCATAGACATAAATACTTCTCTAAAGTTGATCATACATAAAATGCTTACATTTTGGATGCTGTCAGTATGCTTTTAATGTACGTTTCAGTGTCTATTCAGACATACAGATATGTATTTGTGCTAGAACCACACTTTATATACGAATATCTGGGATTGCTAATGAAATTACGTGGGATAATAAAAAGAGCACCACATCAGCCCATTATTATCAACTTATCATTTTAGATACTAGAAAATGCCTGAAATCTTGAACGGATATCTTGTGAGTTACACACATATGTTAAAGGCACTATTTTGGCTCCCATAGTCAGGATTAGCATGGAAACTATGGTTCATATCAATTGTAGAATGTGTGGCCTGTAAATCTCACTGGAGCGTGTTGTGACACAGAACTCCAACCCAAGAAAGGGTAAGATTCCTGCGAGAGAAGGTAATCCACACGTGCCCCCACCCATACACACACACACACACACACACACAGTCCCGCCACTGCCAAGACGGCAATCAGACAACCGGCCCTGTTTTGTGCATCTTACAGGTGCTGGAAATGAGACTGACAGATAGCAATCCATCAAACGCAAAAGATTAACTGCTCGCAGCTGATAGAAAACTATGAAATAATAAATCTGATATAAAACTGCCCTTAAGCAACGTTTGTCAGTGCACAAGCCCTCAATTGTTGCGGAAAACAACTTCAATTAAAGTTTCATGTTGTTAGTTTGTTTCACCTCTAAAGTTGCGGTCACATTTCAGGCCAAATGCAGCCATTTTAACTGGAATAGACTCAATTGTATGCAAGCTTACTGTAGATGACTTTTATACTTAAGTAATTGTGAGTTTTTTTCTCCGAATTCTGCATATGCAGTCAGGTCAGGTGTCTAAAAATTTGGGGAAAAATAAAAGAATTGCAAGATGTAAACTCAGAATTTTGAAGTTTGAAAGTTTGAAATCTGAGAAAAATGTCAAATGTGAGATGTAAAGACAGGATTCTGAGGGGAAAATTAAGAATCGCAAAATGTAATCTCAGAATTCTTAAACAAAATGTCAAAATTGCGAAAATGTAAACTTATGATTCGGAAAAATGTCAGAATTGCGAATTGTAAACTCGAAATTCTTAAAAAAAAAATGTCAGAATTGTGAATTGTAAACCCAGAATTCTTAAAAAAAATCTGAATTTCCAATTGTTAACTCATAATTCTGAAAAAAAGTCAGAATTCTGAGGGGAAAAAGTAAGAATTGCGAATTGTAAACTCAGAATTCTTTAAAAAATGTCAGAATTGTGAATTGTAAACTTGGAATTCTTAAAAAAATGTCAGAATTGTGAATTGTAAACTCGGAATTCTTAAAAAAAAATGTCAGAATTGTGAATTGTAAACTCAGAATTCTTTAAAAAAAATTCAGAATTGTGAAATGTAAACTCATAATTCTGAAAAAAGTCAGAATTCTTAGGGGAAAAAAGTCAGAATTGCGAATTGTAAACTCAGAATTCTTAAAAATGTTTGAATTGCGAAATTTAAACTCATAATTCTGAAAAAAATGTGAGAATTCTTAGGGAAAAAAATTTCAGAATTGTAAACTCAGAATTCTTAAAAAAATTCAGAATTGTGAAATGTAAACTTTAAAATGTTTACAAATTGTAATTTTAAACTCAGAATTCTTAAAAATGTCAGAATTGCTAATTGTAAACTCATAATTGTGAAAAAATGTCAGAATTGTGAAATGTAAACTCATAATTCTGAAAAAAGTCAGAATTCTGAGGAAAAGAAGTAAGAATTGCGAATTGTAAACTTGGAATTCTTAAAAAAGTCAGAATTGCAAATTGGAAACTCATAATTTTGAAGAAAAAAAAGTCAGAATTCTGAGAGAAAAAAGGCAAAATTGTGAGATTTTAAATTAAAAATTCTGAGAGAAAAAGTCAGGATTCTTAGGGAAAAACACACAGAATAACAATTGTGAGATGATTTTTTTTTCGCAATTAGCATTTTTTATTATTATTTTGTGGCAGGAATAAAATTTCATACGATTGGGAATGGCCTTAGGACAAAATGTTTTGAAATGCAGATCAAGCAGTGAGTTAAAGCGGATTCACAGTGTTGACCAACAGAAAGCAACTTGCTGTGAAAGTGACTTCTGTGTGAGCTGTGCTTCATACATCACTACACTATTAATGAGAGACAATGGCCCTTTTTTGCCCACAAAATTTCGTAAAGAACGTTGAGGTCAAGTGGTGGAAAATGGGAACATTACCCTTGGCTGTGTGTGGTCATTGACAGACTGTAGGGAAAGACATCAGGCTCACTTTGGGCCATCATGGCCTTTGAGCGCTCAGCCATCTCCGCTGCCGTACCTTAGGGAAGGTGTAGCGTTCACAAACCACAGAACAAGGGTGTCTGGAGTTTCTCTTGGCTCCTATGATGAAATATAAACACACAGGACGCCTGGCGTCACCAAGCAAGCACCTGGTATTTCAAAGTGGACCCTGGCTGTGACAGTCAACAGGCTCGCTCCCTCTCTCTCTCTCTCTCTCTCTCTCTCTCTCTCTCTCTCTGGTGTTTTAAAGCTCACCTGGTCCCTTGTTTAGTCTAATTTCTGAGTAAAGTACACGACTAGGTTACACAGACTGCCTGATTCAGTCTGAGGACAGACGCTGTTGCCTCAAACAGGACAGGCTTCTAATCAGAAGTGTCATGCTCATTAATATTTAACGTTCCTGCAAGAAGTATGAATGCAAAGTGAAATAAAAGTAAAACATAAAAATAATAAACAGACAAATAAACAAAAACTTTGCATTGAAAATCCAATGCGATTAAAATATTTCAATTTTTAATGTTTTATTTAAATAATAACACAAATAATAATAATTATACTATATAAAGTATGTTATTATTAAATAAATGTATTTTTGGAATAAATATATATTAATATTGTATATAAAATATTTATATTTACATAAAATATTTTTAGGGCCAGAGCACCAATGATGTGAGGACCCTCTAGGAATTGCTCCGTTTAATATTATTTGTTATTGTATGTATGTATGTATGTATATGTATATGTATATATATATATATATATATATATATATATATATATATATATATATATATATATATATATATATATATATATATATATATATATATATACACATATATTTGTAATACATTTTTATTTAATAAATGCATGATTATCACCGGTAAATAAATGTTTCAGAAATCAATTTCTTTCTTTAAAATTAAATTAAATTAAATTAAATTAAATTAAATTAATAACTGCAACCCACTGTAAAAAAATATTGTTGGTTTAACTTAAAAAAGTAAGTAACCTGGTTGCCTTAAAATTTTAAGTTCATTTAAATGGAAAAAGTAAGTTAATACAATGAAGGAGAATGATTTAATCATCGGAAACTCAAAATTATATGTTATCTGAACTAAATAAATTATTTAAGTTGATTTGATAAAAGAAAAAAATTGTGATTTTTTTTTTTTTTTTTACAGTGTACAGATGATAAATGGATGATAAACAGTTTGGAGAATGGATGGTTGGATGGAAAATAAAGTAAAATAGATAGACAAACACAACAATTGATGAATAAATAAATAAAACATTTGTTTCATGCATTAGATTCCAGCTTGTATAGTTATCTCAAAACTGAGTAACCTTGTTGCCTTAAAGCTTTAAGTTCATTGAAATTGAAAAATTGAGTTAATACAATGAAGGAGATTGATTTAATAATCAGAAACTCGAAATATTATGTTATCTGAACCACATAAATTATCTAAGTTGATTTGACAGAAGAAAAAAACGTTATGATAACAAATCATGATTTTTTTTTACAATGTGCAGCAACTCAAGAAAGCCAATTAAAAAGCAATATTTTTTTTATTGAGCTTGCAATATTTTACTGTTAGATGGAAAGAGCAAACAGACGGCCTCAAATAAAATGCAATTTTTGTCAAAATTGACTTCATCCTCCCTGAAGTTTGGGCGTATTTATCTGACTGAATTAAGCTGGTACACTTTTGGCCTGGTTCACTGGTATGATGTCACATGACGGATTGAACGCTTCAGTGTTTGAATTTCCTCACTGTTGACATGCAGTAATACTGGGTTTCTTTCAGCGCCACGCTGACACTTTCCACGCCCACCCACAGATAAACATGCCTCCGCTGCGACATTATACAACCTCTGCTATCTCTCTAAAGTTTGTCATAAGAAGGTCTAAGTGCTGCCAAGTTAGCAGTTATGATTTCAGACCTACTTGAATACTGCCATTGTGTTCTGTGATACACCTATTCAGCCATGAACTGTGTCCCGACCACCGTCGTTAAAACCACCTACTTTAGATTACATTTAACATCATTGTGCACAGTACAAACACAGAACCAATGAGTGCAAGATGCATATAACCTTTGTATTTGCATATAAGGAACATACAGGCCTCATGTTTACAGGCCTATATCTTAGTTGGAACTCATTTTTGTTTCCAATGTTTTGTTTTCTAATGGTCACTGTCAGGATGTGTAGTTTGTAAAAAGAAACATGACAGAGGACAGAAGCCAGTTGCATTTCATCAATGGAAATGTTCATAACACATTTTGTGGACAAAAATGCACTTTATAACAACCACTTTAGGGGGGCAAAATACATGAAGACTGAGACTTTTGACACACTGGGTTATTTTGTCCACAAAAAAATGTCTTATGTGTCCAGAAAATGAAAAGTTAATTCACTCTTAAGTGCAATAAATGCGAGGAACTTTTGTGAATTTAGTGTTAAATTTACATTCTCATTGCCCGTTTGTCTTTCTGTGCAGGAAACAGTATTATTACAGTTACCTTAAATCTAAAGTTCAGTGACGGTTTAATTATATGTGTTGCCCATGTGATGCTTGTTATATATATATATATAATCTTTTTATTTTTGTCTGTGTGACTATAAAGCACATTAGTCAACTTGGTGTTGTTTTAATTGTGCTATACACTGTAAAAATAAATATGCCTTATCTAATCAAAAAAATCAAATAAATGTAACAAATTAGAATTGAGTAATAATTAATCAAATTAATTCCTTATTTAAAATGAGTAAAACTTACAAAAAAAAAACTTTTGGTGTAAACTTTACTCATTTTAAATGGTTAACTTTTAAGGAATAATTTGATTAATTATTACTCAATTCTAATTTGTTACATTTAATTAATAATATTGCTTGTAATCTGTTGCCACAATTCTATTGATTAGATAAAGCATATTCATTTTTACAGTGTATAAATAAAGTTGCTATTGCTAAAAAAAATTAAAACACCTACATTATTTGAAATAAAACAAAAATTATCTGAGATGAAACAAAATGTATAAAAAACATATTTATTTATTTTACATTATTTCTAATTTGTATTTATATTTTATTGATTAGTTTTATTTATTGACAATATTTCTAGGTTTTTTATTTAGTTTAATTTGAAGTGCTAAAATGACTACAACTAAAACTGAAATAAAAATGCATAAAAACTAAATAGACATTTTAAAAATGTAATAAAATGACAAAAAACTTTAAAACTAAACTAAAATGATTCATTATTATAATAGTACCTTAATAATACTATTAATGAATTCATTCAGTCCACAACATTAGTAACATTTGCTGAATTAGTAACATTTATTGAAGTATTCTTTTTTTAGAAAAAACATTTAGAAAAATATTTAGAAAAAAGTGACACCATATGAATTGTAAGAAGAAATAATTTTCACACGGGTTTCCCTGTCTGCCATTGGTCATAAAACAGATTGTCCCAAGCCATTGGCCGAGCCAGTGTTGCTATGCTGGACTGATTGGTGTGCTCAATATTGATAGAACCAGTGACAAAACATTCATCCTTTCACGGCCTCTCCATATCAAGCAGGTGTAAGTTACACACAAAAATGACAGCAAACCCATTAATTCTTTGAATCTAAATAGGTGAGAAAGTTTAGAAGTGTATGAGCTTGAGCGGTTTGGAGTTATCAAGGTCACTGGTCCTCCCTCACTGTGTCTAGTTTGATTTTATCAAATTAGAAAAGGACAGACCCGTTCTCTGTGCTGGGGGCAAAGGTGTATCTGTATTAAAACACATCGCAAATTGAATTCACAGTTGATGAAACAAATAGATTTTTTCATATTGAGTGAACTGGAATGAAACGAGATGGCCAGCTCGGGGCGAGAATCTGTCCTGTCTTTTAACACTGTGCTCAGCGAGATAATTAATGAATGTTTAGAGCACGATCTTTGAAAGAGAAATGCTTTAAATCCTCTCATCCCCCGAGGGCCAGATCTTTACCTATTACACGCCAATAAGAAGCTATTTTACATCAGAATGAATCGCAGCGTTGGGCTGAAATGGCCCAGTAAAATAAATATCTGGGCTTTGGCCTGTTAAACTCTGAGATTTACTTAGAAGTCCACATTAAAGAGACCTTCAACAGTTTTGTCCCCGGAGACATCTATTGAAATGTTACAGTAATCGTCACACCCACATAAAGTTATTTGAAATTGGATATAAAGCCATGGATGAACAGAAATGCCCGCGTTTTCCACCATTTTATAGATTAGATTCAGCCGTAAACAACAAGTAAAAGCTAAATAAACAATACGTGGTTGCTCTCTTTCTGTGGGCGGCTCTCGCTGTCATCAAAGTTTATCACATTAGCCATGTTTCCATCGACACGTTTTTATCCGAATTAAGTGATATCGAATGAAAAATGCCTTATGGAAACAGTAAAATTCGATGAAATTTCATGAAAATCGACTCAAATGAAATACGTTCGGTCTCATCGGATTTTCTCTTGATTGATATACGGCTAATGCGATAAAAGCTGATGGAAACGTTATTTGCCGAATAAATAATGAATTGCGATTAAGTTTTAGGCCCTTTTATGGTTGCAACACGCCAGAAGACGAGTTCATTTCCGGCCAGTCTGTTTGCGCACACATGGCGGATGTCAACAAAGACAGATGTAAGTGGACAAAGTAAAAAGATGCTTCAACCAAAGGGTTTCCGTGAACCAGGATCTCCCAGAACTGATGGAGCGCTGTCGTTCCCACACCACATTCTGTCGGGCATACGTGCATCGGCATCATCATAGCAATGTTTATAGCGTCGTTGTTTTCTTAGGTTGCTTGTTTTTACGTGGCTTGGTTGAGTTCTAAAGTAGAATGAGGTCTGTTATTTATTCCTTGTTAACAGACTGCGGCGTTGCTACACACCGTTGCCATGGACGCAGTTCAGAGACGGAACAGACTATTTTCTTTAGCAGAAGCAATACTTGTTTTTAAGTCAATATTTCGGTCAAATTATTGATTTATTTGGTTGATTTATATGTAATAAGCAGGATAATATATAGGCAGGCGGTTGTTATAGCGAATACAACCCCTTCAACAACCGCCTCTGCATTATCCCATTCATATGTCACTATCAGCTGGCACATAAGCATTATTAGGCTTCAACTTGTGAAATATTGATCATTTGTTGGTAGATGGCGCGATCCATTTTGTCTAACAAAACTTTGTTCGCAAAAGTTTCCTTGAATGTTGTTCGATTCAGTGCGAAAATGAATGGAAACACCTTAAAATGTCTCAAATCAATTCGATATAGGGGAGCGCGGGGCACAACCTAACGCGGGGTTAAATGTAACACGGACCGTTTACATAGTTCGTTGTGTTTCCGCTATTTTTCTCTTGCTGCCAGAAGACGGTCTCTCCGAATTGCGGAAAGTTTTGATTATATTTCGTGAAGATACTGGACAAAGAGTGTTTTGACACCATGAAAGTAATTTTTTCATCATAGGTTTTTCTTTTCGGTTTCTGAGTTGGGTGTATACGTTTCCAAATCTAACTTTATATTGCCTTAATCACTGTCTTGTTGGCTCAAACATAGCACCGTTTTGAAACATGTCAGCAATTCCTAGCGACTGTTAGCTAGGCTTAAAATATGTGATACACAGCGGGGTTAGTTGTAACAGAGTGTTACAACTAAGCCGCCAAGTGTACAATGATAATCAAATGAAAACGGAGCCACACAACTTTTCAGGTTTGAGTATTTATTTATACATTTATCTTTGTTAGACTTTCACAAACAATGTTGGAATTTAAAATGTTTAAAATGTATTCTACTATGATAACTTGTTTATTTATTAAAAATATGGCCTGTTATTAATGCAATAAACCTTTTACATTTTTTATTTTAAGCTCATTTGTATTATTATTATTGTTATTATAATTATTAATAATAATATTTGTACATGCAGCTGCCACACACAAATCTAATTTAATTGCAATTACAATATTTATAATTGTATTTATTATTATTTATTGCAAAACTATGCAGCCCTTTTTAACGCAGTCTCATCCCAATTCGTCATATAACTGACGTTTTGGGACAATCCGTCAATATACAACTTTTTAGGGCCTCCTTAAACGTCGGTAGATGACGTTATGGGATCCTAACTCTACCCCAGACCTAAACCTAACCCTAAACCCAACTCGTCACCTAACTGACGTTAAGGTACAGCGTCAGTTGTATGACGACCCGGGATCGTCATCTACCGACGATTAAGGGGGCCCTAAAACATCGTATATTGATGAATGGTCAAAACGTCCCAAACGTCAGTTATATGACGAATTGGGATGAGAATGTGTTGCCATTTTCTATGTCTCTATCCATGATATTGATCCATAATAGAAGGATGATTGGATGAGGGATGGATGTATGGATATCTGTCTATACAGATGCATAAACAATATCAAACTATACAAATAAAATAGTCCTGAATTATGTGTGTTACACACAAGTGTTACAACTAACCCCTCTGTCTGTTAAAATTAAACATTTGCACTTCTGTCACTTTCAGTGCAACTGTAAGAAAATGGTAGGTCCTAGAAAAAAACGTTAAGTGGTCATTTGTAGCAGAGATGTGTATGTTGCTTGTGTAAAAAAAGTATTAATCTAACCTAATTATTTTTTAATTAATTGTGCCAAAACCAAAAACCGTTAAGTTGTGCCCCGCTCTCCCCTACCAATTTGATCGCAAACAGCATGTGACGTCATTACGTACAGGTTTTTATTCGCTTTAAAGCCGTTGGATGGAAACACACTTCCACCAGCTTTATCCGCATGAGTCTTTTAACCGAACTTCAGATAATTCGATTGAAAAGTGGATGGAAACATGGCTATTGTAGGCTATAAATCTGTAAGTACATGCTTTTCTATCTCGGAAATGATGTCTGTTCATCAAGGTCTGTTAATGATCTCACACGTTGACCTCAAATCTAACTTTAAAAAATCAAGCTTCTCAGAGTCTGGCTCTTAACTAAGTGCCCTAGGCCAGTCTCTCCTGCCCTGCTCCGGATGTCAGATGGTTTTGAGTCCATGGCACGATGGGCACCAGCGCCCACAGATAAACCTCCGGGCTTCGCTCGTGGGAGGAACACCCACATGGCAAACGCATTGAGGCGTCTCCTGCTATTAGCTAGATGGAGACCTCTGTTGGAATTTCACACCCTATTGACAGTGTTTCTCTCGTCTGTTTGTACTGAAGAAGTACTGTAGTTGTAACTAACTGGAAACAGAGGTGTATGGTCATGTCTGATTCTGCCGTTCGAGGGGACGAACACAAGTTTAGCAGAAGTAAAAAGCTAAGTGTAGGCTTTGAATGAACTACACTGAACTGTCGGTCAAATGTATATTTTTTATTCCAATTAAACGAATGTACTATATTTTAATTCATTGTTTTTTCAGGGCTGGGCAACGATTAATCGCGATTAATTGCATCCAAAATAAAAGTTTGTGTTTACATAATATATGTGCACTGTAAAAAAAAATAAAATTAAAAAAAAAAATTAATTTACAGGTAATGGTCTGTATTTTTTTACAGAATTTTGCCGTTTTGTCATTATACATTGAATGCCTGTTATTTTACAGATATTTACAGACAGGTAATTTTAAGGTCCACTATTGAATTTACAGGTAATTGCTTGTATTTTGGGTTTACATCTATTTTACGTTTTTTTTAGGAAATTGTCTGTATTTTCAACGTGATCTCATGAGAATACGTATGCATTTGTACGTAAAGTGTCGTTCTATCATACGTATGTATAATTACGTTTTATATGCGCAGAAACGTATAATACAGACGTATTTACAGTATTAAAACGTAAAATATTTACGTATTGACAGCACAAAAACGTAATTTATTTACGTATGAACAAATCCACCAACATACACATTTGTACGTATGATGTATCACAATTTATTCATATTAATATCGTAGCATTATGTTTTGACCCTATTGCATTCCACGGTCTTATTAATTAAGTTTTTAGTCGCATTTATTGATATAATACTCATAAATATTAACATTTTGCTCGTTTCGCCTGCATGGTGTTAAACAATTTAAAACCTTAAAAATACATTCTTTAACGTTACTTCGTTAACCGTTTTGTAATAGTTTATTTACCTTGAGACACATAAAGCGTTTTCTCCTATAAAAAACAACAAAATTCACAAAAGACATCAATTTTATTAGGTTGATGTAATCCAGCCTCTTATCCTGTCATGATCTTCGTCTCCTCCATTCTCAGCAGCGACCGCACATGTCAAACGCGGGGCTGGTTATGAATTCAAATTCAAAAAATGCGCCCTTGAGAAGCGATACGTCATATTTTACGGCAGTGATATCAAACGTTCATTGGCTCTTCCCTGCTTCGTCACAGATTGTGACATGAAGGACTGTGAGACGGTTGGTTAATCATTTGAAATGGAGAAGCGTGAACTCGAAGCCGGATTAACATTTTCATTGATTAGTAATTTCATTTCTGCTCTGTACTTCATACAAAACTATTACAATACTGCCAGAGAAGACTGCGACTGCAACGCATCATCATGTGAACGGCTTTTGGTATCGGTTTTGACATTTTCGCAATAAATAAATTATTGTGATTATACGTGTCTGTTAGTTATGTTTTTCTTTATAATTGTAGTTTGTTATATGTTAGTTTTAAGGAATTGTTATGGGTAGGTTTAGGGGTGGGAGTAGGATTGGTGGCTCAAAATAGATTTTAATGCTAACGTTATATTGTTAATAAAACTGCCCTTTCCCAACACTGTTTTATCCTTTTTTCATATTATGTATAAAATGGGTATGTTTAGGTTTGGGATTAGGGTTACGGGATCTTACATTTATCTATAAAATGGTAAAAAGGGAAATTATACAGATATCTGTATGATATAGAATATACGTAAACAGTTTACGTTTTTTAGCTGTAAAAACTTAATAATGTTACGTTTAAATGTTGCAGATACGTCCACATATTATACGTTTCAGCATCTATCAAAACGTACTAAAAAGTACGTTTTCTATCTTTGCAAAAACGTAAAATACCTACGTATTAACAATGAGACCAGGCTGTTATTTTTACAGGGTTGTGTGTAATTTTACATAACATATTTTGTAAATTAAACACAGAAAAGAAGGTATAACTGCAGAAATCAGCAGTCATTTAACGTGTTTTCCTTGAAGATCAAGTATGTGGGTGTTAAAGTGAGTTTTAAGGTTAAATAATAGTATTTCCGGTACTAAATACCATTAAATTTACAGTTTTTGAAAGTGAAAAAGAACAACTCATTGTATAATTTACAGTGAAAAACCGTAAATTGACATTCCCACAATTCCCTGCGTGACACTTCACATTCCATGTGTTAAATAACTATATTTCTTCATAGTTTTCTTAGTTTTTTTTTTCGAATCAGTTATGTATATTAGGGTTTTATGTTGCATTTAATGTTGTTAAACTAATGTTTAATGCATTTTAAAAATTCCATGTGTTACCATGATGGTGTTTAATGTTTCTGCGAATTACACTGTGCAGTTTCTATATACGAGTATTAACTTTCTTGTGGAAAAGCTGCTTGTAATGAGCTTTGAATGATCATGTGACTCTCATCATCACTGTGGTTGTCAGTGTTACGATGGAACAAAATAGATATTAATACTTTAATAGTAAATTAACATTATATCAGATAATGAAAGATATTTTTGTGTAGAATAACAGTAATAAACCATAATTATAGAATAAGAAATTATCAAAATTTTTTACAGTTTTTTTCCTGACAGTATTTTTCCGTTTTTTAACAGACATTTTCTGGTGCCCCTGCTGCCAGAAAATTACCGTTTTTTTTTACAGTTTTTTTTACAGTGTGTGTGTAGTGTGTGTGACTATTTTGTATATATAAATACACACTTATGCATGTATATATTTAAGAAAAAAATTGTTATTAATATAACAAATATTTAGATTTATATATTATTTGAATTATGTATAAATGTATGCAAATATTTCTTAAATATATACATGCATGTGTGTGTATTTATATATACAAAATAATTATACACACTACACACATATATATTATGTAAACACAAACTTTTATTTTGGATGTGATTAATCGCGATTATTCATTGCCCAGCCCTAGTTTTTTATTTTATTTTATGGTGCTAAGTTATGTTTACGCTGTATTTATCATCCATTTATTCACTTTTTGAGCATAGAGATAAAAAAATTAAATTTCGCACTTAAACTGTCGTAAATCTTGAATGCTTTGGAGCACGAACTTAAGTTTGTCATGTATATAATTAAGAAAATGTTGTTATTAATATATGAAATATTTATATATAATTTTAATTATGTATAAATACATGCAAATATTTCTTAAATATATATGCATGTGTGTATATATAATTAAGAAAAAAATTGTTATCAATATATCATAATATTTATATATAATTTTAATTATGTAATAATACATGCAAATATTTCTTAAATATATACGTGCATGTATGTGTATTTACATATATATATACAAAACAATTATACACACTACACACGCATATTGTCACCGTTAGGCTTGTTGGGACTGTCTGTTTGTTTTGATTTGCCACGTGTGTTCCTAGTCCTGAGTTTTCCGCCATTATCTGTTTCCATGGACACTGATCACCTCCCGCACAGCTGCCTGTCATTCGGTAATCACCCTCACTGTGTATTTAAGTTCCTGCCTGTCTTCACTTCAGTGTCCAGTATTGTTTGTGTCTAACATGCTGGCGCACCTTCTGTACCTGTTCCTGAGTTTCGCTTAAAGAAAGTGTTATTTCTACCTGCTTCTCCGTCTTCTTTGAACCTGCCTGTGACACATATATTATCTAAGCACAAACTTTTATTTTGGAATGCGATTAATCACGATTAATTCGATTCATCATTGCCCAGACCTGTAGTTTTTATTTAGTTTTATGGTGCTAAGTTATGTTTATGCTGTGTTTTAATCCATTTATTCACTTTTTGAGCACAGAGCTGAAAATTTCCCAATTAAACTGTCGTAAATCTTGAAAGCTTTGGAGCACGGACTTAAGTTTGATCTCTTTTTTTGAAGATGACACTTGGCGGATTATTGCTGAAGGGAAAAATTTTAAAAAAGTGAACTTAAAAGAAAGTTACAGAATTTTGCGTTTATTGTCATGAAAAATGTGCAAAAATACAATTTAAAATTTTTATATGAAATACATATTTTCAAAAATATGTCTAACTGTGAGAAGTTGTCTTCAAAATATCTAAAAACAATTAGCTTTCAGTAAGATTCAGTTTGGTCACAAAACCAAAGATTTCATTACAATTCATTAATGCCAATTTTGCGGCCAGTTTCGACCGTAAGGAAAATAAGTGTGACTATTTTTTCAGGACATTTAACCTGTTTTTGTTTGTGTGTGTGTTCACATGTTAAGTGATAAAACCTTTAGCTTCATACCGAAGAAAAAAAAAGTAAAACTGTTTGGAAAAATGTCTGAAGAGCACAAGAGGGTTTCTGACAACTCTTTCAGTCTTTATTTTAAAACTACCTCCCTGAAAGTATGAGTTAGAATGAAATGTCTTGATTGTAACACATCGAGGCTGTGAAAGTGGACTAGTGAGTAGATGAGTTTACCAGTTCGTTGCTGATGACTGATTAATGTCCTGACAACTTCTGTAACTCATTTAGACACTTGTTAGCAACTGCAATTTTCAAGACAAACTGAAAGACAAGCTTTGAAAATCACAAGCGTGTATTACTGATGTATTTTACGTTTTAGGACAAAATGTGAGCTTGTGTGAACCACAGACCTGATTTCAGGCATTTGTCTTGATTTCAGGAGGGGTTTTTCTTGAAATGGTATAAATTGAGGATGTGCCCGAAGCTGAATACGGTGTTTGGAAAGGTAATACCACATTCTACGGAGCACCTAAAGGGACATGGTGATGGAAAGAATTATTTTAATGCTTTTGGGTTCTCTCCAAATTGTATAGTTGGGTAATTATATTGAATGGGCCTCGCGCAATGCGGCGCCAGGTGCAACGCAAGTGTTTTTTGCTAGTTTTAGCCTGACGCAGTTTTCATTTTCACGTCTTGCTTGTTTATATAGCAAATGCATTTGTGCCGATATGTGCGCCCATGGGCTGCTGCTCTGAGAACCAGGTGTGTTTAGGCGCATTGTTGGCACGTTGAAATTTTGAGGCAACTGAAATAGACTGAGCCGTTGACCGAATAAAACCTGGTCTAAAGTCAATGGCGCAGTATAGCCTGGCTGACGCCAGACCACATATCATTGAGAATGAAACGTGGTCTGGAAACCACATGTTAAATTTGTTGTATTTGAGGCGTGGTTTACGAATGCCCAGCCGTATTATTGGGTGCTACGAATGTCTATCAAATGTGCCTGTACGTCTATCAAATGCGCCTGTGCTCCCTCCCCGTTCTGTGATTGCTTCCCTATTTCTGGGGAAATTTTGGTTCATGGCAGGGCTGTAGTACTCGAATCCGGTCTTGGACTCAAGTCCGGACTCGAGACCATTTTTCTATGGTTCTCGGACTTGTCTCGGACTCACTGGTATTTGGACTCGGACTTGTCTCGGTCTCGGCCACTGGTCTTGCCAAATATGGCGTTTGGTCTCGACTCGAGTCCAACATTTTTGTATGCGTGTTCATTTATTACTAGCCTATCAGGGTAACTTTAACTTAGAAAATGCCCAAATTAACCGACCAAGTGCTCACTACAACGGAGCGCGTCTTCTCATGCTGTTACTATAGTTACTGGGTGTTGCGCACAATTCTAATACCCTCAGGTCTCCCATTTATAATGTGGGATATTCCCGCAATCGTAATCCACACAGATTATAAAATCAAATCATTCTTTTAATAACTACTGCCAGACGCAAATTCACAAACCGCGTGAGTGTTCAGCGGTGTCGCGTCTTCTCTTCTCTCATGTGTTGTGGAAGGCGCATCAAGTGCTGCCGCAATAATACACACTCGCGTTCAGGAGTCGGGACATGACGGAATATTCACTTGCATTCGAGCCAGTAGTGCATCGTGAATAAAGCTTAACATTTGCACGTCTTTTTAAGTCTTACCAGTTTAACATTCAAGTAATTTTAAACTATCAGTCCTTGCGCGCTCTCTGGGATGATTTCTGCGCACATTCATTGAAAATCCGCCTCAAGAACAGCTGGCCAGTAACAAAAGTTATTTTTCACGGATTAGCTATATTGCTTTAACACTCAAATCGTGTCAATTTCGGTCTTCGTGAGTATAATGGTCTAAACATAGTCGGTTTTGTCTTTAATAAGCATAAAACGCATGCCAGTATGAACAGAGAATCTATGCTCTTAGCTCTTAAAGTGACAGCAACCATATGTGTCGTTCATTAATTTTGTCGTCAAAACAAGAAAAGAGAGCTTTAAGTTAAAGGAATCAGGATTAGCCTATGTGTTTAATTTATTCAGGACTAAAATACTATCCAGTGTTATTTTCCATTTGATGACTTTATTCAGTTTCTGTCTATGAACACTAGTGTAGACCTATTCAAAAACATTTCTCTTTATTTGTCTTTATTTGTATCTTTATTGTATTTATTTGTGTAACTTTTTTCAATTTAATTGACTATTTAAATCAAGCCTTGTGTTGTGTAAATTCTTAACAACATTACCCCATTGTAAAAATTGCAATGAGCACAAACATTTAAGCAACATAAATTTTAAAATTTTGTTTGGCAAAAATGAAATTCAGGCCCTGACGACTTTTTTTTCCTGTCCTGGACTCGGACTCGGTCTTGACTCGGACTCGAACCTTTTGGACTCGAGTCTTGACTTGGACTCGAACCTCTTTGGACTCGGTCTTGACTTGGACTCGACTAGTCCTGGTCTTGGACTTGTCTTGGACTCGACAAAGGTGGTCTTGACTACAGCCCTAGTTCATGGTATCCAGACTGCCTAGCAGCGCGAATAAAATCGTGCTGCGGCAAGGCAGAATGGGGAAACCTAGGCTAGGCGCAGTATTTATTTTGTTATTTAAAGAGCGTGTTAGTAATATAAACCTATAGGCGGGTACACAACACGCATACACTTTGTCCTTTAGATGATCAGATTGTGTATTAACCACGCGCACAAGCAAATCCGTTTCCTCTCTCAGAGATGCGTCTTCAGTTTTTTTCCGCTTGCAAATTCCGCCATGGATACAGCGAATCTGCCATGGCGCGAGCGCAACTGGCTTTTAAAGGGAATGGGAGATGAGACTCAGGGGTGCATTTTCCGAAAGCATTGTTAGCCAACTATGACCGCAAGTTCCGTCGTTAGGAGCATAGTTCAATAAGTCGGTGTTTCCCGAACAATCGTTCCAATGAACATTCGCAAACAGCATCGGAAAGTTGTGTGGTTTGAACAACAGCTCTCGACCTGTGGTTAGAGGCATCGTTTCTATATTGCATGACATTTGGACGTAATAAATCCTTATCTTGAGCAAAATAAGCAACTGACATTCAGTACAACCGGTGCCTTTTATTTAGAATAGATACAAATCATTTACGTCTTTTAGTTTGTCAAAAGATTTAAAGTAACGTGTTTGAAGAGTGCGCATGTGCGAACGTGCTCTACTATGTAAGAACGAAGTATTGAGTATGGTAATAAAGCAAAAAAACTGAGAACAATTAATAATAGTCCTCAGATGACATGTCTGTAATTTATATATAAAAAATCTAGCATTAATTGGATCTCAAACAGTTTCATTAAAAGTAGTTATTACTCCACCACGTTCGAAACCAACGTGGTTTGAACGATATTTGACAATGGGTTTCGGGAAACAGTCGTAACTAGCTGAGTCGATTTCTCCAACGATGCATCGTGCTATGGTAGTGAAGCAGCGAACTTCATAGTTGTACGGGAAACGCACACCTGATTGGTTGATTGCATGTTGCGGCCAAAACACACCCATCACTCAGTAAGAGAATAGGGACGACCCTTTTAGACCATGCACCGACCAATTTTCCCATCGTTAAATTAGCAATTTAAAAAGTGTGCTTGCGACATGCGCTTTAGACCATGCACTTAGATCCTTAAAATAGGGCCATATATGATTTGCGGCCATCAGGGAGCCACTCTCAATGTGCAGGGTTTTGAAATCGCTATTTATTTTGACTTTTCAATTCATGCATACTCTGTGAATAGCTATCAGCTGTACTGACCACATATTTTACAAGATAAGACATGCGGTGGATGCGTTTTAAGCTACATTTTAAAAGATTCTTTATTCTGGATACATTTATATGTCATTGGCCAATTAAAACACAATCTAATAAACAGCTAAGGTGCTCTAAGGTGGCGGACCAGGAGAGCGCATGTCTCAAGCGTGACTGGGTGGGTGGCATGTGATGAGATGAAACTGGTGAAGGATATCTGAGTTAATTAGCTTAATCAGATCGGTTGGAGGGGGAGGGGCCGTTAGGTGCATTGGGTGTCCCGTCCTTCAGCTCTGAGATCATCAGATGCCCGTGGCGTTAATCCCCAAATTGAAAGGTGCCCGCTCAATAGGGGTTAAAATGGCACCCGATCCTCAGGACGAGACAGCAAAATTGAATTTTGGTGCCAAGACTCCCTACGCCTATTGCTGATTAAATTTGCGCCCACAAATGTGATCTGGTGCAACTGGCAGGGTGAGCGGAAAAATGGCCAGTGATGCCGACTTTGTGTACTATCAGAAATGTCCTACTTTCTGTAGATTTTTGTAGGTTTCCGATGCTTTGTTGTTGGAAAGAATAGGAATCATGATGGGCAGATACATTTTTAAGTCTATTTCTAGGGTAAATCTTACTAAAGCCAAAATGTATTAAACATATTTAGTCAACATCCAATGAATTTTAAATAAAATGTAGCACCCCATTTGGTGACAACCACATAGGATAAATATTACCTGTGCTAATGTAGCTAAACATTTGTCGAAATATCTAGATATCTGGAATTTTGGTAAAATAAATGGCATTTACGCTGTGTAAAAAAATTCAATATGCATAAATTGGCAATTTAAATAAATATACTTGAAATAAAATGAAATAATCAGTAGCTCAGCAAAAGTTTTCTCCTCTGCAATGTTTAAAATGAAAATATCTCAGAGTTTTCCAGTCTGGAGAGGCCATTCTAATTCCCATCTAGGAAACTCGCATTTATGACAATAGCAGGTTAAGGCATTATTTGAGTACGTCAACGATGTAGTAAAAATGGATAAGTTTTCCTTTGAGTTTTTCACGTACAGATGACTAAGTTGTCCAAACGATCCCACCGTTCACACGGATCTGCCGAAAATGTTTCACGTTTTTGTAGTTTACATGGAGATGATGATGGTATCATTTTTAAAAACTTGGAAACTGGAAACGAAATAGAAAGCTAAAATTTGTCATTAGCTCGCTGAGGGATGGAGAGATTGCATATATGAGGATGTCAGCTTGAAGTTCACGTTGATATCTTTTTGTTATTCGTCTTTTGAAATATCATTTTTGTTATTTTATTAGACAGGATGGAGGGTTTTGACTGTAAAAAATTACCCTGTAAAAGAACGGTAAATTACTGGCAGCTGTGTTTGCCAGCATCATACTGTAAAAATACGGTGTGTTACTGTTTTTGAAATTATCAGCTAAATACCGTATTGTCAGCTACAGTATAAAACTTTAATTTAACAGATATGCTCTAACACAAAAACAGTAACACACCGTATAGTTACGGTATGATGCTGGCAACCACAGCTGCCAGTAGTTTACTGTTTTTTACAGGATTATTTTTTTACAGTGAACGTCTCAAAATTCATCAACTTTGCTAAGACTTAATGATATTTAGCTAAGTAAGGGTATAATACAGAGGATATAACCCTATACAAAAGTTATTTTAAAAGAAAACGTTTATTATTTGCAACATTTTGATGAGAGAATGGGGAAATGAGAGCCCGATCTCATGAAAGTTAGTATCTATGGCAGTTTTTGCAGGTTTATGACACACGATTTTCGCGTACATATGATACGCACTTTTTGGCATATAATATGCACAAACTCCCCACCCCTCGCCCCTAAACCTAACCCAGGGTTTTTTTAGTGCGTACCATATACACGCAAAAAACATTTTTGGCGTATAAATGCCACGAGAGAATGACACTTGTGGTATAGATACGCATCTTCATGAGACTGTGTTGGAAATGAAGAAACATCTCGATTTTTTTACTCATTCACTCAATTTACAGTAGTAAAACTTAAAAAAATTACATAACTGTAACATTAATAAAATAAATGTCCATCTTATATATCAAGGCATTTATGATTGGGCATACTGTATTCAATAAAATAGACATAATACATAATATTACATAATTTAAACACACAATCTTTATGGTGCATAGCAACAATAATAACCATTAAAAGTGATGTAATACTTTTGACTTAATATGAGAAATAATACACAGTATTTTGATTAGACCTCCCTCAAGCTCACCTCAGGGATTCGACCAAATGCAATAAGACTTTGCAAATTAAAACGCCTAATTCATAAAATCCTTCTTCCTCAAAAGATTATTTTCATGGACTGCATTTAAAGAGAAAATTATGTATATTATGTAAAATTTAATTATGTTCTTGTCTTCAAGGCAACATTTACTTTTTCTTTAAGTTTTACGTACATTTCTAAGTACAACTTCAACTTGGATGTTTAAGTCATTTCAACTTAAATTACATTAAATTACTTGTTTGGTGACTTGAATCTTGTTTAACATAAAAAAGTAGAGCATTGCTTACCTTATTTTGACAAGTTACAGCAATCTAAAACTTGGAACTGTTGTCGTAACTTATTGATCATATATATGTTTTTTTACAATTTATATTCATCAATTTACTTGAGCCCCTTTATAAACAAGAATGTTTGCTGTTAACAGTACACTGTAAAAAATATTGTTGGTTTAACTTAAAAAATGAAGTAACCTGGTTGCCTTAAAATTGTAAGTTCATTGAACTGAAAAAATTGAGTTAATACAATGAAGCAGATTTATTTAAGTATCATAAACTCAAAATATTATGTTATATGAACTACATAAATTAAGTGGATTTGACAAAAGAAAAAAAATTGTTATTACAAATCATGAAAATATGTTTTGCAGTGTATAAGAGTAAAATAAGTTGCTTAGTACAATCAACTTGGATGTTTAAGTCATTTCAACTTAAATTACATTAAGTTGACTTAAAAAATGAATTGAATTTAGGATAACTTATAAAAAAAAGTTGAAAATTGCTTAACTTATTTTGATGAGATAAAGCAATGTAAAAACATAAGTTGCCATAGCATTATTGATCTTTTTTAGAGTGATTTCACACAGATGAATGAGCTTTTGAATGAATTACACAAGCTGTTTTTGACAGACTTTTTGCTTATTTTTTAAGATTATATACATATTAGCTTGTAGAACTTGTAGCATTTGGTACAGGCCTTTTTTCCATGCGCACAGGTCACTTTCCTCATCAAAGTGAATTTTATTCAGGCTATTATTTATAAAGCAAACAGCACAGGCGTGGTTTTAAATACGCAAAACTGAAACAATGAAGCCGCTCGAGGATGCTTTTCTGATATTGCTGAGTCTTGAGAGGAAACGCGGGCCCTAAGATTGCGATGTAATTTATCTTGTTGAAAGACTGCCAATGCCTGCATGCTCTGAAAACAATGCCTTCAATGCTGTAAAAACCACAGCAGATGGGTTACAGAACGCAACACGCATAAGTACTTTCCTCACAACCTTGACCTGGAAATGGAAGCAAAAGTTCCGACATTATTTTAAAAACTCATTTGAATACATACAAAGATTTCATATCTCTCGAAAAGCCCTGAATGTCTCTGACGAAGCTTCAAGTTTAGATGTGAAATGAGGTTAAATGAGCTCCGATATGAAAGTGTTGGAATTCTAGGTGATGTCATAAATAGAATGATTAGAAGTGTGT
The DNA here is from genome assembly GCA_030378365.1 of Hybognathus amarus. NCBI lineage: Eukaryota > Metazoa > Chordata > Actinopteri > Cypriniformes > Leuciscidae > Hybognathus > Hybognathus amarus. The sequence goes on along the minus strand of JAQIUQ010000255.1, from coordinate 986,270 downwards.
GCGATAGGGCTCCTTTTTTCTGATAATTCACTCTGAAGAGAAGCAGAAATAGCTCTAATCACTCGAGGCCTCTGGTTTGAAGTGTTCTGCCTCTTCAAACTCTCCCACTTAATGCTTTTAGAAAAATATGAACTATTAATTGTGAATAATCAGCATGGCCTAATTACAACACATTTCCAACTTTACACTGATTTCTCGCAGCACTTCCTCATATTATGTGTACTGAAATCGACCAGTCATCTTTAGTATGAGAAACATATTGTTCAAAAGTTTGGGGTCGCTAAGATTTATTCAATTGTTTTATGGAAGCAGTCTCTTCAGCAAGGACACACTAAATTAAATATATTTTTGGATCAATTTAATTGAATTTCGCTAGGATAACAGCATATGTTTTTACTCTTAAATAATATTTTGTAACGTTATGTCTTTACTGTCACGTTTGATATATTTAATGTATTTCCAAAGAAAAATATACATTTCTTTCTCATCCCCAAACTTTTACAAGTTAGTCTACTTGAGTGTGTAAAAACTTGTTTGAGGAAAGACTTCACTCTAAAAAAAATGCAAATATGGACAAACCCAAATGTTGGGTTAAAATGTAATTTAAAAAAAATCACAGAAAAAAAGTTGGAAAATTGAAGTTGGGTTAAAAAAATTTAATTACATTTTTAACCCAACATTTGGGTTTGTCCAAATTTGACCCAAATTTGGGTTAAAACAACCCAGTGTTTCTTACATTTGCTAATCATCTTCTAATCATCTAAACTTGTTTGAGGAAGACTTCACTCTAAAAAAATGCTGGGTTGTTTTAACCCAAATTTGGGTCAAATATGGACAAACCCAAATGTTGGGTTAAAAATGTAATTAAAAAAATCACAGTTGAAAGTGAAAGTTGGGATACATTTTTAAATTACATTTTTAACCCAACATTTTGGTTTGTTCAAATATGCCCCAATTTTGGGTTAAAACAACCCAGCATTTTTATACTGTTTTACATTTGCTAATCATCTTAATCATCTAAACTTGTTTGAGAAAGACTTCACACACAAAAAAAAATGCTGGGTTATTTTAACCCAAATCTGGGTCAAATATAGACAAATACAAATGTTGGGTTAAAAAAATGTGATTAAAAAAATCACAGTTGAAAGTGAAAGTTGGGTTAAAATTTTTAAATTACATTTTTAACCCAACATTTGGGTTTGTCCAAATTTGACCCAAATTTGGGTTAAAACAACCCAACATTTTTTTTAAGTTTTTTTTTTTTTACATTTTCTAATCATCTTCTAATCATCTAAACTTGTTTGAGGAAGACTTCACTCTAAAAAATGCTGGGTTGTTTTAACCCATATTTGGATTAACATTTTTAAATTACATTTTTTAACCCAACATTTGCGTTTGTCCATATTTGACTCAAATTTGGGTTAAAACAACCCAGCATTTTTTAGAGTGTTTATTACATTTGCTAATCATCTTCTAATAATCTAAACTTGTTTGAGGAAAAATGCTGGGTTGTTTTAACCCAAATTTGGGTCAAATATGGACAAACCCATATGTCGTGTTAAAAATGTAATTATTTTTTCTAGTGACTGGTCACTTGTAATATTTTCCAAATTTTAGCAAATTCACTTGGGACAATTGAAACATTTATATGTGACCAGTCACTAGAAAAGTTTGAGTTGGGGAGGTTAGACATTTTTTACAGTGTATTAATATTACACTGGGACTAAGTAATTATTTAACTGGCTTATTTTTTTCCTGCTACAATTTATTGATCAGCTGATAAGTCACAAATAGTTTTCATTGAGATGTATTAATAACATATTTATTACCAACGCGTTCTCATCCTTTAGTGTCATATAGAACGTTATATGACAAAACGGCGTTATTCTTACGCGCATGGTACCCTTTATCGTTTATATAACACGCGCTGTGATGGTTAGGTTTAGGTGTGGGGTAGGGTAGGGTAGTCTCATATTACGCTAAAGGATTCGCGTGTTATATAAACGATAAAGGGTACCATGTGCGTAGTATAGCGCCGTTTTGTCATAAAGCGCTTTATGTGATGCTAAAGGATGAGAACGGGCTCTTATTACAGTGATTTGTTTTGCATTTGTCAGTTTAAATGTCAAAGCATCCAAACATATGATGAAAGAAAATACTTGACGTGTAATAAAATGTTTATTTTTAAATTATTCAGATATATACCCATTATATACCCCTCATTTCTCAGAGGCAGGACTGCACATATGCATATCTCTTAATGCAAACCTTCTGCTAATATACGGATAGCCTGTTTTTATCAGTGTTCTGATGCGAGGAGACAGTTGTTCCTCGGCTCCCCTTGAGGTTCCTAAACACTGCACGAATCCTGAACGAGGACCCGTAGAGGTGTTCCCTATTTCACTTAGGACTATTTTGCACAGGATGTTAAGGAGACCAACTGGTTTTTTACAGCCCCAGACCGTGACTTCTTCCTTCATTAAGCCACCTCTTCAGGGATCCACACTCCTGCCCTTGTAAAGCCGACCATTTGTCCCTGACAAATTGCCTCCGCCTCAGAGGAACGGTGCAGTAAAAGCCCTTCAGTCATCTCTTAGCAGCTCTATGTTGTCTCGTCATGTCCGGCTCTTCCTCTCAGGGTAATTACAGGGAGAAGCGCGCTCCACAAGGACGGTTCTTAGAAAATCAAATTATCCCAGAATTTTATCACTTGTTAATTTAATTTCATAATTTCACATCCCTGTGGTTTCACTCATTTCATTCTACTTTGCTTTGCAAAACTTGTACTTGGACCATGATGATATTTAATCTAACAGGCATAAATAAAAGGATGCAATCTAGATATGATAAATTCTATCACAAACTATATATATATATATAGTATATAGGCTTTTGCATCTGAACTCTTCATATATATATATAATAACATTTGTGCTGCTTCATATTTAATGGAAACCATGATTTTGATGAAAAATAAGTATAAAAAAGCATTATAAATGTCTTTACTGATACTTCTGATCAGTGTAATGTGTCCTTGCTGAATGAAAGTATTTGTCTCTAAGACGAGGAAGGTCTATAACAGGATAGGACCATGTCTCAGTGAGCCAGTCAGCCGTCTAGACATTCCCACAACGTAAGTAGGTGTGAGGTTTACAAGTCATTGGCTGTCATTTTTCACTCTTTCAAGGAAGGAATGAGTGAAGCCCCCCATCGGCCATTTGCCCTCCTGAGTGAATCTGCATATCACAGGTTGAGTCTCAGATGAAAGCGCTTCCTGACAGCTGCTAACTGCACATCTACACATCTCACACACTGTTCTCAAGTTTATCTGCCATTTTATGTGCATTTTCATTTATTTTGAGATTGGGTGAATATTTTAGCTGAAAAGAAAGAGGTAAGAAATGATAGTTACACTTTATTTGAAGGTGTCATTGTTACAGTGTAAGTATATACTAGTAAGTACTGAGTTATAATAATTACATGTACCTAGGAATAGGTTTTAGGGTTGTAATAATGCATTATTAACTGTTATTACTAAGTACACGTAACATGTGACAAGGACATTGTAAAATATAGTGATATCAAATCAAAATTTTTTGCACTGCCTTTAATTTTTGCATATTTAGATAATAGACTTACATTTTGTTTGTACAATACAATATTTGTATTTGGTTACACTTTATTGAGGTCTCCATGTTACAGTGTAATTATAGATTTAAGTGCTGAGTAATATTAATTAACTGCATGTACACTGTAAAACAATTATTGTTGGTTTAACTTAAAAAATGAAGTAACCTGGTTGCCTTAAAATTTTAAGTTCATCAAACTGGAAAAATTGAGTTAATACAATGAAGGAGATTGATTTCTGCATCAGAGACTCAAAATAGTATGTTATCTGAACTACATAAATTATTTAAGTTGATTTGACAAAAGAAAAAAATGTTGTGATTATAATTCATGAAAATATGGGTTAGAGTTAGCAATAGGGTTTGGTTTAGGGTTAGCTGCACGTAATTATGCATAATTTATAGGTATTACTATAATTCTATAAAAAATACATTTTATCAGAAAATAAAATATGGTTTATTACTGTAAATTTGAAGTTAAGTCAACGTTCCTACTGTATTTTTAACGGTAATGTTCTGGAAACCACAGCTGCCGTCTTTTTACCGTAAAATTGATGGTTTATTTTTTACAGTGTAGTTATTTATAGTTATTATTTGTAAAAAATATTGTTGCTTTAACTTAAAAGATTAAGTAACCTGGTTGCCTTCAAATTTTAAGTTCATTGAAATGGAAAAAGTGAGTTTATACCTTAATCTCTTTAAAAAGGAAATTGATTTAATCATCAGAAACTCAAAATAATAAGTTATCTGAAGGAAATAAATTATTTAAGTTGATTTGACAAAATAAAAAATGTTGTGATAACAAACCTTGAAAATATTTTTTTACAATGTACAGTAACTACATCTAGTAGTACAGTATAACATCTGGACTGTAAAATATTGTATTATAGTAGTTATTGAATGTTTTCATATATGACAATGTGTTGGAATCACTTTCAATGCAATGTTTTCAAAATGTTTTACAGTAAAGTTCATAAGGAAAGTGAATTATGAACTTATTATTGGCTTCATTTTATGACAATTCAGCACATTATTTATAATTAAAGTTCATTATACAACTCAGATAACTGTTTTTGAAGAGCAGACTGTTGATTGTAGACGTTTAACAATTTAACAATATTAGATATCACTGAGATCTCTATTTGAAATCACACCTTAACATATTAAATGAATGCAATAGAGGGAATGCATTGACGTCACTTTCCCGCTGGAACAACCCCCTCAGCCTGACTGAGTGGCAAAAGATCTGCTGTGTGACTGGATTTAATAGGGGAAACTGCGAAAATGCGACTAAAACGAACAATTTTATCAATTTAAACTAAATGTTGGACTCAATATAGTGTTCCTTACAACTTACTTAAAGATCCAGTGATTCATGGATATTGACATGCAGCCAGGAATCGTGTCGCCTGACATTTATGTTTGCCTGATTTCGACGCTGGGGAAATAAAAGCAATATACACCTAAACATAAAGCAAATTTGCATGTAAATGCTTTATATAAATACAATATAGGTAGGTCTAAATCCAGGTGATCACTTATATCAGTGTTATATATAGCCTATATATCATCATATCGTCCAGCCATAAAACTTTGTAGTTTTTCTTTTTGGTCAGAGTTTAAAAAACATCCAATAATGCAGAATATGCAATGATAAATATTTAATTGATGAGTTGTTAATATATATAACAATACAAAATCTATGGGTATGGTTTTACAGCTAAATTCAGCATATTGACACAAAAAGATAACAGCAAATCCAGCTTTCGCTGACTGGAGTCCAGTTGTTTCGATCCATTTGCTCCTCTTTCTATCGCAGTCCGTAAAAATATACCTCAGATTTTTTGTCAAATCTAGTTGTACAGTCAATCGCAAAGCTCTTTCCCACTTTATATGTGTTGTGTTTGTTTTTCGCGGCATTTACGCTGAAAACAAATACAGCCGCTCAGTCTTTTTGCCACTCACTGTGAGTAACTGCAGGCGCTCTGGCCGGAGGTGACGTCACGCGCATTCCCTCTATATGTAATGTTTCTTTTTTATGCGACTATCAAGTGATTTGGGTATTAAAAACAGAACTGTTTCTTTTTTAAGAGGCCTTCTTTCATTTACCAGGCTGATAAACAGTGTTACTCTGCTGTCTGTACTCACACACTCTTGTCCTGAAGTGTTGCTGGTGTCTAGGAAGTGAGGGAGACGGTGGCCTCGAAAGGACATGAGGCACCAGGATGTGACCATTTCTTATCTAGCAGAGGTTATGCTGTCTGATTGCCATCAGAGGAGTGAATATAGAAAGTAAGTGTGTGTGTCTGGTGAGAGGGAGTGAATTCACACCAACCCTTGAAGTGTCAATGAGTTTCACGGCTCAACCATCAAAGCAGATCTGCAGACCTGTTAAACATAAATAATTTGCTCTGTTTGCATAATTTGACAAGGTGAAATTATAAATTAAATCCTCGACTAACAGTTTCTGTTTGTGTGATCCAAATAAAGGAGATTACAGGCATTGTTATTGTATATGATATAGTATGGGGGAATCACACTACTTTCTCCAGTGATTTTTTCTGTTGCCTAATAAGAAAATGTAAAACAAAAAGCCACCTACCCAAAGCTATTTAATAGGCAAAGTGCAAATAAAAAGCAATTATGGGGCACACAAAATATCACACTGTTATATAAATATATTATATGTTATAAAAAAGCACATTGTTTCAGCTAACATAAGTTTTAATTAATATGAAACATATGTGATCACTTGTTCTGAAAACAAATGGTCCTGAACTTTTAAAGAACATTTTTTTTAATATTTGACTATGTATTAAAATATATAATAATGAATGTATGCCACTATGGATTTGTAACTGTAAATCCAAAATATGTTTTTGTTAAATTTGTTAAAAACTAAAAACTCACGTTTGATCGGAATCACTGACAGAATCACCCAAAATTATAATAATGAGCAATAAAGCATTACTTGAAATTTAGTTTGGTGGAAGGAATTAGGGTCAAGTCTTTTTTTTATAATAGAGCCGAACTAGAGGACGCTGGTTAATAAAAAGAAACAGAACGCATGATAGAACAGATACAATTAAGTGTGGGATGGACTAATGAACCACATCTCCTGCGGGGAAGCTATTTGAAATGTTCACACTCTCACAGTCATCTATCAGTGCTGGTTTTGGAGGACTTCCACACTTGCCATGTGCCTGCCGCGGCTGAGGCTTCTGGATAATTCAAAGTGAGGGATATTATTATTTAATCAAGTATCAGGAAATCAGCCCTTGTTAACACAGAGAGCTGTCGGGAGAGAAGAACAGCAGAACTAGAACAGCAATAATCGTTAAAACTGGGAGGAAAAAATACTTAAGAGTTATGTGTGATTTGTAATTGTCTTGCAGAGAATTACATCATGAAGGTCTGATTTTGCTGAGATATAGATTTTGCAAGTGCGGGGATGAGAGTGATGTTTGGAAATGTAAAGGTGTAAGAAAGTTGAACTGAAAGCAAAAAATCACTGTATAAAGTGGTGGCGGGAACTGTGACTGTCCTGGGATGTGTTTCCCAAAAGCGTAAGCCTAATTTGTCAATGCATTCTCATCCCATGGCGTCACATACGACACTTTTGCCAAAGCGTAGACATCCAACGCACATGGCACCCTTTATCATCAATATAACACGCTTCGGTTATGGGTAGGTTTAGGTGTGGGGTAGGGTTAGACCAAAATGTTGTTCAGTTTTAGCTCCAATCAAACACACCTGAGCAAGCTAATCAAAGTCTTCAGGATCCCTTGGAAATTACAGGTAGGGGAGTTTGATCAGGCTTTGAGCTAAACTCTGCAGGGCAGTGGCCCTCCTGGACCAGATTTGAGGGCCCTGTCCTAAATGTCACCCTGAAACACCCATAGCCAGCACGTTCTCATCCCAAGGCGTCATCTAACTAACGCTTTTGACCATGCGTCATCTAACTGACATCTAGATGACGCTTTCCTAAGCCCCTTTGCCACCAAAGCATTTTGAGAGCCGGTTCGGAGCCGGTGCCTGTGCGTAAACCAGTTCTTTGTGTTTCGACAGCCAAAGAACCGGTTCTCGGCCAGGAGAACTAGTTCCAAAGCAGCACCAACTCTTTGCTGGACTAGAACCATTCTTTTACCACGTCATGCTTACATCGGCTGGGCGGGTTTAGATGTCTTCTAAACATCTTTTCTGACCATAATAAATGTTCGCAAGCCAGGAGAAACATTTGCAGAAACACGATGGAGTCCCCCTTTGTAATTGTTATGCTTGAAGTTAAAACAAGCTTTTCTATTTTTGTATTTTTTTTATTGAAGACATAAGCAAAAAAGAAAACTTATCAGAAAATATTACATATCAAACGAAAAGATTTAAAGACTTACATATTTCAATTGTTTTTAAACTCTTGGTACGAGTTAAAGATAATCCCAAAGTAATGTTGTACTTGCAAGTGTTTCTAGCTAAGACGTATGGCGACGTACACAGTGACGTAACAACGTCGTTCCCTGGGTGCTCTAGTCAGTGGAAAAACAAGTTGAACCAACTCCGAACCAACTTCTGAACCAGCACTGGTTCCGAACCAGTTCTTTTTTTGGTGGAAAAGGGTACTAGTGGTATAACCCTAACCCTACCCAAGACCTAAACCTAAAGGTAAAGCATCAGTTAGATGACGCCCTAGGATAGTGTCATCTAACTGACGCTAAAGGGTGCCTAAAGCATCAGATGTTGAAGCATGGTCAAAAGTGTCAGTTAGATGATGCCCTAGGATAGTGTCATCTAACTGACGCTAAAGGGTGCTTAAAGCATCGGATGTTGAAGCATGGTCAAAAGCGTCAGTTAGATGCCGCCTTATCGTCATCTAACTGACGCTAAAGGGTGCTTAAAGGATCGAATGTTGAAGCATGGTCAAAAGCGTCAGTTAGATGACGCGTTGGGATGAGAATGTGTTGCCGCAGTGTACCTATGAGTCGGCACTTTTGTGACGTATCACAGCTTTTACTGCAGGGAAGAAAGCCCTGTTTACACCGCCAACTAACTGTTGTAATTTTATGATGCATGGTTAGTACTGCTGCAGTTAATTTTTTTTAATTTCCCCTGCATTACGTTGTCTATTAGGGACAAGAAAATGCACATCGGGGGCACTCGCGAGCACCCTTCTGAAACCTAAAATGACAAATGGGACACCCTACGGGGGTTAGTAAATGATGACAGAATTTAAATTTTCCATTGAGCTATGATAGTGTATTGTTTTCCCTTGTATTCATTGTTCTACCGGTAAACTAACATATCACTGTGGTTTCATCTTTTTGACCACTTTAATAGTATTTTAGTTTGGGGAAATCTCATTGGCAATGTACATTCTGCCGGTAAATCCAGTTTTTACTCCTCTACTACTATTTGTTTTTGTCAAAAATAACTGCAACCAAACAGGTTGGCATCTATGTTTCTTGTTTACAGCCACAATATGCTTAAATGTGGAGATTGTCTAAGCATTGCACTTTTGGTAGCAACTCCAAAGAAAGGAAGACCAAACATGACCCTCCAAGATGTGCTATTTCACATAAACGGCTTAGTGTACTGCCCTGTAACAAAAAATGACACATCATTATTCTTGTCCACCTGCAGAAGAAACATTGACCCTCTTGGAAATGGACTTGACCCCTCTGGCCCCTTAAAGATCCTGCAATCACAAGGCCCAGCTTGACCCCAAGAGCCCAGTCAGACAGAAGCGGTGTCAGTGGGGTCACATCAGCGATCTGCTATATGAAAAGCCTGCTTAACCTCAAGGAGAGAAACCAAGCAAGAGTAATCGTTTCAGACTGGTCCTCCACTGACTTCGATTAGGAGAAAACGAGGAATACTGGCCATATGTGCTTGTGGTGGGCGAGGAATGCTACCCATTTTGTTTTTAGAACAAGGAGGTGGAGGAAAAGAGATCATGTTGAAACGGCTTTGTAGGATGCCAGCTCCGAAGGAGACGCGTCATGGTTTCATGGAGTTATTTTAATGCTGATTATTTGGGCATGCAGAACAGACCCTGGTTATTATGTGATCAATGCCCCTTACGAAAACGTCTGTGAGACACATGCATCCAAAGACTGCAAGCATTCAGATACACCCGGAGAACAATCCAGATCTCAGCAGCTTTCTTTGCTTAAAATGAATCTGACATGCATTAAGTCAATCCAAAGTATAGATTTTGGCTCTCTTGAATGAAGGTATTCATTGCATTCAAAGCGGACTGCTTCCACTTCCCCTGATTGGCTTCACCCGAGTACCTCACACATGTCGATCAGTCATTGGGTCACTGCCTACAAATTATTACATATTGGTAATGGTATACAGCCCAGGAAGATTTCTCTGAGCAATGATTTAGTTGTTATATTAATCAGTATGTCTTAAGACATTGTGGCCATTTCCACCCGTTGAACCTGAAGAGGGCGGTCTAATGGGAATATATGTTTTGTGGCAGAAGTTCGCATTAGGCAAATAGCACATAACTTAAATGTAATTCAAGGAAGGACAATGACATTGAATGGTTATTGGTTCCACTGCACTACGTTTTCACATTTTTAAAGCTCAATCGTAATATGCTATTTAAAACTATACTAGACTATACATAGATACTAGACATACACACTATACATGCATATACATGTACTTACATGCAAAACCATGCTTACATACTAGACTATACATTCAAAATTAAACTATACTAGACATTGTTCAAAAGCAATTAATTTTTTAACCAAATTATAGGTGGCTTAAAAAAGAATTTGTACATTGCTAATTGTCTAAAGGTTTATTTAAGCAATTCCTTTGGGTAAGTCTTAGTTTTGAAACACTGTAAACAAGTTGATGCCTTAAATTTAGATTTTTTTAAGTACAATCAACTTGGATGTTTAAGTCATTTCAACTTAAATTACATTAAACTGACTCAAACTAAGTTGAATCTTGTATAACCTACACTTGTGATTGAAATGATTTTGTGGTGAAGTAAATACTACCGAAAAAAACTATGCAATTAACCAACCCAATCTCATGGGAATTCGTACGAATTTTACGAGGTGGCTCATTCATAACAATTCGTAACGACTTCACTCGTACGAATTCTTACGATTTTTGCTAAATCGTATATATTTTACGAACTGGCCAATTCATACGAATTCGTATGAATGACCTACCACTGACCCTGCCCCTAAACCTGCCCATCATGTGGGTTTGGACAAATCGTACAAATTCGTATCGAGCTGAGGTCGTATGAATTAGTATGAATTAGCCACTTTTTAATCACTCGTATGAATTCGTATCGAATTGGTCGTAGATAACGTAGAATTTACATGAAAAAAGTTAGTTCAGGCAAGAATTTTAAAAAGTAAATTCTATTGTAGTACTCAATTCAATCGTGCAGAAATGAACGTGTAAATATCAACATTATAAAATTAAGTAAAATTACTCAACTTTTCTGATACTGGTGTTCCCATCATGCACTGGGCCATGAATAATTAATGAGAAATATTATTAATTAAATTTAACTAATTAGAATTGAGTAATAATTAATCAAATTATTCCTTAAAAGTTACCCATTTAAAATGAGTAAAGTTTACACCAAAAAATGTAACAAAAATATCTCACTAAGAGACAGACGACAAAGATTAATTAAGAACTCTTTATTTTATATTGCCAACATTGAAGACACCTGATGTTAACAAGCAGAATCACTGAAGGAGAAAACCGTCATTTTAAAACACTGATCACCATAATGGTGACTTCAATTTATGTTTTTTTTTTGTTTGTTTTTTGTTTTTTTTGTACGTTTTACTCATTTTACAAGGTCAACTTTTAAGGAATTAATTTGATTAATTATTACTCAATTCTAATTTGCTATGTAATCTGTTGCCACTTTTTTTCATTAGATAAACATGTTCATTTTTACAGTGTTGTCGGTTGATTATTTAAACATTTCTGAGTAAATCATATACTTAAAAAGTATGTGATCTAATTCAATGATATGTTGAGTGAAATGTTGTACAAAGAAAAAATCAATTAAATAGCAATTACCTAACCTTTAATTAGCTAAATAAAAATGATTTAATTTCATATATTTCTTTTACTTAAGTATATTTTACTTAATTCTTTATTATGTGAAATTTACTAAAAAAATCAGTGCAAAAACTTGCCTTATAAAAATAAAGTCAATTTTGCTCATTGTTTTTTTTACAGTGTACAAAATACAATCAAATAAAATTGCTTACTATATTAAAGTTAAAGCAATGTAAAAACATATGTTGTCATAACTTGATCATAATTTTATTACAGTGTAGTTTTAAAAATATATTTTCAAAATCGGTGCTCTGGTTCTGCCTTACGTCTCTGTGCATATTCTTCTTTAACTCTTCAAATGTCCAACCCCAGTGGAGAAATGCCATTCATTACAGAATAAAGCTCAGACCCAAAGGGATTTCAAGAAACTATGACAAGATGAGTGAAGACAGTCTTTATGTCATGGAAATCAATCAGCCTTCACTACAGCTTTCTTTAAATTGGGTTAAACAAGAGGGTTATGTTTTCTGAGAAATCGGATTTAGTAACATAAAATCCTTATTCTTCATGCCTGTAACTCTAGAATGACCTTTTCTTTGGCCATCTAAGATCAAACTGTCAACCAAGTAAATAAGTACAGTGAGAAAGCCTCTTTGTGTGATCTTCCGCTGTCAGTGAGGAGATTGCTCTTCTTTATAGCGTTCGATGGCCATGGATCAATCAAAATATCTGCTCCTCAATATAGTTTTCCCCAAGAACAGATTGAGGACACATCGAGTCCCACTTCATCTGATCTGAGCCTGGCTGTCAGATGTGCCCATTGAGTGGCACCTTTTGAAGTTGGATTAAATGTTTAAACATGCATATGTTTAGAAAGGGAAATAAATGCTGAAGAAGGCGAATGAGAGAGCGAGAGGGAGAGACAGAAAGATGTTCTTGTAAGTTTACCGAGTGTGGGAGCAGGAAAAGAGAAAGGAGGGAGAGAATGGAGAGTTAATTCCCCAAGAGGGATCCTGCTCAGGCATTAATCTTCACCGTTTGACAGCTCTGAAAGTTTTTTAGAGAAGCACTGTTTCCTTGAGCCATTATAATGCTTCACTCAAGCAAAACCCCCTTATAGACGGGTGGGGTGGTCCCTGAGGGAGGACTCCTGTTTGATTCTGCACACCGCTGCCTCATGGAGGCCAATGGTGGAGGGATAGGAAAGAACAGGAAGCTACGGACGCGCTCACCATGTCCGCTTCACACTACTTGTCCCTTGTCTGATCTACTCTGAACGTAAATGATAAGCAATGTACACATCCCTGAACATCCTGTGGAATTTATTTGAACTTTCAGGAAGAATATTACTCATGCCAAAGAGTACAGATTGATCAAAGCATGCTATTCATGTCATATATCAGAAAATTAGGGCTTCATTCTTGTTCTAGGAATTGACACCTCAACACATACAGTATTTTTTAGGAGAAATGTGCTATTACTGTTCACTAGGCCTGATGAGAAAACAGATAAACAAAAAGCTCATTGAATTACTATTTCCTTCTGTATTTTATTTTATGGTGATGTATTGACATTGTATTTACTCAAGTATTGAGTAATATTACTTAACTACTTGTACTTACTATAGAGTTAGGGTTAGACTTTGTTTTAGGGTTATTTACTTGTAATTTTGCACAATTTGCTGTTACTACTATAGTAAGTGCATGTAGTTACGTATAACTTTGTCACCTTAAAATAAAGAGTTACAGAGCATTGTTATCATTTCAATTCTGCTGAAAGGTAATTCTTTCAGTAACATTTTAATTTTCAATGGTCCACATTATAAATTCTACTAGCTATGAGTAACTTTGCAACTATAAGTCAATTAGTAGTCATTCGAGTATTAGTAGACTGTCTGCTTAAAGGGGTGGTTGATTGCGATTTCACTTTTTTTATTTTAAATAGTGTGTAATGTTGCTGTTGGTGCATGAACAGTATCTGCAAAGTTGCAGCACTGAAAGTTCAGTGTAAGCAGAGATATCGTCTTTTAAAAATCAGGAAGTTTAATTGCCTACAAAAATGACTCGATTGGGACTACAGCTGGGTTTTAGACGTCACTAACCCATACATTTGCATCAACCCTCCCTCCGGAATATGCAGGAAAGGGCATGGCCATATTTCTGCGGCTCGTCGTAAGTGTGTTATGTTCACCCAGCTGTCAGGTCTTCTGTGTTCGGGCTCTCACGGATGCTGTAGTTCGTCAACAATGGATACAATTTATGTTTGATTATGTTCCTTAAAATGACATAGCTCTCTGTGCAGCGCATTTTACGGAAGACAGCTTCCAGAATCTCCAGCGAATTCAATGCCGGATTCAACAAGAAACTGTTACTAAAACATGAAGCAGTTCCAACTTTAAAACCAGAGGCAGCAGTTGTTGGGCCACAACCTGTAAGTAGGCTAAGACTTCATCATTTTAAATGTATTGGTCATGTATAATGTTCAGACGTAATGTTTTAGTTTTATCAAATGCCAGCGCTGGCTTTATAGCCACTAGGCTACTAGTTACGCTATTTTGTGTCTATGACTAACGCGTACAAACATTATGGACCTGAATTTGTATATGTACTAATGTTGTAAATGTATTTTTCATGTATATATGCTTTATGACGTTATTTTTCATTTCTATCAAAACATAAACCAATGCCAACGCTGTTTGTGTATATAGTAGCCAGTTAGTTCGATGCGATTTGTGTAAAACAAACGTGTATTAAGTAAAAAAATATATAGGCAAATTACCATTCAGAAATGTTTAGTAAGAGCCGTGTGTGGTGTGGTTCTGTTTGACTCTCTTCATCGCCACTTTCTGGGTCTGATTCTGGCTCATACTGCAGTATCGACACCATTATTTACATTTGACATGAACAACACATGCAACTTCGCCCGTAAAGGTGAATTTTCCGGACAACGTGCACTACAGTTTAGCCAATCACAACACACAGGCCCAAACTAACCAATCTGAGCCCATTGCCTGTTTCTGAGGGAGTGTTTTCATAGACTCAGGAAGTCAACCGGTCTTTCAAATGACAGAGGAGAACGCGGCTTACAATAAAGGTGAAATTTATGAAAAATTAAGACTTTTCAAAAAAGAAAAACCACGAATACATGTTATATTGCACCCCATAAACACAATCATGCAAAGAAAAAGAAAAACACACCAACACTCTCATTTTGATGCTCCTCAACGGACCTTGCAACTACGTCAACTTATTTTACTAACACAAACCCTCTACTAATACTCTAATGAGAGTTAGTTGACATGTACTGTAGTTGCAAAGTTACTTTTCGTAAGGAGAGTGTCTAAAGCGGACCATTGAAATAAAGTGTAACCATTCTTTCTTGCAAATTCAACATCTAACGGTTAAACACCCTCAGTGTATATTTGCATAAAGGGGACATATCAATTACTCTTGCAGTAATGTCATTGATGGTAAATGGTGGTCAACAGGAAGTTAAAAGTGAGAACTTGACCCAGAGGGACTAGGAGTTCCTGTGCTTCCTGCAGAAGGGCAAAATATCCCCTCTCTGGCACGGACTCTCAAATGCACCTCATACACACAGCTCATTGTCTGTCTGGTTCTGCTGCAATGCTCTGACAGGCCTGCCAAGGGACTGTGCTTGCTGTCACTGGATGTCCTTCAAAGAGAAACAGCCCAGATCCTCTGTGTCTGGCAAAGAATTAAAATTCAGCCCAGTCACAAGCAAGGGTCAAGGCCACTGACCACCCTGACCACTGCAAAATAAGCCAACAAATTAGTTTATTAACCTGGAACAGTCCAAGGACAGTTACTGTCTGTAAACAAAAGCATTAGAAGAGAAAATGGATGATAGGCCCGGAGTCTTCGTCTCATACGCAAGGGTGAACGTACCTATATGGAAAACTAGCACCAGTTGCAGTCAAGGTCAGTGCTGACCCTTACAAATCTACAGCTTTGTGTGGTCGGCAGTGGTGGTTGAAAGCTTAGAAACGTGCTGAGTGGTATCACCTTGATGACTGCTCAGTTTAAACCCTTGGTTAATTACCCTCCAGTTCTTTCCTGTTTCGCAAGGAAAAATGGGCCAAGTTTCCACTCTTCGGTTCCACTTGTTTGAAGTGGACCCCTCTCCAGTTCCCCTTTTCTTCTAGCTTATCCACATTCAAGCACTGCCTAGTCTCTTAAATAACACAGCCCCTTCCCATTGTTCCCTCGTGGGGCACCTTTGACCACATTGTGAGGGCCTATAAAGGATGTACACTGGAATGTGCCCACACTGGAGTTTCAACCTAACTGGGAAGCGTTTGTTTAATTGCCTGTAATTATCTTCAAATTGGAAGGGGTGAGGGAACACCGCATGTGTGCTCAGCTTGCCGTGGCTCGTTACATCCGAGAGTCCGTTGAGCAAATCCGAGCAGCATGGGAGATGCGTAGCTAAACCAACACAGAACTGTGGCATCAAGCCACTGGGAAACGAATGTGCCTGTTCGAAACTAGAACACATATTGTTGTCCTCTACATGGCCATGGATGCATGCCAGAGCAAATTCCATATTTTTTATTTTTTCCTTCTCTCTTTGGCTTTGAACTGAGCAGTAAGTGGCAGTTGGATTTGCATGGGATTTGATCGATGTGCTTGTATAACAAACAAATTGTTGGGACATAGGTCCATGTGAAAGGCATTAACGAAACCAAAGGCATGGATCATCCATGGTTCGTACTGCTGAAATGCCCCACCATGAAAAGATTAGGATCTAAGACACCGATGCATACTTGCTTTCTGCACCAATGCCAGACCTTTCATGACAAATGGAATAAGCACAATCAAACCTTGAAATGGGCATATTGGCATGGTTCTGTCCAGCCAATCCATTGAAACACCGTCCATCATCGTCAAAGTGTATTAATAGACAGGACACAGCGATTAGATGCAGTGGTCATGATGGATTGGTCCAACAGCCATGCTTGGGATGCATTTCCAGAGACTCCAATGCCAGACGCCACCATAGACAGATGAAAGTGTTGGCCTGGCCTGACCCAGAGATCCTGTCTGTGGGATGAGCATGGTGCAACCCAAGCCTGATTGAATGATTGAATGAAATTGCCCCCATAAACAAGGTCATTCCTCTTGATCTGGCTGTTCAGGCCCCATTAAAAAGCAAAATGATACATAACCCAAATAATTTGTTGTGAAGGTTCAGCTGAGTGGTGAATCCTTTTTTGTTTTGTTTTTTGTATTTTGATTCTACTCTTGTCAGATTTGTGTCATGCCTGGCATCAAAAAGACATCTGGAAGCAATAGGAAAAAGTTTATCCTTTCTCTGTCTCTCAACACTGGCCAATTGAAGTGCTGATAAAACCAGTAGAGGACATAAAGGACACAACAGTCTCGCATGTTTATGTGAGTAATGACTAAGCTTGGGTGGCCTTGGGATCTCACTTCGAAACTGATAAATACCTCATGATGTTAACAAGTATTCCTCTTTTTGTATTTCCCAGATATAATTATATTAATGATTTTGTCCCATTATCACCCTTTTATGGCAGCTAAGATAATCAATCAATGTATAGACGCATACAAATTAATAACAATACGGACATAAAAGAAATCCTATTTCAATAGAAACAAAGCATTTATGTGCACCAGGTCTTGATAGTGCTATATATAATCAATTTTAATGCATACATTTCTTTGTGTAGTTAATTCAAATAACTTTCTTGGGGCTATGTCAAAACTTGTTTTGCGATTCATAATAGTTTGATTTTTTTTTATTCAGACAAATAATAGTGAGTTAAAAATATGTAGAAGACCAAGGGGGTGTGAAAAAATCTTCTTATTAACTTATCGAACATTGATCTCAATCTAAGGTTGAATTTGAAACGTAGATGCATTTGTTCTTCTAAGATTTATTTATAAAAAGGCGAGGGAATCTCAAATCCCCTTCTGATGTGGAACGTGGAATTTTTCATTACAGTGCTAATGCAAATAAGCGTTAATGATAGCATGACAGGGGCATGTATTTGTTTAGGGGAAGTCTAACCAGCGGGTCCCTGCAACCAAAAATTATAATTTCCTTCATGTAAAAAATCATATGAAACTGGTAATTCCAGTTTAAAAATCTGGATGAGCCTTAATAAGCCTTTGGAAAGTAATTGTTATAAGCACACGTGTGATCTTGCATAATCTAAATCAGGTTTTCAATATCAAATTTAGGCTAATGAACTATAAGAATTTGTGCATTTATTGTTTGATAACACTGATTCCCATATATCGCAACAATACATTGGGAGACCTCAAGTTCTCAGTCCTGACTCCTGGGCTATATCCGAAATCACCTCTATGCCCTCATTTACTATTCCTGACATTACTCCACAAATAGTCCACTGAATGGATGTAAATGAGTAAGTGAATTTAGACACTGAGCATCCATCGAGCATACATCGTTTGCACTTGCTAGATTTCTTGAGGTGCATTATGGGACTGAATGAGTGCACCATACGGTCGGACACCTCAACAAATGACTGTCCCTTTAATTTGTGCACTATAGGGAGCGACTTTTTGTAACACGTCAAGGGCCTTATTTATAAAAAAACTGTGTATTATTGTCCGAAATGCAAAGTATGAAATGTTATTATGGGCAATTTATGAAAAGTCTGAATACACAAAAGTTTGCTAAATGCAAATAGTATCACAGCTCATCTTAATATCAAGCGCAAAATGTAAAAGCGCATCATCTCCACCAACAAAACAGCCACAAAAATCTCTTTATGGTTCATGAGAAACATAGCACTCCTTATCAGTGAGCAAGCAAATCCAAGCTTGCTCTCAGAAAACATATTATTATTATTTTCAGGAAATCATTCATATGAATTAACTAGTTTCAGTGGTGTAATTTGCTCATTTGCACATATAATTATACTGAATTCATATTGCAATTGCTTATCTATCTTTATATTATTATTCACAATGATGAATTGAATAACTGGTATTTTTAGCACAAAAAAGTTTGGGTAACATCTTTATTTTACGACCCGCAAACAACTGTGTAAGTAAATCCGAAATTACGGTGTAACGTTTATGTAATTATAGCGTACTTCGTGTAGGTATAAGGGAACAATATGTTAAGTTTTGGTAATAAAGCGGTAACAAGCAGATATACAACCTGCAAATAACTTCGTAAGTAATCTAAAATTACGGTGTACATTTATGTAATTATAGTGTACCTATAAAACCTATAGCTGCACCTTGTAAAATTTTGTACGAATTCAAGTGAATGATTAAAAAGTGGCTAATTGTAATTATACTTACTCGCAATCGAATTCTGTATTATTTCATCTAAACCCACGTGATGGTTAGGTTTAGGGGCAGGCTAAAGGGGTAAGTCATTTGTACGAATTCATAAGAATTGGCCAATTCGTAAAATATGTACTATTTAGCAAAATCGTACTAATTTGATACGAGTGAGGTTGCATGAATTGTTACAAATTAGCCACCTTTGGAAAATTTGTACGAATTCGTGATATCGGGACTGAAAGTGCGTATCTATACCACGTATTGTCATTTCTCGTGGCATTTATATGCCAAAATGTTTTTTTTGCGTGCATATCTACGCACCTGAAACCCCCTGGTAGGTTTAGGGGAAGGGGGTGGGCAGTTCATACTTATTATATGCCAAAAAGTGTGTATCATATGCATGCGAAAAATGTGTACCATATACACGGCAAGACTATTTTTGGTCGTATAAATGGCACGAGAGTTTACATTCGTGCTATAGATACGATATTTTCACTGAGATTTGGGCTCATAATATATCAAATGTATATACACGTTTAATTTTCAACCCACAGCTGTCAATGCTACCTGGTAAAATTGCACAAGAACATATTTTGCCAGAAATGTGATGACAACTTTTACATACCACAGACAATTTCATATACAATTTTTGCTGGAATATATTAACAGAATAGATGTTAGTTTTCAAATAATTACATTATAAATAATTTGCTTGTATATCTGCTTGTTACCGCTTTATTACCAAAAACTCAACATATTGTTCCCTTATACCTACACGCTATAATTACAGAAACGTACACTGTAATTTTGGTTTACTTATGCAGTTGTTTGCGGGTTGTAAAATAAAGTGTTACCAAAGTTTGTATATATGCTCTTCAGATAATTTACACACAAGATTTTTAATTTTGTGTCAGCTTGAGTTGGGAATTTGTCTCATGAATCAGGAAATTTGAAGTACTTAGCGATGTATATTTTATCCGACAGCACCCCATAACCATAGCATGACCTCTCATGGTGTATTGTTTTATTTTCTTTCAAAAGATTAAAGAGAGTCGTTTTGCAAACAATGCAGTTTGTTGAGTCTGCAGTTTGTGACTTATAACACTATCCGCTCTCATATGTGTGATTAGCAATACACATAAGCACAAATTCTCCTCACCTAGACCCAACAACTTTTCAACTGACGTATAAACAGAAGGGGGTTGGGAAGATGCGCTTAGTGAAGAGGGGTATACATATCATATCATCTTCCTTTTCCAGATGTGTGTGTGTGTGTGTGTGTGTGTGTGTGTGCATGTGTGTGTGTTCTGGTGGTCTAGTATACTGAGGAATGTCACACTTGCTGGCACTTGACTGCCACTGACCTGTCACTATGACGAATGGTGTGACACAGACCCCCATGGTCCCGAAGCGCACAGACCCCTGGAGCAAACATAAAACCACCCCTCATCTCGAGAATCTTTATTAAGATTGTATTTTAAGCCTTCCCACCATGTCACATCATAGTTTATGTATATGTCCTGCATAATTCATACTCACCTCTTTTGTGATGGTCAGCATTACACAAACACATAGCTTGATGGCATTATGCAAAATGGAAATTGAAAATAAATATATAAAGTATATCTCTTGCATTAATGGAATTAATTTCAATGTTTACTTTAGACATCGAGGTTGTGTTTCTAAAGGAACTGATTGGTTTCACTTTTCTGACTGGTGTTAATTTATGTTAACTTTATGTTAACGCAGAGTTACGCTCTAAATTGCAATCAATGGAGCCACGGCTGTAAGCCAGAGACTGGCCAGTATTGAAAATCTTTTCCACTTGCCGAGCTTCATCGGGCGACCGCGGTATGCAGATATATATCTGAATCAAAGCTGCAATTTTTCATTCTCACTCTCAATACCACTGCATTTGCTGCTTTGTGCAAAGTATGGATTTAGTAAAAGTGTGATGCAATGAATTTGGCTTTTCATGGGGCTGTTTCATTCATATTTTCCACAGGCAATTTATTCTGGAATTTGAATTTCTCTCAGCAAAGAAAAATGCAAACCAATTCCCACACTGGGCACACCGCAATTTACCTCACTCACAAAGGAGTAAGACACACAAACACACACACACTCGCTCTCTTTCTCTTCACATGCACATTCACACACTAAATACCAAACCTCTGGGGAAGAATTTATTTTCCCTTTGGTAAATCTTCTAGTAATCACACGCATATATCAGTTTAAGCTTTCTGTGTCACCGCTGAAGACATGTAGTGGAATATTTCTATGCAAAACACAAGGCAGTAATTTAAAACGTTGAGAGGGTTTTGTAAACCACATTAACTTGACAGTCATGATGACGGTCTCTGCTGTTGTTTTACTTGAAACGCCAGCAACTAGCATGGAAGTTTAGCTAAAAAAAACTGACTCTTTTACAGTATACACTTTACTGACTAATATTATATTTTAAGAAAGCACAGAGAGGATGTAGCACATTACGCTAGAAAAGATCTAGGAAATAAAAATATTAAAATTTAAATATTTTGTACATTTGTATTCAAAATTCGTGTAGATATCTGGCAGTCTGATCATATAATGTGTCAAGAAAGAGACTAAAACAACTTGTGATAGTCTTTTCTTTCTTATAGTGAAACAGCGCCTTGAACAAGAACAAATGTGCTTGATTTTGTCAGTGGGGAATTGATTGAACGGTTTTGGTTTCCCCTTCCTTGTCATCAGAAAGAGAAGAGATGGTATAGAAAGTTGTGGTTAATATTACTGTCAATCCAGTTGTCAGATTGGAAATGGAAGATCAGGTTAAGCACATTGTGAGATACAGTATTCTGTGTGACAAAATATGTAATTTACTAAGGCTTCTCTGATATTTGCATTAAATTTGTGCTTTAACAGAGCAAAACCTATTATTAAAGGAGTAGTTCACTTTTAAAAACCTTTTGCTTGATAATTTACTCACCCTATGCCATCCATGTCCATGTCTTTCTTTCTTCAGTTGAAAAGAAATTAAGGTTTTTGATTAAAAATGTTCCAGGATTTTTCTCCATATAATGGACTTCAATGGGAACCAAACGGTTCAAGGTCCAAATGAGAGTTTCATTGCAGCTTCAAAGGGCTTTAAACAACACCAGACGATGAATAAGGGTCTTATCAAGCGAAACGATTGCTCATTTTAAAAATAAATAACAAAGTTTAAGTTTTATAAGCTCAAATGCTCGCCTTGCTCTGTTCTGTGATGTGCGTTCGTGACTCTCCTGTTGAACTCTTTCATCAAAATGAACGAATCTTTTTCGAGTCATGACTCGAAGGGTCTTAAATAAGACCCTTATTCATCGTCTGGTGTCGTTTAGAGCCCTTTGAAGCTGCACTGAAACTCTCATTTGGACCCTGTTTGGTTCCCAATGAAGTCTATTATATGGAGAAAAATCCTGGAATGTTTTCATCAAAAACGTTAATTTTTTTCGACTGAAGAGAGAAAGACGTGGACATCTTGGATGACATGTGGGTGAGTAAATTATCAGCAAAAGTTTATTTATTTATTTATTTATTTTTAAAGTGAACGACTCCTTTATGAAAGCTAAATCTGGCTTTTCAACATTTAAAGTGGCCAGTCATGCGCATTTACACTCATTTGGTTATAAAGTGGGCACGATTTGGCCTGTGGTGGCTCACTTCCCTTCAGTCCCCATAATCTTCAATCATGCAGTTGTTTTACTGTCCCACACTGTTTTTTTCTTTTCTTTTTGGGGACACTGCTTTGATGTCTGTGGTGCTCTCGGGGTTTAATTGCCCCTATATTTGTGGAAGCAATGGACCCTGATAGTACAGAAGGTAAGAAAGGCTCAGCTGCATAAAAACAGTTGGCTACTATTAGGACTGGTCCAAGTGTTCCCCGTGGGTTTTCTGTCGACTGCAGCCTACAGTCGCTAAACAGCCGTTGTTCCCTGCTGCTCAGTGCAGCAGCCGCGCTTAACATTTAATTACCGTCTGTACTGAACACCTACAAATAAAGAGCCCCATTTCATATATTTAATGTCTGATGAAAGTGGCATGTTTATTCATGTATTTAACCTACATTTTATGAGGTTATTAGGTAAGATATTTATTTATTTAAGAATTAAGTCGAATCTGGATATCTAATCAAACTGTAAAATGAATACAAATTTTATAATGTTTTAATCCCCATCTCCTTTTTGAGATATAATATTTACATTTGAAGTTTATGTTGCTTAATCACTGACAGCGAGGGGAACTTGAAGCTGTTCGGGTAAAACTAAGGTTTTAAAGTCAACATGAAATCAAATCGGGACAGTTCTTGTTTTATAAAATATTGCCGATTATATTCTAAAAGATTTATCATGTCTCATAATATTTAATCAGAATAACTATACCCTCCCTTTTTCAGCATCTCTTCTCTTCTTTGATGACAAGGGCAGGGCAATGTGTCAATCATATCAGATCGACCAATCGCAAACCACAACCATTTAATCATCCAGTCAATTCCCAAAGGACAAAATCAAGCCCCGCACTACATTTGTTTTTGTTCAAGCATCCGTTTCACTCGGATATTAGTCACAAGTAAGTCACAGTATAGAAGAAAAGACTATTGCAACTTTCGTTTCATGGCGACATTAATCTCCACCTATTTTTTAGTTATAATATTTTTATTTTAGAAATGTTGCTTAATCACAGACAGCTCAAGTGAAATTGTAGCTCAATCAGAAGAATCTCTGTCGGCTTCAGTTCGGCTGTTTCGACATTGGGCGGGACTAATGCCTGGTTCAGATTACACGATTTTAGCCCGATTTTGGCACAATCCGTTTGACGTAGGGTGTCATGGGGATTCATAAACGTCAGTGCGTCAGGACGCAAGATTCGATCGTATCATCTCGTATAGTGTCTCATTGTGGGCGACAACATACGTCGCGTCTGCGAATGCTTCACGATATAGCACAACAATAAAGAATCAGCATGTTTTTTTCTTTTTAATTAGCGAAGCTCCGTACCTATCGACGGTTCCGTAACAACACGTATCTGAGGTCTGACCAATAGGAGCACAGAAACGCATAATCTGACGCTGTGACTCTCGTAACAGACAACAAAAATTGTGTAATCTGACACAGTGACTATCGTAACAGACAAAAAAATTTGTAATCTGACAGTGACTATCGTAACAGACAAAAAAAATCGCGTAATCTGACACAGTGACTATCGTAACAGACAAAAAAAATCACGTAATCTGACACAGTGACTATCGTAACAGACAAAACAAATCACGTAATCTGACACAGTGACTATCGTAACAGACAAAAAAATCGTGTAATCTGACGGTGACTATTGTAACAGACAAAAAAATTGTGAAATCTGACACAGTGACTATCGTAACAGACAAAAAAATCACGTAATCTGACAGTGACTATCATAACAGACAAAAAATAAATCGTGTAATCTGACAGTTACTATCGTAACAGACAAAAAAATCGCATAATCTGACAGTGACTATCGTAACAGACAAAAAAACACGTAATCTGACACAGTGACTGTCGTAACAGACAAAAAAAGCGTAATCTGACACAGTGACTATCGTAACAGACAAAAAAAGCGTAATCTGACGCAGTGACTGTCGTAACAGACAAAAAAATCGCATAATCTGACAGAGTGACTATCGTAACAGACAAAAAAAAGCGTAATCTGACACAGTGACTATCGTAACAGACAAAAAAATCGCATAATCTGACAGAGATGACTATTCGTAACAGACAAAAAAATCACGTAATCTGACAGAGTGACTATCGTAACAGACAAAAAAATCATATAATCTGAACCATGCATAACATACATGATTATTACTATTAAGCCCAACAGTCTATCCAGCATAAGCGTGACAGAAGCATTTATCTCATTATTGTTAGTCTTTAGACACCAACATCAACTCATATTCTCTAGGTTTTGTTTAATATGATTCAACATTTATGTTCCATTATAAAACATTGATAGGCTGAAGTTCAGTTTCAGACTATATCCCAAATGTATCCTTCACAACCTTGTCACACTCATCAATCACCACACCTCATCAGTTCCTCCATAAGCCATCTCCAAACACACATCAGGTTCTGGTTATGTCATTCTACAATAAATCTCTACCAGACTACCTACCTGTGAAAAAACTTACCTGTGCATCGTCCTCCTCAGTCTTCTGTGTCATCATCTGCCAGTCTTCAGCTCGCCAGCCACTTCTCTTCACTACCTGCAACAACTTAATTCCCATGCCAGTGCAAAATAAATGCATTTTCACTATAGGTTTCCAAGACCTTTGAACTATTAAATGGAGATCATAAGGAAAGCATGGTTATCATATCTAAAACAGAGTTCACTGTTAAAAGTGTCATGTGTTTGAGTCGAAACACTCATCCAAGTGCTTTAATAGATATTCAAATGCATCATGGTAAGTAACAATATCAGCTTTGTGTTGGATGAGTAAATGTCCCCTGTTCAACCTAATAATACAATTTCCACTTCTTTCGAGGGCCATTAACTATTCTGAACCTCAGTGTGGATGTAGAACAAAACACCCACATTATTAACAACATGAGCAGGTCTCGCCCTCGCCTTGCTCTCTCTTCCTCTTTCTCAGAACTCGTGTGGGTTTTTCACATGTGCTGAACTATAAACTAGGTCAAATACCGAAGTTGTTAGAGGATTGTTAGAACGAGAAGTTGTTAGAAAGCAGCCATTTGCGTATGCCCATTTTCCAAGTGTGCTTTGCTTTAATGAAACCAAAGGAGAAAAAGATCAGAGTGCATGGAAAACTTATGGAGAGCTCTGTAAGCAATGAAATAAGGAGCAGAGAAACAACGTACTTGAATGTCCAAGCAGAACTATGGCTGTATGGGAGCAGTTTATTCTGAAGTTTTCATCCCTAAGCTTTACTCTCTGAAAACAGCTAACTCTTCAAAGATATCGACTTGCAGCATTTTGTAACTCCAGTTATGAAGCAGAAAGATGCGGACACATAAAGCAATATTTCAAGTACTGTTGTTGTTTATTCACACTTCTCTGATGCTGCGTCATGGTGTTAACCCTATGGGAATGCTTTGTGTGAACCAGGTGTATGTTTGTCTGTTTTTAAGAGAAGAAATCATGGGCCCTTCAAACACCAGGTACAATATGCAGCCAGGTGCGACAAGTGTTTTTTGCTAGTTTCAGCCCGACGCAGTTATCATTTTCACGTCCGGCGTCACATTGTTTAAATAGCAAATGATCTGGCATCCGAGGTGTGCTATCTGAAAGCGCATGTGTCTGGTGCGTTAATATTTTGAGGCAACTGAAATAGAATGAGTCATTGACCAACTGAAACCTGGTCTAAAGTCAATGGCGCATTGTTTATTTTGTTATTTAAGGCGAGACACTACAGGTGAATAGGGTAAATTTTTTAATAATAGTTATCACCATGAAACTTCCTCAGTTGATTACTTACACAAGTATATATAAAGTACTATATATTTTTGAAATTTGTATGTTTAATTACAAATTATTCTCATTAAATATGCTAAATTTTGCATATATTTTCAGCTAGATAGAATCTGAACATATGATAAAGCCAGGTGCAAAATAATTTTTTTCATTTTGTTTACACATAAGATGCAAAAAAGTAGGGATTTCAGGATATATGCTTTCATTACCTAGGAAATAAAAATATACTGTCCATACCCTTAAAAAATCGATTTTCGCCATATTTTCTTTCATTAAAGGGCAGGTTTACTGCGATTTCACTTTTTTCATTTTAAATAGTGTGTAATGTTGCTGTTGGTGCATGAACAGTATCTGCAAAGTTGCAGCACTGAAAGATTTAGTGTAAGCAGAGAATATCGTCTTTTAAAAATCAGGAAGTAAAATTGCCTACAAAAACGACTCGTTTTGGACAACAGCTGGGTTATGGTACGTCACTAAAACACACATTTGCATCAACCACTCCCTCCGGAATATGCAGGAAAGGGCATGCGTCGAGTGAGTTGTGTTCACGCAGCTGTCAGGTCTTCTGTGTTTCGGGCTTCCCACGGACACTATACTTCGACAACAATGGATACAATTTGTGTTTGATTATATTCCTGAAAGTGACAATCGTAATCTAGCTCTCTGTGCTGCGCATTTACGAGAGACAGCTTCCAGAATCTCCACAAGTTCAACACTGGATTAACGTAAACAAATCATGAAGCAGATCCAACTTTAAAACCAGCAGTTAAAAGTCAGCAGTTGTTGGACACAATCTGTAAGTAGGCTAAGACTTCATCATTTTAAATGTATTTGCATGTATTATTCCCGACGTAGCGTTGTGTTTTTTTTTTTTTTCAAATGCCAGTGCTGGCTTTGTAGGCTTTATGGGCTACTAGTTAGGCTATTTTGTGTCTACGGCAAACGCGTACAAACATTATGGACCTGAATTTTGTATAAGTACTAATGTTGTAAATGTATTTTTCATATATATATGCTTTATGACTTTATTTTCGATTTGATCAGAACGTAAACCTGCAAACGCTGTTTGTGTTTAACATTAGTTAGCCAGTCAGTTGCTATCGTTGCCAGTCAGATGCTATTGTGTAAAACAAACGTGTATAAAGTTAAAACATGAAGCAAATTATCATTCAGAAACCTTTATTAAGAGCCGTGTGTGGTGAGGTTCTGCTTGACTCGATTCATCGCGGCTTTCTCGGTCTGATTCTGCCTCACTGATACTGCAGTCTCGACATCATTATTTACGTGTATCCACCGTCTATGGTATCCACATTTGGCATGTCCGCCCGTTTCGCCCGTAAAGGTCATGGGCGTTAATCTTCCGGACAATGTGAGCGACAGTTTAGCCAATCACAACACACCGGCCCAACGAACCAATCTGAGCCCGCTACGTGGTTCTGAGGGAGTGTTTTCATAGACTCAGGAAGTCAACCGCTCGTTCAGGGGACAGGGGAGAGCGCGGCTGACAATAAAGGTGAAATTTATGAAAAATAAGACTTTTAAAAAAAGAAAAACCACGGATACATGTTATATTGCACCCCATAAACACAATCATGCAAAGAAAAAGAGCAGTAAACCCGCCCTTTAATTACAAATTATCTCATTAAATATGCTACATTTTGCATATATTTTTAGTAGATAGATCTGAACATATGATAAAGCCAGGTGCAAAATAATTTTTTTCATTTTGTTTACACACAAGATGAAAAAAAAAAAAGGATTTCAGGATATATGCTTTCATTACCTAGGAAATAAAAATATACTGTCCATACCCTTAAAAAATCGATTTTCGCCATATTTCTTTCATTAAAATTAGGGCTGTCAAACGATTAGTCATGATTAATCGCGATTAATCGCATCCAAAATATAAACGGTTGTGTTTATGTAATATATGTGGGTGCACTGTGTATAATTATTTTATATATATATAAATACACACACATGCTTGTATTTTAGAAATATTTTCATGTATATACTTAGATTTATATATAATTTATAAATTTTATAATTTATTTTATAAATAAATATTTTTTCTTAAATATACATGCATGTGTGTGTGTGTGTGTATATATATATATATATATATATATATATATATATATATATATATGACATACAAAAAAAACTCATTTTGAGAAAAAGGCATTTAAAGATTTAAATGGGATTTTAATACATTTATATTGGGGAAAAAATGCTCAAAAACAGAATAAATGCTCAGGCCCATAGTAATAATAATATATAATATTTCAAGCTCATGAAAAAACTAAAGTAAACTAAATGTAATAAAATAAACATTTTAATGTATATTTTCAATATTTACTTTATAGCAGCTTGAAAGAACACACATTGAAGGAGTAAACTAGCCCAAAATCTCAAAACGAATCACTGAATGAAAAATCGATGTGTTTGCCTGCCGTGTCTCGCCTTATAGAGCGTGTTCCCATCGTTAAACTAGCAAAAGGGCATTAGGTGTACTTGCGTACAAGTACAAGATCTCTAAGTGTGCTTGTGCCGTGCACTTTAGACCATGTGTTTAGAATAGGGCCCAGTGACTTGCAGATTTAGGAGATGTTTCACACCATGTCCAGGGGTCGAAGTCCTGCAGCTGCTCGAGCGACACCGTGACTGCAATCGCGGGGCTTGAAGCTTGCAGGTGAACAGATTAGGCATTACCCCCGCTCGTGTCATACTCTTCAACCTGCTGCCCTTCCTAGTTTGAGATAAGCTGTTTAGGGTGGAAAAGTGGAAATGGCTGAGATTGCATCCTACTTTTTTCATTCTTCGTCAGCCTCAGTACTAGCAGTATGGACTTGATATTGATGTGCTTCTCTTGTATCACAGGTTGATAGTGGGTACAGTTGAAGAGGTTTGGAATTACTGATATTCTCACTCTTTCATCTGGTGCCCAACCGGTACACAAGTTGGCTGTTTCAGTATCCTTCTTATTTTCATATGCCGTATACAGAAAGGGAAAGTGAACAATCCTGCTGCTTGCATCCCACTCCCTTTTCTGTAGCCTTTTCCCGGCACATGAAATATGGAGGTAGTAGCATATGTTTCCTCTGTAACAGATGGGCATGATAGATGTAGGCAGTGGGAATAGGCTATATGTACGCATAAGCTCCGCATTTGACGCAAGGCTGCTCTTCAGATTCCGGTTGGGGAGATTTAAAGCGGAGGAAAACCAGAAGAAAACGGGATTATGGAAGAGTCTTCAAAATTTACTGTCCTCCCGTCTTTGAAATGAAAATTTTATAATTTTAGATGTCATTTTATATATAGTTATGTTTATTTAATATAATAAACAAAGAAGCATAAACAAAATCAAGGGTGAAATTAATGTTTTGTCTGTTTTTGTGTCTAACGTTTCTTTAGTATAACCATAGAGTATAAAAACCAATATAAATTCTCGGTATAGCATTGGACTCAGCGTCGAAGTTTCGTGTAGATAACGTATGTAACAATCTGAAGCTGATTATGTCTTCTGTAGGCGCCCTCATATATATATATATATATATATATATATATATATATATATATATATATATATATATATATATATATATAAGAGGTGTAACGGTAAATGTATTCGTCAGTGTTGGTGAAGCTACTCTGAAACTGTAGTTTGACAAGCTACAAGCTACTCGTAAGTTAAAGTAGTTTAACTACGATTAAGCTATCCGTTTAGAAAAGTAGTTAGCTACACTACAAGTTACAATCAAAAAGTAGCTAGCTACATTTAAACTACTTTTGCTTTTTGAACAACGTATATTATAAATAACTGAATAAGTGTCTGAGGAATGTTTTAAGTAAAATATTTCAGTGTTTAAAACAAGGCAATGCAATTACGATTTTAAAGAGTATTGTTTTATTACACACAACATTAAAATATATCTGACTGTTTGTCAAAAGTGCAACAAATAGCCTACAACATTGCAAGAACGAAATATACATCCAACGTAAATTGCATGTAGAAAATTTTCTCAAAAAAACTGATTGAACTTGGACAAATAAGGCCATGGGTAATTAACGTTAGTTGTTTCTCCATCCTCCAAATCTTCCATCACATCTTGCTATATAATCATAATATGGGTATGTCTACCCACTTCTGTGCGTCAGTGAACCATTAGCCGCAAGATGCGTGATTAAACAACAGGTGGCGGTAATGGCAAAAAAATGAGTTTGTAATCTAACAAGAATATCCTTGCATCGCGCTGATTCGTGCAGGCTCGACAATGTAGCAATGCAGCTTTTGCTCGCACTACACCGCTACTTGCTGCAAAAAGTAGTTAGCTACTGGAAAAGCTACACTGTTTAAAAAGCAACTGAGCTACTGCCAAGCTACTGAAAAATGTAGTTAAGTTAGTAGCTACACTACTTGTAGTTAAGCACTCCCCAACACTGGTATTGCGTATTGAACCATTTCGGTTCAGAGGCTTTCGGTTTCGAGTACGCATACAAACCGAACGGTTGCCTGAACCATTTTTCCTGCCGGCAAAATTTGTGCTGGCGCGGCCACCACAACGTTGTGCAACATCAAATGGCAAGCGTAATGAAAGCAGAAGGAAACTGCGCTACTCATTATGTGCTTCACGGATCGTTTATCAGTTCGGACCAGCAACATCTGTGCAGTGCATCAGTGAACTCGAAAAAGCAACACTGTTACCACACCGCACTAAGAGATCCGGTAAAGAAAACATTTGAATTCGCCACTGAGGTAATAACATCGCTGCGAAATTTAGTGAGAAGCATTCACATTTCTCCGTTATTAACCGTAGATCTCTATTAGATCAAGCAGCGCTGTCGTGGAAACCAGGAGAAACATTGTGCCGTGAATGAACTAGTAATACTTTACGTCCACAGACCAGCAACATTCACCATGGATTTAATATAGTAACACTAACTGGAACCAGTTTGGCTGGAATGGTGAAATGCTTTCAAGTACTTCACACATCTTTTTCCAGCACTTCAAAATTCAAATATTATATAAATAAATATATATTTAAATGTTATTTTTAATGTGATGACCAAAACATTATTTGTTCATCCTTCAAAGATGACCCCATTTATAAACCTGAAAGTTTCAAGATCTAGGAAAACTCACACTTATTTAAAAATATTTTTTCTTTAAACAAATAGGAAATTTCTCCGGCATTTCTTTCTTTTTGGTGTATTGAAAACGTACCGAACCCGCGACTTGAAAACCGAAGATTACGTACGTATATTTGTGTACCGTTACACTCCTAATATATAGGCTATATATATATATATATATATATATATATATATATATATATATATATATATATATATATACCTATCAGTGAGCCTGTGATGTCACCTGAATGCAGTAGCCAATCAAGGTTAGCGTTCTGATAGCGCCAACAGCATAACGCAGCGTCTCGTT
This sequence comes from Hybognathus amarus, assembly GCA_030378365.1. NCBI lineage: Eukaryota > Metazoa > Chordata > Actinopteri > Cypriniformes > Leuciscidae > Hybognathus > Hybognathus amarus. Next base: position 954,357 of record JAQIUQ010000255.1, on the reverse strand, counting down.
CCCCTTCTTCAGAAACCAGGTTACTTATGCAACCTAGACGACTTCTCTTCTTTATGGGACACAAAAGGAGAACATTTGTAGACTGTTTACGGTTTTCTATATATTTTTATTTGTTTTAATATTTTACAGACTTAGGCTATGTTTACACGGAAACGATTCTAAAGAGAAACGCAAAAGTGGCGTTGCGCCATCACTTTTTCTGCGTTTAGACGAGCGTTTTGTGTGGGAAATCCACGTGCAAATGGTGACAGCAAAAGTGTGTGAAATTCAATGTAGTATGCACTTCATGTGGCTAGGAGTGCATACTACAACACCACCAAGTCCACGCACCTGCGTACAACCGTCACTGCCAAGCAGACTTTTGCGATTTCTACCGTTTACACGGGAACGCGGCGGTGGAGCGTTTTAAGATTTCCACTCTGGAGGGTGGTTTCACTTTTTTGCGTTTTTAAGTCTCAAAACGCCGTCGCCGTGTAAACGAAAGGCACATCCGATGAAATATTTTTACGTTTTCACCCGGAATACGTTCTCGTGTAAACGGGGCCTAAAATAATGTATCAATCAATCAATCAATCAGTCAATACATAGTTTTTCTTTCAAATGTTAAAATGGTTTTATTATGTTTCTATGCAATATGTTTTATCATTTTAAATGTTTTGTTTCTATGCAATATGTTTTATCATATTAAATGTTTAAATGTTTAAAATAAATTAATCTTTATTTAGATTGTCTTAATCATTAAGAATCGTCTGCACACCTGAACTCACTTCCTCATCAGCCTCCCGGTCAGCGGTCCTGTTCATCTGTTTCACCTGTTTTCAACCTAATTATGTCTGATTCCCCTGTGTATTTAGTCCCCTGTTTCATTCAGTTCTGGTCGGTCGTTGTGAATGTAACCCTGTGTGTGAGCTGCTTTCCTACTTGTATTTTGCTATACATAGTTCCCACAGGCGAATTAATGTCGTGTGACCTCCCGGAGATGCCATCTTTGAGGGCAAAACTGCTGTGTTTACCATAGGTGTTTACAAAGTTTTATCAGAGAATGTCGTTTTACAAACAAATATTTATTTCTGTTTATATTGTTATGCAAATCATGAAAAGACAAAGTGAAATAGATTATAAAGAGACTATTAAAACAGAGAGAGAGAGAGGTACAATGCGAAAATTTCATTCTTAAATGGTGTGGATCCGTATGCAGTAACGAAGGAAGCACCGAGCAATGATTATGCAGCTTTGATTATCTGGTATTGGTGAGGAGTTTTTACACATGTGAGCATTTCCGAGCCAGGAAATCACTGGAGGCGTACGATCAGATTGACGTGGGGTTGGTTTGGTGACGTTTGCTCAAGTGCAATCAATGGAAAAGTAACTTAACTCAGTCATCATAGCGAAGTAGCATGATGCTAATCTGTCTATTAAAAAGCCATAGCCTGCACAACTTAACTATGTTCACCTTAAAACAGTCACCGGTGCTTTCTGTAATGTGCATGTACTTGCGGGCGTCATGGTTCGGTGCATGAATATAAAAATAAATAACTTGCGTGCAATTTAATTAATGTAATGCGGAACTACATTATATGCGGGTTCTTTAGGGACATAATCTGAGATTGCAAATGCTGGGATATGAGATCAAACAGTGGAAACAATGTTTTGTATGTTTTTAATACCTCGTCATTTTGTTCATACAGGACATTATTCAAACTACAATGTGTTAACTTATATTTGTTTACACTCGCAATAAAACACAAAATTGTGCTTTTGTCAAACAAATTCTTGCGTGTTTTGAGTGAGTTTCTTTCCTGTTTATGCTCGCCAGCCATAATCTCCGTCGTTGTTCGGACAAAAGCTTAGTCTTCTCACATCCATGGAGTCTAATGACGGGTATAGTGTAAAATCCCGATTTAACTGAACCTCTGGCACGATTTTATTATCCATTGACCCAGCAGATGACCATTTTCACTTTATAGCACGAAACTTATTTCACTTCGTTCAACTCGTATTGCTTCTTCTAATGTTTTGCCCTCAGCAATGGCGGCGGGTCGGCAAATGCCCGTATGTCGTGACATCATGTGGGAACTATGTATTAAACATTATCTTAGCTGTCATTCTGGACTCCTCGTTCCTCTGCCTGCACCACACCCGTGACACTAATATCATTGAGATATTATTTTAGTTTTTATTATTATTTTGATTTATTATTATTTTGACATCTTTTATTTTTACTTGATCTTAGTTTTCCTTTTTTAAAAACATTATGTGGTTTTCATTTATTTTTCATCTTTTGTTACTGTAGTACATTTAATGGAAATGAGAAATGTTGCCTTGGCAAATAAGTTATAATAAATCAACAAACAACCAAAAATTATTGTCAGTTAACGTTAATTTATTTCAAGCAAAAAAACAACAAACAAATTTCATTTTTCATCAAAATCATTTTTAAGTGTTTATGTTTGAGTTAACTATGATAACCCTGTACTCAGGTTTTTATTAAGTATATTAATTTCAAAGTATTGATGTTATATAATTTTTTTAAGCAGTTCCCATTTGTGTGTGCGTGTCCACATTACAAAGTTTTATTTCCTATAACAAATATATCTATGCTTTTTTCTGGAATTCTGCAAGTCGCAGAAACAATGTTTTGCATTATTTTCATTTCAACATGAAACAAACAATGATATTATGGTGCTTTCAGATAATGGTCAATTTACCCTTATAAATGAAAAATAATTATATATTAATTATATATATTTTTTATGTTTCTTGCAGTTTTCAAAAATGTCAAAGACTATAATTTGGAAGGTTGACCAAACTTGACAAATCAGTATAGCAGAGAATGTCTCAAAACTATTTGCTGGTAATATCTGTGTATGACAGTCTGAATGAAGTTAATTAATTTGGCTGTCTGGTGAATGGCAAGGGACCATCTAAAGACAGAACGTCTGAAGCAGCACCTGTTTGTGTTGGCCATATTGACCATACTGCAAGCTGGCTTTCCAGACACTCTCGCCAGGTAACGGTGGGAAGCAGAAATGCTCTATCCCCCACAGTACCCTAAAACACAAGCCAAAGTCAACGGTGTCTACCTCCAAACGCTCGTATCCCCTGACCAATCAGTCATTCCAACAGCATTAGGGACTCAAGCTATAATGGATGTGACATATGCATTAGAGAGACTGACCTCATTTACAGTCAAAAGACAGTGTTTGTCTTCTTTTAGAAGACAAACACTTAAGGCCCATTCACACTCAAGTATGATAACTATAACAATAAAATTATGAATCTTTATAAATATAACAGAATAGGATAGTCCACACAACAACTATAACGATTACGGCACAGAGGAATTATATAGGAATCACTTTCAGAACGATTTTTTTTTTCAGCTAAAGAACAATAAAAACATTGACAGCCAATCAGAATTTTTGATTTTGTTATTGGGGACTTGATTGGTTATTTTGATTATGAGGGTAAATGAATTTCCATCGAATGTCCACGGATAAATCATTTATAATTAAAAATGTTTTAATTTTGATTTCATGGTGACCAAGTAATTGGTGCATTGACAAAAAAAAAAAAAAAACATAAGTACTGTAATTATTTATCACTTTATTATAGATTTACACAGTACTGCTCTATCACTAAACCTGTAGTGTTTTGGTTAAAACCTCTTTGAGATTGATGGTTTGCACATACATCAAAATTACTTACAGTAAATGATCTTAAAATGTCAAACTCTAAAGACTTTGATTAAAGTACACACTGTAGTTGACCTAGTGCAATTCAGTCAGTGGTGAACAGCTCTGGACAGATCAATATACTGTCAATGGTACCTGCATTTGATGATGCATTTAGAGTGGCTATAATGATGATGGAAACATAAATTACAAAGTGCAGGATGCACTAAAAGAGCTTTCAACTTTTCCTATTTGGTGGCAGTTTAAAGCCTCTTGAACTTGCCCTCGGTATTCTCTGGATGGCTGACTTCTTTTCACCTTAAACATGACAGCCTGACACCAGGCTCGCACGTGACCTCCAAACAAATGACATCACAGCTGTTCTGATATCTGCCAAAATACACTACAAGAATTAAGAGGTTATTTCCCCAAACTATTGCTGGATGCAAGGTATTTTTGTATTTAACACCCTCAGCTGAGCTTGACTTAATGATTTGATATGCTTTTTTTTTTACACCCTGCTTTCTTCCCACATATCATTGCATCTCAGCAGCTTATCTTGTGAAATTGAGGCCTATTTTCTGCAGGACATCAGGTGCTCGAATGTAACTGCAGACCTATACTGGGTAATGTGCCCTGGAGTAGAAAAGTGGCAATTTAGGACGAAAAGTAACAACTTACCAAATGGGATCCAGAAAATAGCCATCAATGTGTCCAAGCACACCAATTTCACTCAGGCTGAAAAGCTCTGATTTTTAACACTTAATAGCAAAGCACAAGATGTCAAAATTGAGTTTTCACCAACCGAATTCATGTGATTTATGAAGTGCATCGTAAAAAACAATGTACACCATTTTCTAAGAATGTTTACCTTTAGTATCCATGTAAAGGTGTTTTTGCTCTAACTTACCATAAATTTAACCTTTTCGCATTTCCATGGTTTTAAGAAAAAAAAGTCATTAAACTTCTAAAGTGGTGAACTGAAACTAAAGCAAATCTAATATTTGCGTTGCCATTCACTCCAATAGCAAAAGGAAATAAACATGATGGCACTGTATGACTTTACAAAAGAGTTGTAATTTGCCTTCAATCCATCAGCAGTTGTATTTGAAACTGATACTTTTTCTAGCTGGCCTCAGTTACGCTTACTCCCCTAAACCTCACTCCCATCTGGGTCACGGCACCACTGTAACCCCTGGTTTACTCACACAACTCTTATGAACTGGCCTCAGTTACACTCACCCCCTAAACCGCACTCCTTTCTGGGTCACGGCACCACTGTAACCCCTGGTTTACTCGCACAGCTCTTACGAGCTGGCCTCAGCTACACTTACCCCCTTAACCTCTCTCCCATCTGGGTCACGGCACCACTGTAACCCCTGGTTTACTCGCACAGCTCTTACGAGCTGGCCTCAGCTACACTTACCCCCTTAACCTCTCTCCCATCTGGGTCACGGCACCACTGTAACCCCTGGTTTACTCGCACAGCTCTTACGAGCTGGCCTCAGCTACACTTACCCCCTAAACCTCTCTCCCATCTGGGTCACGGCGCCAATGTAGCCCCTGGTTTACTCGCACAGCTCTTACTAGCTGGCCTCAGTTACACTCACCAATATAACCCCTTCGGTTCTACTCGCATCAGCGTCTCTGGCATGGGAGGTGGAAACACTAGCAGGACAGCAGCCTCCAGTTTCAGTCCCCTTGAGGCCAGGGGAGTGAGGTTTACTTGCACAGCTCTTACTAGCTTGCCTTTGATACATGTGGCGTTATTCTGCATAGCTACAGTTCAATCTCATTGGTCCCAATCCTCAAGACAGTATATTCAACATAAAATGCTTTGATTGGTTCTGATTGTGTAATTTGTTTCAATGTGGACAGACATATTATATTCCACATCATTTCCTGTCGTTTCTCTACTCTCCTATCAATTAAACCCAGCAAAATCGAATAAAAAGGAATGCAAACCAAATGAATGTATATAAAAAAAATATAAAATAAAACATTTTAAAAACGAAAGTCAAGTTGAGCCATTGTATAGTGAAATATAATCCATTTTATATTGAACCCAGGTGTATGTGGAAGAATGTAGCATTCACTTCAGTGTACACCTGTGATCTATTGCAACCAAGTACTCTTCAATGGAAACAATTGCATATCCTTCTGGTGTCGACAGTGCAAGCCAAAAGTTTAATAATCAGGAAGGGAAGGATTATTACAGGAATGTTTTTAATTTGACATGAGAAAAGACAGAACACGCTTACATTGAAGCTGCTATTTCCTGGAGATATTTACTGGAGCACTGTATTTCATGTATCCAGCATACCAGGACTCTTTACACAATGTAGTCTATATGGCATACTTGCATCACCTAGCTTAACATTGGATTATTCGTCATAGAAAACAAAAATGTTTGAAAATTCAAAGTTTTCAAATTTTAAAAATAACACTAAATAATAAGACTGATCATTTCATTTCATAAGAGTTTTGCATTATACGTTTTTGTTAGATATTTGTTGAGAGCATATCTTGGAATAAAGCATAACATATAAATATAAAACAATGAAGGAACTTGAAATATAACATTTTAATAATGTAAGAAGAATAATTTGTATTGGTTTATGAAAAATTAAACACATCTATTTAAGAATACAGTATATGTATTCCATATAAAACTACCTTTCAAATGTTAGAGATTTGTTTTTGAAAGAAATATTCTTTGTTTTGTCAAGATGTCAAATTATTACAAAAAATGTGTTTTCTATTTTAATATATATTTAAAAAGTAATTATTTCTGTGATCAAAGCTGATTTTTCTGTATCATTTTCTGCATCAAGTCTTCAGTGTCACATTCATTGGTTCTTCAGAAATCACTCTAATATGATGAGTTGTACTGATTAATATATTTTGTAGAAACTGTAAAATGTGTGTATATATATATATATATATATATATATTAGTGCTGTCAAACGATTAAAAAATGTAATCGCGATTGATCACATTAATGTCATAGTTAACTCGCGATTAATCGCAATTAATCGCACATTTTTATCTATTCTAAATGTCTCTTGATTTCCATTTTTTAAAATCTAGCTAGATCTGCTTGCGCTTTTGGTCGACAAAGCAACAAAACGTCCTCTCGCGGCGCAAGCCATTGAAGTGAATGGGTTTCATAGCGCAGCGTGCGCATGGCAGGTACTTTTGCGAGAGCATGTGAAAGAAAACTACAAAGTTTGCTAGGCCAAAGTTTGCGCGATATAAAAATGTATGCCATTAAAATGGGTTTGCATTAACACTGTTAATATTAACGCAGTCACATTATAAATCTTGTTATTGCCAAGAAACTATTAATTTAATGATCCCACACTGTTTTCTCTGAATTTTTTTCTCTAAAAACTTTATACTGATGAAAAATATACAGTGCACTTATGAACACTTCCCGCTTTGAGGCCTTTGTGGCTGAGAGACGTGCGTTTTACCAGAACATATTGTTGTATGGACCCGGCCGGAGTGTGAAAGGTCAACCCAAGAAGGAAACCGACTCTGTTTTGTGGGAGTTAGGGTAAAGTGAGTAAGTTGGGGTAAAGAGAGAAAAATTGAGCGGCCGCAGACTAGTTTTTCAGCAGGTTGACAGGCCTCATTGCTTGACTAACAGGGCTGTTTTGACAGCTGTCAGATGGTCCGTATTACCATTACACTGCTGCGCCCCTGGGACTCTCCATCGCAGGCCACTACAGCTCTGGAGAGGCTGCAGAAAAATAAAGAAAACTGGCATGGTTGAGAACCCAAAATACTACCCCCAGTTTCCTCCTTTCACTACATTACAGCGCTGGGGTTCGTGGGCATCTGCTGTGTGTTATTTGGCTTAACGAATCCTGCCGATAGGGAGGGGGTCTGCGGTTCCAATAGGCCTAGCAAAGCAATGGTGAGGGCTGGAGGGAAGTCGGTTTGCACTACAGTTTATATCTGCTGATTTGACATTCGTAGTTTCCCGACACTGGACGTTACCTGAAATGAAAATAGATCAATCATGTTTTTGTAGATTTTTGACAGATCTCTTGGTAGTTTTAAGGTAATGGGTTTTAGGATGCATTACTCCATGTATCCACCATGCCTTTCACGTTTCATAACTTGCTTCAATGGATATCTATGCTGGTGGTGGTAAACTGGTCAATCTCTGTAGGTCTGAGAAGGTTGAATCTTACCTCAAACAATTTTGTGGAATTTGTTAGAATTTTCATCATCATACTTCATGGTTGTGTTCTTCATTAGAGTTTCCCACCAAAAGAGAGACAAATAAATTAAAGCTTTTTGACAGTCATGTTCTAGAAACAGAGAAAACCACATTACATCGGAAAACCTCCCAAGCTTTTACTCATAATATGGAATGTAATATGCCTCCCAAGCATTTACTCATAATATTTACAAAAAAGACTTATTAAAACAAAGTGTTAATAAGTAGAATGTAGTTTCATTTCATGTGAACTTAACTAATATTTCACACTGTAAAACAGAATTGACAACAACATCGTCCTGCTGTAGGAATATTTTAGGATTTTTAATTTGAAGAAAATATATTTTTCTAAATGTATGACCACATAAAACACTACTACTACTTTAAAGGTGCCCTGAGAATGTTTTTTTTATTATTATTTTATAATGTTTCCTGTGTTGCTCTTATAATATTAGTATGTTTTTTAGACCAAAAATAGTCATAATTTAGAAATTAAAGGCATTTTTCCTAGCCTGATTTTAGCCTCTGATCTGAACGCTCTGTTTGAAGGAGCGTGTCTGCTGTGTGTAACCGGCCTCTCCTGTGATTGGCTGACATGCTTTCATAAGAAATAATATTACATGTGAAACTCTCTCGAATAATTTTACTACAGCTATTATTCGTTTTTACTATTACAGCTATCGAGAATAACGAATCGTGAGATGTTTTTGAAGTATTTAGATCTATTTCCATCACATAAAATGTTGCTGTGATGAGCATTGAGCAAGCAGAGGACAGTCTGTCGAATCGCGAGCAAGCGTGCTGCACAAGCCCTCAAAAGTGAAGCCAAAACGTCTCGATCGCCCTCTGTGACCGGTCCTAGAATAGCTCATAACCCCACCTTCCCGTGTTATTCAATGGGATGCAAGACCAATTAAACAATTAAATTACACTTTACATATCTTTTTTCCAAAGATAGTTTCTGTCATTTACTGTAGTTTCTATCACGTTGATGTACTTTCAAGTGTTCGTTTTTAAAATAAGTTTTGTTTTTAGTTAGTTATGTGATGATAAAAACGGTGCTCTGACATCATGATTGAGAGCTGTGATTGACAGGTTCTCTGTGTGAGGTAGTCACTGAAGCACCAGCGGACTGTTGACTATGTGGCTAGTAGTTGTATTTACCTTATTTTAACGAGGTTCTGCAATCAGCAGACATCATTGGAGAAGAACGAAGCATACAGAGGCTACTTAATGAAAGTGCGGGGCATGTGCGGGCGTGTGCTAGCATTTGATTCAGCGCGATGAGGGCGCGGCCTTGATTTCGCGGCTTTACTTCCTGCTCACGACTGCGCATGACTGGTCCCGGAAACACGCAAGTGCACAGACTCGGGTCCCAAGATGTCAGTGTCATATCGAGACAATGGCGGCTTCAGTTCTCTCTGATGGAAAAGAGCGAAGGGGCGTCGTCCATATTTTTTTACAGTCTATGATCTTCATTGAATAACTTGAGTCATTGAATTCATAACGAGTTTGGCAAGTGTCCAGATAAACTCGCGCTGTCACTGTGTGGAAAGGTTTTGATCGCTTTCTGTATATAATTTATTCACAATTCAAATAAGTTTTTTTTTTCCATCCTACTAAAAGAAACAATGTGAAGTTGATTTTTTAGCCACTGGCTTGTCTTACTGATGCATAAACAGTACTGAACGATTTTGAGAGAAAGATTACCTGTCTGAACTTCAACAACACACGAGCTTGATCCGTGTTGAGGAAGTTGAGGAAACAGTCGTCGGTGAAATGTTTGGAAATATCCAGAGAGAATAAAATTAATCCATTGTTTCTTCAGAGGCTCGGATGAAGGAACTTAAAAAAATACTTTTGTGTTCATGTGTACATCTCAACACTGATCAACTGCATGCTTCGGCTGCGCAGCTCCGTCTCATCTGTCATTGAACATGGGCTGGCATATGCAAATGTTAGGGGTCATACAAATTAATGATCCCGACTGTTGCGTAACAGTCAGTATTATGTGGAGAATTCGCCTGTTTTTCAGGGGTGTTTTTCAAAAACTAGATTTAAGTAAGAAGGAGAAAACAATGGTGTTTGAGACTCACTGTATGTCATGTCCATGTACTGAACTCTTGATATTTAAAGAGGGGGTTGACTGCGATTTCACTTTTTTCATTTTAAATAGTGTGTAATGTTGCTGTTGGTGCATGAACAGTATCTGCAAAGTTGCAGCGCTGAAAGTTTAGTGTAAGCAGAGATATCGTCTTTAAAAATCAGGAAGTATAATTGCCTACAAAAACGAACTCGAATTGGGACTACAGCTGGGTTATGGTACGTCACTAACCCACACATTTGCATCAACCCCTCCCTCCGGAATATGCAGGAAAGGGCATGACCATATTTCTGCAGCACGTCGAGTGAGTTGTGTTCATCCAGCTGTCAGGTCTTCTGTGTTTGAGCTTCCCACGGACGCTATACTTTGACAACAATGGATACAATTTATGTTTGATTATATTCCTGAAAGTGACGATCGTAATCTAGCTCTCTGTGCTGCGCATTTTACGGAAGACAGCTTCCAGAATCTCCACGAATTCAATGTCGGATTCAACAAGAAACTGTTTCTAAAACATGAAGCAGTTCCAACTTTAAAACCAGAGTCAGCAGTTGTTTGGCCACAACCTGTAAGTAAGCTAAGACTTAATCATTTTAAATGTATTTGCGTGTATAATTCCTGACGTAGCGTTGTGTTTTATTTTTTTTTTCAAATGCCAGCGCTGGCTTTGTAGGCTTTATGGGCTAATAGTTAGGCTATTTTGTGTCTACGACAAACGCGTACAAACATTATGGACCTGAATTTTGTATAAATACTATTGTTGTAAATGTATTTTTCATGTATGCTTTATGACTTTATTTTCGATTTGATCAAGAACGTAAACTTGCCAACGCTGTTTGTGTTTAACATTACTAGCCAGTTGCTATTGTGTAAAATAAACGTGTATAAAGTTAAAAAATTTAGCAAATTATCATTCAGAAACCTTTATTAAGAGCCGTGTGTGGTGAGGTTCTGCTTGACTCGATTCATCAGCGGCTTTCTCAGTCTGATTCTGCCTCACTGATACTGCAGTCTCGACATCATTATTTACGTGTATCCACCGTCTATGTTATCCACCTTTGGCATGCCCGTATCGCCGGAAAAGGTAATAGGCGTTAACCTTCCAGACAACGTGAGCGACAGTTTAGCCAATCACAACACACCGGCCCAAACTAACCAATCTGAGCCCGCCACGTGTTTCTGAGGGAGTGTTTTCATAGACTCAGGAAGTGAACCGCTCGTTCAGGGGACAGAGGAGAGCGCGGCTTACAATAAAGGTGAAATTTATGAAAAATAAGACTTAAAAAAAAAACACAGATACATGTTATATTGCATCCCATAAACACAATCATGCAAAGAAAAAACACAGTCAACCACCCCTTTAACTATGCCAACTTAAAATCAATTTCACATTCTAGGGCACCTTTAACTAATAATGATAATAATAGTATGAATAATAAGGAAACAATAAATAGTCATAATGTGAGAAAGTCGCAATTATGCAATATAAAGTCACAATTGGTAGAAGCAAATATACTCTAAAAATAATTCAGTGGCTATATAATAATAATAATAATAATAATAAATATCACAGAAATTAACTTTGTTAACTTAATAATATCTCTGAATATCATTTACTTGATTGTCTGAAAATCCAACAGTTAATTTTGTCTAAAAATTACAGATATATATTTTTACTGAAATAATGTAGTTATTAACCAAGACACCTACATATTGGATACCCTTGAGGTAAGCTAAAACATATAATAATAAAAAATTCAAAGTAAACTATCCCTTTAAAACAATGCACCCCTCCCCACCCTCTGACGTGACGACGACTCAACGGTTGAGTGAGCGTGCATTGTTTGAATTCTCTCCGGTCTCCAGAACGGTTCTCCTCTTCTCTTCTCATCGGTGCAGAATTGGTGCATTCTCTGTAAAAATCAGGTGTGTGTGTTTATTTTATCTATAAAATAATTACTGTGCTTTAAATCATTTTATTTAATGCAAAACAACATACTGGGATGCAATGTGAGTCACCTAAACGAGGGCCACGTGATGTCGATCTTTTCGCTGATTGAAATGTTTCTTGCATAAGACACGCGACGTTATGGTGTTTTATTACCAAAAACCAGGATCGGCCCAGCAAACTACTCAAATGATGCTTGAAGTTTACTCAAAGATGCCTTATTAATTTCAATACATTTAAAGTAGGCTATGCCTCATCTTCTGTATAACAAAACACAAATTCAAATAGGCTTCTCAGAGGTTACTCAACATGTTTAATGACAGGTTTTAAAAATAATAATAAAATAATGATATAAATAATGTCTCTTCATGTATTAAGATAAAAAATAATAATTAACTAAAAGAGATACCTCCAAATTGAACAAAAAATAGCTCTCACAAACTTTTCACAAAAACTTTGAACTTTTGCTCTCACAAAAACGAACGAACAATATATATATATATATATATATATATATGTATATATATATATATATATATATATATATAACGGTACAAAAAAATAATGGTCAAGTATGTGACCTCGAGTTTTAAAGTCACGGTTCGGTACATTTTCAATACAGCAAAAAGAAAAGAAATGCCAGAGAAATTTCCTGTTTAATTTTTGTTTAAAGAAGAAATATTTTTAAAATATTGTGAGTTTTCCTAGATCTTGAAACTTTCAGGTTTATAAATGGAAGTCATCTTTGGATGAAGGATGAACAAATAATGTTTTGGTCATCACATTAAAAATAACATTTAAATAATATATTTATTTTATTTAATATTTGAATTTTGAAGTGCTGGATAAAGATGTGTGAAGATACTTGAAAGCATGTCACTATTCCAGCCAAACTGGTTCCAGTTAGTGTTACTATATTAAATCCATGGTGAATGTTGCTGGTCTGTGGACGTAAAGTATTACCAGTTCATTCACGGCAAAATGTTTCTCCTGGTTTCCACGACAGAGCTGTTTGATCTAATAGAGATCTATGGTTAATAACGAAGAAATGTGAAATGCTTCTTCACTAGATCTCAGCAGCGATGTTATTACCTCAGTGGCGAATTCAAATGTTTTCTTTACCGGATCTCTTTGCACAGATGCAAAACTTTATTCCTAAAGGTAATGAATATAATTAATTGGATGGTAAAATGTCCTTAGAACTGTGGACTGTTTGTTTATTGGCAAGTTATGGAGTCAGTTCGCAGTCGCAGCATCATAAGGACGGCAGTCTGAATTTTGAAGTATTTAATTATTTTTTTTACTTTGATATATAAATGGACTTTGGAAGGAAGAACTGCCAAGTTTGCTAGATGTAGCTTGGAAAACTCTAGAGTGAGTTACACTCATATTTAATGGAATTCTAGGAGATTTGGGGGATTTTTGTGTGTTCCTTCAGGAAAACCGTAAGACCGATCAATTAGAAAAGAAAAATAAAGCCCATAAAGTCAAAAGTAAAGTACCTTTAAGTACTGGGTTAAGTTTGGTAGTAGTTTGAAAGGAGTCAGAAGTTTTTGGTCAAGGGTTAAGGATTCTGAAAAAAACCCTAAACCAAACAAATAGCAGTGTGTTGGCTTTGTCAAGCCATCATAATGAGAAACGTTCTTTTCTTTACATTGTAAAGTGGGTAAATCATGGTGGCTGCATGGGTTCAAATGTAAGCACAGAGCTCTTTGGCAATACAGAGCAGAGTTACTGGAGCTCATAAGCAAACATTCAAAGCCTGCTGAGATAATTGGCTGTGTGAGATTACAGAGCAGACACACAGATGGATTAAGTGTGTGCGGGAATGAAGGCTGCTGCGTGATAAAAATTGTTCCATCAAAGTCAGCCTTTTCCTGTGTGATCAGTGGGGCATCAGAGTTGATCTCTCTTAATTGTTAAAGTCATTGTTCCGGAACTTCCTGTGCCAGCACACAGCTCATTAATGTCCACTCTCACATACTGTTGTGGAGGGCAGACAGGAGGGTCACTCCTTGCAATTGAACAGCAATGTAATTCCACTAGTCCTCCACATATTTTATTTAAATGTGTGGTTCGTGCATGAGCTAAGAATGGTGACACAAAATAAAACGTGGCGCTTTTCTAAGCGTGTAAAATTGATAACTATAATGTATGGCCATAGCAAGTGCTTGGGAGCACTTCGACGTACTGAGACCTTCGCCTTCAGAACTGCCTTAATTCTACATGGCGTTGATTCAATAAGGTGCTGAAAGTATTCTTTAGAAATATTGGCCCATATTGAGAATTACTGCTTGTTAATAGTTAAGGTAGTTATTAAGTTTAGGTATTGGGTAGTAGGGTTGTGCCAGATAGACGATAGTATCGTGCATCGACGATTGTCTGAGATATCGCCGATGGCAGATGCCTTTGACGATATCGATACGATAATTAGCTCGTTTTACCATTAATGTATTAAATTATTTGGCCTATTATTATGATTATTATAAAGCTAGTATTGTTATTAAATTAATATAAGGAACTACAAATTAATTAATTAACATAATTCATCACCACATGTGTTCTAACACTTGCGATAATATTGACACACGCTTATGAGGAGAATGTTTTTAAAACAGACTAAAAAACTACATCCCACATCAAAATTTAATTGCAAGGTGATCCATTCACAAATTATCAAGAGTGCTTGTTTTAACAGACGCATTATTCTTATATAGATCCAAGATGAAAACGGCATCGTTGTTCGTCAGTATTTTGTTTCCGTATAGCACATTAAAAAACGTTTAATGACACTAACACTAAAAACAATACAATTACTAAATAGTATTAATAATATCACTAAAATAGTATTATAGCTACCGTTATCATCGTCGTCTCTGAGAGAACGCTGCGTTAATGCATATGCCGAAAGCAGTCCGTTTTTACTTTCAGGGAATGAGCGCGTTGCATGCACGTTGAATAAACTGACAATGCATGTGGTCATGTAAACGCATCAACCCGTTTTCCTTTATCACAGTCAAGTCATAAGTATAAACCGATCGACTCAGCTAGATGTTTGCCCCTTGCTCTGATTTCTCCCGGCATAAAAACACACTAACCTGTGTACTTTGTGCTTAGTGAGTGCGTATGTAAAGTAGTGTTGTCACGATACTAGAATTTCTAACTTCGATACGATACCTTGAAAAATATCGCTATTCGATACCATTTTCGATACCACGGAGAAAAAAAAACTGCACAATATTAAGGGGGAAGTTTTTTATTATTATTTAAAGCTAAATATAACAAGTCTAGAAAATGACAATGAGGTACATTTTACATGAACAACAATGTCCTGAGTTCTATTTGTTGATATTTTTTAATTGGACCAGAGCTAACATTATGTGTTGTATTTTTATTACTGTTAATAAAGATTAAAATATACTATAATAACATAAAAGCACTTAATAGTATCAAATTGGAGGATAGAGTGTCAGTAATGTATAATAATAAGATTAAACATTAAATTTTCAGTTAAAGGCATTTTATTATTGAATTTAGAGATGCCACTTTCTGTTTAGTTTAATTAGGCTGTGTAATTTAATTGATCATAATCGGTAATGAAGGCAGATTGCAGAATTAAATAATAAAGTTAAATAGGCACAAGCTAATTTACATTTGACCACATGCAGTTACAATATTTACTTGTTTAAGATTCCTCAGTCAGATTATGTTAACTTCAAGAAAACGGTGAAAAAACTAGACAACACAGACTCATATCAACAACAATACTAGGCAATCTTGGTTAATGTTTCAGAAAAGTTCAAATGAAAAGAGTTAGTGTTTCCTTTAGGATTTTATTTACAAGTGGGGACAGGTCTGTCCAAACAAAAAACACCCCTGATGCTGAGCATATATGCTGCTAAAAGGTAACTTTACCACTGGAGCCTGTTCCTAAGTCTGTTTTCATTCTCCGACATGCCTGCTCGCGGTGTGTAGCGCGTGTCCGCGCTATTCTCCGTCATGCTCGCTCGCGGTGTGTTGTTAATGCGTGTCCGCGCTATTCTCCGACTTGCTCGCTCGCGGTGTGTTGTTAATGCGTGTCCGCGCTATTCTCCGACTTGCTCGCTCGCGGTGTGTTGTTAATGCGTGTCCGCGCTATTCTCCGACTTGCTCGCTCGTGGTGTGTTGTTAATGCGTGTCCGCGCTATTCTCCGAGACTGCTCGCTGTGTTTTTTTAAATGCGTGTCCGCGCTATTCTCCGACGTTAACTTCACTTTTGCTGTTTAACCAGAGCAAATGAGACGAGTGCGTCACGTGTGGTGTTTGTCAACGCGCCTTTGGATAGAAGTGAAAGTGACCGCACGGCTAGTATCGATACTTCGGGAAATTAGTATTGGTGTCGTTCAGATATTTCAGTATCGATATTTATCGAAATATCGATATTTTTGACAACACTAATGTGAAGTGCATCCAAACGGACAGAGCACTGGTAGGAGGACATATATCGCAAACTCCGAACCTTTCTGACCCAATAAATTATTTAAACGCGTTTTCATCTCGTGCAGAAAGTCAAAATGCTGCATGTAACGGCATGAGGATAGGCTATGTGTCCGTAAATTTCCCGTTCCTATTAATAAACACTCCACCTTTGCTAGCAAAATAGAAAAAAGATACTTGTATACAAAACGAAGTAATAAAACAAGCAAATTAATGAGTAACCAATCAAGTTAATAATCAGAATAAGTAAGCCCCGCCCCCTCACGATAATATGGTGTATCGCGATCTCACATGCTGACGATAGAATGATATGAAAATGGAGCATATCGCCCAACACTATTGGGTAGGATTAGCAATGCAGAATAAGGCATTATATGTGCTTTATTCTTAATAAACAGCCAACACTTTCAGTTTATTTATAATAGTATAATTAAGTGTAACAATAATAATGGAATAAAAATGTATGTATGACCTGATCTATAATAAAAAATACAATGAAATTCTGATCCCGAACCCATCTACTGTAATATATAAAAAAAGAAAAAGGATAAGTTACCATTACATAAGTGATGAGGCACTCAAATGAGTGACAGTGCTTCTTCAACAAATGAAAAACAAAACCAGGTGCTCTTGCATAAAATCCTAATTTGCAATTCAATCCAAACGGGTTTATAAAAAGCCCTAAGCAGGATGGCAGCATCAAAAACCACAGTTTGTAAAGCCATTCTTAACATAAGGGCTCTTCAGAATTGCCATTACCAGATAAAGGGGAGCAAGACACTTCTGACAGTCAGACCTTAAAGCAACCACATGACTGTGTTCACAGACTACGAAAATATATTTTTTTTTCCAGTTTGATGTACTGTTATTACCTACAGGACTTGATCTGATAAGAACCTCAAATTGGTGTTAACCAAAGTAGTCAGACTAAATTTTGGTCAAACTGATCTCATGGCAATTTTACGAGGTAGCTATTTCATACGAATTCCTCACTCAAACGAATTTATATGATTTTTGCTAAATCGTACATATTTTGTGAATGATGAAGTGGGGAATTGACTAGTTTGCATAAAAAGTTTATAATAACTAGGGGTGCAACGATTTTCAAACCGAACCGAAAAACCGCGATACTGAACTCACGATTCGAATCGCGATACTGTCATTGCATACCGAACACGCCCCGCCCCGCCCCCTGCTACCTCGGCCCCGCCCAGCACGGCTCAATGGACCTCATCCAACAAATTCAGTTTGGTAGCCTAACCACCATTACCACCAAATAACACGCTCTGTGTTTTGTTACTTTCGATAACAAGCAAGGTGTAATCTTTCCAATTCTGTCTATTTGATCACAAAAATGAAATGATAAATGGCGTTTTGGCGCTCTTTGATGTGGCGTGACAGATCGCTGTGGACCTACTAGGCTCGTCATCTCAAGCGGCAGCGCGACGTGCGAGTAAACGCGATCATCTCTTACTCAGTAACAGGAAGGACACCTGAACATGTTGAAAGATTCAGTATACTTACTGAAAGGCATCATAACTCGTGTAATCGCTCAATAAGTGTTTCAGCCGGAAAGACGTCAATAAAACAGCATAGATTGTCACTAGCATTATTTTTACCTCAACAGGCAAGTGATTCAGTGTCCACAACTTATGAACTGTTGCACTAAATAAATGCACTATGTATATTATATTTTGCTTAACCTGTTTATGATATCTTGATTATTTAATGTATGTATAAAATATCTTTCATGAAAATTACAACTGTGTAAATTATTATATTTCAACAACAAATAAGAGTAAAAACACAAGTTAATGCAAAAACTGCCTTATGTTCAGTATACATGTTTTCATACAATGTGTTGTGTGTTGATTATTATATCTAAAAAATAAATAGCATCTGAATTTAGGTTAAAAGTCTACAACCTTTAGACACCTGTTATAGTAATGTGCGGCTCCCTATATAGTTTATAGCATTAGCAGATTTTTTTTAATCCTTGTGAAATGTCTAATTGTAATTGAATTAATTTAAAGACAAAGACCATTTTTTTCATTAAACCACTGGTAAAAAAAAGAAAGAAAAGCCATTTTAGCTTTCAAAACCGAACCGAATCGAACCGAGACGTCAAAACCGTGGGAAAACCGAACCGTCAGTTTTGTGTATCGTTACACCCCTAATAATAACTAGGTAATGCTTCTACCCTGATTTGGTCTCCATTAACTGGCCTTTAGAAAAAGCCAATTTGGGGTGCGTTTCCTAAAAACAACCATGGTCGCAAGTTGCGTCTTTACCAACAGAGTGTAACGAAACTTGTGACCGTAGTGCTCCAACAATGCTTTTCGGAAATGCGCCCCTGATCTAATTGATTTTTTTTTATTTTATTTTTTCAAGGTGTGACTTCTGTATGAATTGATATAATGTGATTTGTATGGAAATGTATATTTTTTTAGAAATACAAATTAGCCACCAATTCAACAAAATACAAATTGCCATGAGATACAAATACGAAAAATACGAATTGCCAAAATACGAATTGCCATGAGATTGTGTTTGAATGGCTGTTTCTTTAAACAGTATTTGATCTTTCTTCCACTCTGGACTTTAGAGGTGTTCGGGTAATGGCCTTATTACACTTGGATGGATTACATGAAAACACAGTATGGCCTCTGATGACAATAAATCCATCTTGGAACTAATACCGCACCAAGGCATTACATTATTTGTTCAGTGCTCATTTTTGTCAAAGTGGGCAAATTCTTTCCATTTTCATCTCGCCACATAAATTTCTCATGTTCATTATATTGTCTGACTTTAGGAGGAAATCACAGCACAAAACGCCATCAGCTGATGTAAAATTTAAAACACCTGATTTGTCATGGCCGGCTGTTTCCTTTAATATTCTTTTCCAAAATAGACTCAATGGAGCTTGTTTGAGGTGCTTGAAGTGCTCTTAAATATATTCATAGCAGCATGAAACTTGCCCCAACACCTAGTAAATTTAAAAACAGTGACATAAAATCCAAAATAAATGTAAAATAAATTTAAAATAATGGTTATCTGAGAAACTTCTACCCAAGCAATCATTCATCATCATTCATGTATTATTCAACATTTTTAAACTACTAGGGGTGGACATGGCCATTACAAAAAAGTAGGTGAATGAATGAATAAAAATAAATAACTAAATAATTTCTTTAAATTATAACACAGACCAATCCACTACAACCATTTTTTTTTCCTTCTAAATTTAACTATTCTAAATTATGTAAAGCTGATATAAGCTTCTACAACACCATGGTAAACGTTCATCTAACCGCTCTTTTCAAGCAAACCTATTGTTTACAAAATGCTGTGCTCAGTCACACAGATAAACACATCTTACTTCTAAACCGCACATGTAATTTGACAGCAAACCACTTTTATCACCCCATTTCCCTCTCTCTCACCCTCGTTAGACTGTAGAGGAAAACGAGAGATCAGTAAAAATCCAAAGTGTCATTAAACATTAGACAAAGCACACTACGAATGAAAAACAGGCAGTAAAAAATGGCTTGGAGGCAAGCCAGAGAACCTATTTAATTCTTCCAGCTGCTCTTGTGTTCCTACTACAAATTACTCTACTGCATGTCCAATTTGTTAAAGAAGCTTACATAAATCTTATAAAACATGTACAACATACTCGCCACTATGCAATGCTGAAATTTGATAGACCTTGTGTTTTTTTATTCACCCTTAATGTTATACTTAGCTGTTATCCTAGGGAGCTGCCTACATAGGAAGCATTTTAAGGCATCATACACTGTAAAAATATAAAATAAATAATTCAAAGTTTAGATTATTGGAGTATGTTTTACAAGAATATCCTATTTTAGTCGTTCTCCCTCAGAATTTGTTTAATTCCAGATTCTATTGCCTGCATCGTTTGTGAAAACTGAAATCCTTCCCATCATAGATTGCAACAAAACCAGTGGGGAAAACAAAAACAAAAAACATCCAAGATGGTGGACGAAATAATTAAATACTGATTAAAAAAAATCCTATCTAATTAGAAATTGAGAACTTTACCCAATATGTTTAAGTGTTAGACTAAGTATTGTTAGCTTAGCAAAATGCTAACATCAAACTCTGTTGAAATCAATAGCGCTTTACTTTTTGTATAGCGCACAAAGATGCTGCATATGTAAAGACTTCCATACCAGTCAATAACGTTCTGTTTTATTAATGGCATATTGGAGACAGTAAACCATTCACTTGTTATTATGCCCTGTTCAGATTACACGTTTTTTTTGTCTGCTACGATAGTCACTGTGTCAGATTACGCGATTTTGAATAATAAAATCTTGTCGTGTCGTGGACAAGACACAATGTCAGACTACACGTTGCTTCCTGACCTGTCATCGCATGCCGTCTTTAACGGCGCGTGATGTCATCAAGAAAGCGAAACTCAGCGCGCGACTTCCGGAAATGAACATAAACAAAACAATGGATGAAGCGGTGAGTGTTGTATTAGCTGTCCTGTGTTCAGAAAAACCCGACAATGGACACGTTACTGGATTGCTCGGCATTGCCTTTTCAGCGTGAGAAATACACGGTGTGGCGTGTGAGCGTGTGGACTGGTTGAATTGCGTATGTCTCACGGCCATTGCGTGAGACTTGAGAACCCTGCTCGAAGAGGACAGTATGGGCTGTCAATCCTCCAAAGAGAACTTGAGGTAAACTATTGTTTTCTTATATATATTTACTTTTAGTTTTAACGTTAACACCATAGTCTCTCTTTCGTTTCGCCATTTTTGAAAGTTGTGTACAGAAAAGATGTGCTCCTATTGGTCAACCTCATACATGTGATGGAAGCGTCGTGAACGACCATTACAAAAATTAAACCTGCTAGTCTTTTTGTCGTGATGTCGTGAAGCATCGCAGACGCGACGTAGGTTGTCTCCCACTATGACACACTATACGAGATGATACGATTCGAATCTTGCGTCCCGACGCCCGTTGTCGTTTACGAATCCCCACGACACCCTACGTGAAACGGATCGTGCCAAAATCGGGCTAAAACGTGTAATCTGAACCAGGCATTAGAGTGCACTGCAAAAAAAGTTGAAAAGATAGAAACTACCATCAGTGAAAGCTAACAACTACTTAAATAAGTACTGTTCATGTTGTAACCTTATGTCGCACTCGTTTTGAAATTGTATATTTCTATGACGTGTGCCACTTTAAAACCACTCCAGGAACATTTTGGAACCAGGTCACCTTGCCTACAATAAATTCTCACCCTTCTCGCCTCTTTCTTCCACAGCAATCCTTATTCATTTTGCAAATTACTCTGGATGAGGCCATTGGCAAGGAAATGTGACTTTTGACCAGCTGTGTAGCCATGCATGAAAAATGTGCAGTTCAAATGCCTAAAGGGTATCAACAGGTCCAGCAAACGTTTAACTCTCAACTTCATTTATTTCTTCATATTATTACTTTATAAGTGCTAACACAATAAAAACCTGAGCTGATTTCTGGCTCAGGGAACTTTTACTTCAAGCGTGTCACCTAAATCATTGGTGGCTTAGTTAAAAAACTGGATAGCCCATTAAACTAAGGGGGGGGGGGAATAGTAAAATAGTCTCCCCTGGGAGACTGATTCAAAACTTCAGTGAAAGGGTGTTGTATCACATTCAAAACTGCTAAAAGGTACAACTTACTGGTAGAAAAACATTATTCATACACTGGTTCCTAGTAGTCACTGAAAGTGGCTATACATTTGTTTTTTGTTTTTTAACACATTATGATATATTGCAAATATCACCGGTTTTATTAGTCAAAGAATGTGTCTCATATATTTGAATACACCTCAATAAATTTAGTTTTTATGAGTGAGATCAGGTTTTGCATTCATTACCTGCGATCAAACGGGACATAGTAAATGTGGTAGTATGGCAAGGAGGAAGTCTCAGTAGTCTAGCCATGAAATTACAAGACCTGACTGTGAGTTGTGGAGGAAAGGTCTTAATTTCTTCATGTGATGTGGCATGAAGCAGTACCTGGAAGTTTTCATAATGTGGTCCACAAAAGAGAAATGACATCAAGCGTTTGAACTCACTTTGAGACATTGACCTTTTGACTAAAACAAGAAGGAAAGAGGAGGTATTGGATGGTGGGAGTCGGAGCTCAGGAACTTGTGGTAATGACATATTCAGTTCAAATGTGTCCAAGAGTTATACAAAGGTCCCTCATGCGATTTTGGACGTGTGGCAGACAGGGGAAATAAAGATGTATAGTTGAGTATCCTTAGCACAGTAGTTGTAAAAGAAGCGGTATGATTGTATGACTGTTCTGAGTGACTTAATGGTGTAAATAGAGAAGTCTAGGGGTCCAAGGACTGATCCCTGTGGTACCCCAATAGTAAGACAGCACCTTTAAGCTAGCATTGGAAACATGTATGTTGTGTTTAATAAAAATGATATAACTATAATTTCTGCCCATTTTCTAAATCATATTTTGGCAATTCAGAAGCTGTACACATTAGAGTGACACATACATCCGTCAGTCATACACTTTTGTCATTTTATTCTCAATTCCTGCTGCCGTCTACTATACTGTAGTTGTCTTGACAAAACAAATCAATGTGATAATTGGCTTTACTATGGCAAGTTTTGAAACAATAGTGGGCTTTTTCCAAAATTCTTTCACAAATTGCATTTAACTTGTGGAGACTCAGATGTCTCCATGTGTTTGGCTTTTCTGTGGCTTGTGGTGGACCAGGATACTGTCTATCTTAGAAAATGAGCCATTTTTGACTCATTTCAAATATAACTGGCGTGTGTGCATGTCATGTTAAATACCAGTTGAGGTTGGAGCCTTTTTAAAGTTGTGGTTTGCATGCTATGGAAATATCATTCCATTGTGCACATTTTTTGACACAAATTCTCACTAAATCCAGCTGTTTTTTCCCCAACAACTCTGAGTTGCTTGGAATGTGACTTCTGAGATGGATAAATGAATGTTTCCTTGGGTTGAGCCAGTGAAAAATGAAAACATTGGACACCATTCCTCAAAAAATATAAATTTAATAATGAAACAAGCCCAGATGTTTTGCATACTTTGTGAGTGTGTAATACTTTAGTTTAAACTTTAAAAAAATGTACTCGAGAGGCCTTGTCCATACTGATACGTTTTTGTTTGAAAAAAAATTTTTTCTCTTCCGTTTTGGGACACTCAGGGCTCCTGACTAACTTTTCCAGTGGTTGAACTGGTGCTACCAATTTTCTCAGTTGGTCGCACCAGCATTTGATTTGGTAGCACCTTTTTTTGCTACATTCCATGGGATTAATCAATGCATGCTGATGAATAGTGGTTTTAATGGACCAAAGCTAGCAAAGGCTTTCTGGGTTGCAGCATAAATACCAGTAATATATTAATTATTATTGCCAAATTTCAGGATTTTCATGGATTTTGGACAGTAATTTTAATCTTTAATTTTAAGCATTTTACATTTGAATTATATACAATATCTTACATTTAAATCATTATCTATCTATCCATCCATCCATCCATCCATCCATCTATCAGCATCATCTTTCTATCTTTTAAAAATCATTAAACATTCAAATGTATGCATTACATTTTAATAGATTAGAGTATTATAATAAGCTAATACAGATGTTTCGTTATCAAAGTTTATAGTTGTAACAAAAATCAGAACTCTCACACTCCTTACCTTGTGCATTTTATAATAATTTCCCTTTCCTCAGTCAAGTGATTACTCTCATCTAACCGCTGAAAAGACGTAGGAAGGGGCATGCTGTTTCGTGAGACATTTTCATTTTTATATGCCTTAATTTGTGAATTCGTAATTGGCGCGCTTCACCATCAGTGTGCAATGCACATGACGTCTACGTTTGTCAATAAATAAACTGCACGTGTCTTGCGGAAGAACACTGTAGCCGGAGCTACTATGGTCAGTCACGCAGGCACTGGGCAACTCCTCATTCCAGAGTCAACCCCGGGATAAAATAGTCTGAATATAAACACTTATTATAGGCGTACCGTAGTGATTCAGGATAAGTCAAAAACACGGTTTGGAAAATGGATTCATGATGTAGCGTACTCGTTCATTTTGAACATAAGTTACGGACTGCAGCAGCTGATACAACGGTGGTCTGTTGCGCGAGTGTCCACTCGCACATATGCGACCACATAAAATTTTAACTCGCACATTCTCAAATAATGGTCGCATATGCAACCAATTTGGTCGCAGTCTGGAACCCTGACACTATGTTTACACGGAAACGATTCTGAAGAGAAAACGCAAAAGTAGCGCTGCGTCATCACTTTTGATTTTGCGTTCTAGACGAGCATTTTGTGTATGAAATTCGCGTGCAAATGGTGACGCAAAAGTCTGTGAAATTCAATGTAGTATGCACCTCAGACGGCTAGGAGTCCATACTATAACAACACCAAGCCCGCGCGCCTGCGTACAACCTTCACTGTCAAGCAGACTTTTGCGTTTTTACCGTTTACACGGGAACGCGGCGGTGGAGCGTTTTAAGATTTCCACTCTGTAGGGTGGTTTCACTTTTTTGCGTTTTTAAGCCTCAAAAACGCCGTCGCCGTGTAAACGAAAGGCACATCAGATAAAATATTTTTACGTTTTCACCCGCGAGCGTTTTCGTGTAAACAGGGCCTGAGATGCCGTTTTTGTCAGCAAAGACAGAGCTTTTTGAAAGCGCACTCCCAATTTCCAAATTAATTTGGAAACGCCATTTTCGCGTTGCAGTGTTGATTGTGAAAACTGAGGTATTCGAAAACAGTGATGCATTTTTAGTAATGTAACGCATATTGACGGTTTCCGTTAGAAACGTCAAAACACGGTTTGGAAAATGGATTCATGACATAGCCTATTCGTTCATTTTGAACATAAGTTACGGACTGCAGCAGCGGATACAACGGCGTTCTGTTGCGTGAGACATCCACTCGCACATGTGACCATATACAATTTTAACTCGCACATTCTCAAAAAATGGTTGCAGTCTGGAACCCTGACACTGAGACGCCGTTTTTGTCAGCAAAGACAGAGCTTTTTGAAAACGCACTCCCAAGTTCCAAATTAATTTGAAAACGCTATTTTCGTTGTAGTGTGGATTGTGAAAATGGAGTTATTCGAAAACAGTGATGCATTTTTAGTCATGTAACGCATAATGTGCCGATTGAAGTCTATTTATTGTGCCTGTTATGTGCTATTCACTTTCATTCTGTTACTAAAGATGTTATTTAGTACACTCTTCCTATCACAGCTCTGCAAAGATTTAAATATGACAAAAATCTGAGAGCAGTTTTAGACCAAACATATGATGGTGATAGTGAATGGTGAGATATTTTACCTGCTAGAAGATTAGCATGATCACTTTATTGTCTATTCTGTCTGTATCATCTCAGTGAGCTTCTACCACCTGCACAATAAGGTTAATTTGGCGCTTTCTGACATTTCAGTGTGAATGTGAAACTTTTGGAAAACACTACACTGCAAAAAAAGTGTAAATTTTACGGTAAAAAACGGCAGCTGTGGTTGCCAGTACTTTACCGTTAAAATACGGTAGGAACGTTAATGGTTTTACAGACTTGACTTAAAAATTACAGTAATAAACCATATTTTATTTTCTGAAAAAATGTGGATTTACCACCTTATTGACGTATTGATATCTGATTTATACCGTTGTAATGCACTGACAACCATCAATCATCACAGCAGTAATGACAGTTAAATGAGCAATCACAGCTCATTACAAGTGAATACTTGTTTAAAGCAATACTTATTTAAAGAAGCTGCACAGTGTCATTCACACAAACATTAAGCACCATCATGGTAACACACATAAAAATAAAAAAAAATGCAATAAACATTACTTTAACAACATTAAATGTAACATAACACCCTAATGTACATAACTGATTAGAAAAAAAACAAACAATAAAACTATATGGAACCATAGTTATTTCAACAAAAATACATAAAATGTGAAGTGTCACACAGGTAATTGTGGGAATGTCAATTTAAGGTTTTTCACTGTAAATTATACAACGATTTGTTCTTTTTCACTCTCAAAAACTGTAAATTTAACGGTATTTTACTGTAAAATTGTATGACAGTTATTTACCGTGTATAGTACGGAAACTTTCTGTTTACCAATTAACAGTTTTGCACTGTAGCGTTTTTACAGTATTTTACCGTTAAAATCACGGTTACTTTTACAGTGTAGTGTGGACAGAGAGCATTTTGAAACAAAAACATAATTTTCAAATGTATCCGGATCAGATTTAGACGTAGCCCGAGAGTGTATATAAGGTAGAACAACGTGTTTAGGGAAGATAAAAAAATGAAGGTGTGAATAAATGGTTGAACGATGTACTCCTGGATAACGTTCTATAAATGCCACCACTAAATACAAAATGACAGCATTACTACTGGGTCCCGATGAGATTTGCAAAACACATAACCATTTTTATTATCAATAACATTTTTTATGGGACAGTCATACAAGCCATGGTTAACAGAGTGATATGTTGTCCTTTAGAATCCCTAAATAACTAGACAAATAAAGCAGAGCAATGTCAACAGGTCATCCAATGAAAAGCACTTTGTAGAGGATAATTTAGTGTAACATGCATGGTGACATAGCTGTCAAAAAGCTTAATTCATAAAAGAACAGAAGCCACTCGTTCTCAGTGGGTAGACAGAACACAATCTCTAATGGAAAAGAGACTCAATGTTTCTATACTAAAGAATTTCGACAGAAACACCTGGAGTTTATAGATTTGGCCAGCCTTTGCCAGCAGAGAGTGATAAATCAAGTGTGTGATAACAACCTTCTTCTACCTCAAATCCCTTTCTAATCACTTCCACAACAAGCACACAGGAAGTGAGGCCTTTGTGGGCCATTTGACCAATATTAGTGAGACTCTAGAGCAAGGGAAGTGGCTGCTACCTGTAAATGGCCCATAAGCACACACCGTCTTGAACACTTAAGCAGAGTGCACACTGTACGATTTTGGCCACAAAGGTCCCATCTGAGACAAATTTTAGGGGTTGTAAAACATTTCCTGTGTTCTAATGCAAAATCATCATTCTTAGATCACTTAGTGATGCCTTTGTGATAGATTTTAGCCTCTAAGTAAGTACTAACAGTGTCAGAAATGTTGTGTCGCAGTTTCGCAATGTAAATGTTCCAACCAGGGTTCTGCAAAATAAGTTTTTAGTCTGCCACACCCCATAGGAAGTTGAATTTGAATTGGAAAAACAAAAGAAGCATTTACTGAAATGAAAAATAAATTTGAGGGAAAATTAAGTTTTTGTTCACATAAGTTAGTGATAGTTAACCCAAAAATGAAAATGTCGCTCCAAATCCATTTGACTTTGGTTAATCTTGTTTAAACACATTAAGATGTTTTTAATGAAACCTAAGAGGTTTTTGTCTTTCAATTAGAAGTCCATGTACCCAAAACTTAAAAGATCCAAGCATCATAAAACAAATCCATATGAATTGCATGGTTTAATCAAAGTCTTTTGAAGAGACACTTGTGCTTTATATGTTGGACAGATGTCATTTAGGACTTATTTTACAATGCCTTTATAACCTTTTTGGATCAATAGAAGGACAGAAACCTCTCGGGAATCTGTCTATTGAAACGATACATACCCTTACATCAAAAGTTTATTTTTGTTAGCTGACTAAAATTACAATCAGTACGTTTATATATGCAGTTTAGAAGTTTGATTACAATTAGACTAAAATAACTTGTGTTTTGTTATGCAATATGAAGGCTTTAGTTACCGAAATCATGCCAGTATGTAGTCCTGCGTCAGATTAACGGAGATAATGTGATTGTAGCTTTGCTTTATTCAGTATATAGACATTAATCTGTTCATTAGCCTTGGCATTGTGCAAGCGCTACAATAGACAGGAGTTGTGCACAAATCTTTTAGGTGCATTTTTTTACGTTCCTGTTGTCTTTTCCACTTTTCCCGCTCATATCAGTTACCATGGCATATCATTTGATCATCACACCTGTTAGTCTTTCAGTTCATTATCGTTGTAAACTTCAGTTCCTGTGTTTCCTCAGTTTATGGTCAGCAATTGGTTGTGTGTAGACATGATGTTACGCTGTGTTGGATTATCCGAGTTCTTTAAACCGTGAGTAACCGGGGTTTGAGACTGCGACCAAATATGTCGCATTTGCAACCATTTTTTGAGAATGTGCGAGTTAAAATTGTATGTGGTCGAAATGAACGAGTAGGCTTATTGTCAAAATGAACGAGTAGGCTACATCATGAATCCATTTTCCAAACCTTGTTTTGACTTATCCTGAATCACTACGGTACGCCTATAATAAGTGTTTATATTCAGACTATTTTACCCGGGGTCGACTCGGATGCGGAGTTGCCCAGTGCCTGCGTGACTGACCATAGACATTAATGGAGAGAATCTCCGGCTACAGTGTTCTTCCGCAAGACACGTGCAGTTTATTTATTGACGAATGTAGACGTCACGCGCATTGCACACTGACGGTGGGAACGCGGCAATTACGAATTCACAAATTAAGGCATATGAAAATGTCTCATGAAACAGCGTGCCCCTTCCTACGTCTTTTCAGCGGTTAGATGAGAGTAATCACTCGACTGAGGAAAAGGAAATAATTATAAAATGCAGAAGATAAGTTACGACTATAAACTTTGATAACGAAAAATCTGTATTAGCTAATTAAAATACTATTAATCTTTTAAAATGTAATGCATACATTTGAATATTGAATGATTTTTGATAGATAGATAGATAGATAGATAGATAGATAGATAGATAGATAGATAGATAGATAGATAGATATATAGAAGGTTATGATTCAAATGTAAATAGATAGATTGTATATAATTCAAATGTTAAATGCTTAAAATTAAAGATTAAAATTACTGTTCAAAATCCATGAAAATCTTGAAATTGGTAATGATAATTAATATATTACAGGTATTTATGCCTTCGCTAGTTTTGGTCCATTAAAACCACAATTTATCAGCATGCATTGATTAATCCCATGGCATGTATAAAAAAAAGTTCCAACCGAAATCAAATACTGAGAAAGTTGGTAGCACCAGTTCAACCAGTGGACAAGTTAGTCTGGAGAGACCTCATTAGTGTTGTTGGTCTAAAACAGCTGAATATTAAAAAAAGAATAAAAATATACACATGTAATAATAAATGCATTAAATTATTAAATAATTGTTTGCTTTGAATCAAGTTCAAAGAGGCGTTTCCTCTGTTGTTTCCTGATGACCATGATGATTTCCAATGGCCGTGAATGCATTTCAGTGAGTCTCTAACTCTGACATGTTCACAAACCTTGTCCAAAAAAATGTAAAAGAATAACAAAACAGCCACAGCAATAAAACAAGTTATTGCAAATTGTATTTCTGGATTTCATTTTAATCTTTTTATTCAGTGTCCTACATATCCAGTGCTCTCCTTGTACTATAGGAATAGTAAAGACGTGCAACCGGTTACCATCACATGACACAAAGTATATTCACAAGGCTGGTTTGCATTTAGTAAAGTCTAACCACTGACATCATTCTTACCATTTATAGGTAATAAAACAAGGTTATAAGCACAACACAGATGCACACATGCACATAAAAAATGCATTAACTGTAATACAACCCTGTCCGTATAGAGCTAATAGCAGTTTTTTATTACACAATATGTTGTGCACTCACTTTAAAGGTGTCTGAATGAAAAGTCAACATCCCTTGTGCTTGATCTAGTGTTGGCGTTTCCTCTTTAAAGAGTTAGGTCACTCCAAGAATGAGAGTTATGTTGTTTTAAACCTATATGGCTTTCTTTCTTCTGTGGAATGAGATTGCCATACAAAATCACAACAGAGGCCGCAATAAAAGTATTATATATTTTCCTAAACTCACAATAGCTTTGTGTGTGAATATGATGCAAAAGTTGTATGCAAAACGTTTTCTAATATATGTAAAAGAGCAGCACAAGCTTTCTTCAAATTTACTTCAAATTCTTTTTGTCCTCTCAAAGAAGGAAAGTCAATATTTGAAAGACTCCTTAATGTATTTTGGCCAGTAGAACACTGAAATGTCTATGAACGGAATAAAGAAAAGAATTGATTTTTTCCCCGTTTTCACTTGCGTCGTTATCCTGCTGTAGAACTCCTGAATCATTAGACACCTGGTTGATTTCTCAAAAGATCTCCAAGTTATGCAGTACTAAGAGACTTGATGATTTATTCACAATATTCACACTATGGTGGAATCTGTTTAAAAATTTTTCGCTGAAAAAAACGCTCTTCCTGCATTTTGCCGGCAGGCCACGTAAACCTTCCCGAAAGTGTTTATTTTGAAATGACGTTATCCCCTGTCCATTCAGTTCTAGAGGACAATGTGCAGTGTCATGAAGTCTCAATTTTCAGCTTGAGAACAGGCCAGATGAAGCTGAACAGACTGTGTTTGATGGGGGTAAATATGTTCAACTGTCTAGGGAGTTTTCTCTTTAACCCATCTCTCTGACAGTTTATACTTCTCCTGATTTTGTTTTAGGTTCTCCTCAGAAATGTTTAAGCTAGCATGATATTTTGTTTGTTTTCTTTGCTCAAACATTAGCCTTGCGGCAAAAATTGCAATCACAATTTAAAGAAGCTACACAAATATGATAAAATATCAGGAAACCACAGTTTATCGTTTGAAATGTCAAGATATTTAAAGATACACACACACACTCACCTAAAGGATTATAAGGAACACCATACTAATACTGTGTTTGACCCCCTTTCGCCTTCAGAACTGCCTTAATTATATGTGGTGTCGATTCAACAAGGTGCTGAAAGCATTCTTTTGAAATGTTGGCCCATATTGATAGGATAGCATCTTGCAGTTGATGGAGATTTGTGGGATGCACATCCAGGGCATGAAGCTCCCGTTCCACCACATCCCAAAGATGCTCTATTGGGTTGAGATCTGGTGACTGTGGGGGCCATTTTAGTACAGTGAACTCATTGTCATGTTCAAGAAACCAATTTGAAATAATTCGAGCTTTGTGACATGGTGCATTATCCTGCTGGAAGTAGCCATCAGAGGATGGGTACATGGTGGCCATAAAGGGAAGGACATGGTCAGAAACAATGCTCAGGTAGGCCGTGGCATTTAAACAATGCCCAATTGGCACTAAGGGACCTAAAGTGTACCAAGAAAACATCCCCCACACCATTACACCACCACCAGCAGCCTGCACAGTGGTAACAAGGCATGATGGATCCATGTTCTCATTCTGCTTACGCCAAATTCTGACTCTACCATCTGAACGTCTCAACAGAAATCGAGACTCATCAGACCAGGCAATTTTTTTCCAGTCTTCAACTGTCCAATTTTGGTGAGCTCTTGCAAATTGTAGCCACTTTTCCCTATTTGTAGTGGAGATGAGTGGTACCCGGTGGGGTCTTCTGCTGTTGTAGCCCATCCGCCTCAAGGTTGTGCGTGTTGTGGCTTCACAAATGCTTTGCTGAATACCTCGGTTGTAACGAGTGGTTATTTCAGTCAAAGTTGCTCTTCTATCAGCTTGAATCAGTCATCCCATTCTCCTCTGACCTCTAGTAAATTGTGACATTATACCCAAAAATTCTTCAAACAGTAACTACCAGTTACATTTATAAAGATTTGGGCCCAAAAATGTTTCAGACTCTTTGACCTGACCATGTTTTGCAGAAGTGTTTTTTTTTTTCTTTAATTGCTAATGCAACCTTTTAACACAGAATACTGAACAAAATGAAGCATTGCTTGGCATTGTTTGACCTAAATTGGTATAAAAAACAAGTGTACTTGTTTAACACCTGATAGATATTCAACCTGATTTATTTGTGACAGTCTAACATAAGGATGGAAAAAAACCAGTAAAATATCAGTTGATTTGATAACTCCTGAGTTACTGTCATATTGTACCATATTGAATAAACAATAGTGAATAAACAATAGTGAATAAACTGATAATGTGAGAAATGTTGAAGGTGTCTGAATAATTTTTGGTTTGACTGATATGCTGTACACGACTATACCGTATCCCTTAAATGTCCTAGTTTAAACGTGCCGCTTGCTAGCAATTGCTTTCTCCGCGGATGCTTTGCGTTTAAAGACCTAGTAAATTATTTCAACTAAAGTCAATATTTAATGTCTAATTAGTTACTTATGTTGGTATTTATTCACACAAACTTGCTCAAATGTACTTGCCATGCAAGAACAAAATATTCTTGCATATTCTATGCAATATTCTTGTTAATAAAGCTCCAACATGCGGGCGCCACTAAAACATGGCATCTTTTTTTGCTGTAGACATTTTACTGTTTCACTAGTTTCAGAGATCAATCCTTCATTGTCCAAAGTACCTTTGTTTTTTCTTAGTCTGTCTGTCTTTCTTTTTTTTTTTTTTACGATGCCACAGCAACATTATCCAGGACCAGTGTGTGTGCATGGACGGCAGTGAAATCCATGGCAGCTGTTTATGTAGATACACACCAGAAACTCCACATAAACAGGTAAGTGCAAAGTGTGAGTCAGATATAATACTAATGGGCTGCGTGTGTGTGTGTCTGTGTGTCAGGTTTACTTGAGAAATCTGAACTCAAGAGGCAGGGGAGGTAAACTGATACGGTGATGTTAAAACCAAGCCAGATTTTGTTTCCCATAAACAAAGGGGTTTTCAGATGTCTTTCAAAGGCCGTGCAAACGCTGATGTCTTCCAGACTTTCTCCAAAGTCACCGTAGTTTGGCGGATATGTGCTCACTCCTGTTTATAATGCACGCTCGGAGGATGTTTACAGTCAAAATGATAACACACCCATTTCTCAAGGTATCTATAAAGACAAAAGACTACTTAAAAATTAGGACCGTGTCAATATGCAACTCACGTATCGCTCTGTTCTGAAAATATCAGCAATTTTGGAACAAGACATGCCTAATCGAATTAGGGAACATAAATAAACTGTTATATAACGTGTTTTATTTTTGTCATAATAATGCCACAAATTGATAAACTAAAATATGCCTATGCGCACACAACTGGAAAGCGCAGCTTGCGCTGTGAGCTCCAGTCTAATTGGCATTTTTAAAGGTACCTCATATTTCTAAGCTCATTACAGATTAGATGGAGAAAGTTTTGTTAATAGTTGATCTTCTTTAAAAAAAAGATCTTGTGTATTACTTCAATATACACACATTCAGGCAATACAAATATAGAAATTTGCTGAAGTGCAAAATGAGCAAATAAAACCTTTTCATGTGTAGAAGTTTATTAAAAGTTATACGAAATTTCTGTAATTTCTTATGACTTTTTATAAATGAGAAAATTATATATATACACAGTATTTGCGTGCAAATAATTCTTAAATATGTGCATGCATATGTATTTATCAGTATGTGTATTTCTTTAAATAAATTTCAAATTTATTCAAAATTCAGTAATTTCAACAGGACTTTACATGATCAGGAACTTCGCATGAGAGAAAAAGAAAAGAAAGAAAGCTGATTGGTTTGTGACTTCTTTGTGAAATTTAGCCAAAATGCCGCTTATGTGACCATGCCTCAAGACAAAAATAAAAGGAAGTAAGAATACAGAAAAATGTTGTTTTAAATTTTCATTTAAGGACCTTTATTCCAGTTTTGTCATCTGCCACTTTAAATGCTTGAGGTCTTTAGACCAGGATGGATTCTGATTTGCTGTTAATGTATTTATCATTCATTTGCTGGAGAGAAAAAAAGTTAAGTGTTTCCAATAATATTCTTCATCTGTGCCATTATCATAGTTGTGCTGTGAACTCTGCTATTGTTTAAAATTTAGACCGATTTTTAAAACCTAATCTTCATCTTTATTGCTATAGGTATCATCCTTTCTTTGAACAGGCCTAGACATCATCACGCAAAATGTCAAATATGCGTTTATACACTTCACTTGTAATATGGTAAAAGCCTTCGTGGCTCTCTAATCATACGATTAAACAAATAATGAAGCACAAAGTTCCTTGGAAAAAAGTGCCGACGGATACTTTTTAACATGCTCTGTAACTATACATCTTATGCCTGATTTCATCTTTCCTCTTGACTCAGGTTTAAACAAAGCTCGTTAGCATTACATACGCATTGCCTGTACATAAACAATTGAAATGACTATAAATAAACTGACTGTAAATGAGTTTATACCATATAATGTTTGGAGTCACATCTGAGGTATTAGGGCAGATATTTTTGGGGATTATATAGGCAGGACTCCTAGAGGGAGTGAAGAACTGACTGATGAAAAATAATGCAATGGATTCACATTCTTAAGCCTTTTTTGTGGTTTATGCGTCCTGCTGTGAAAGTAAAAGTCGAGGGTTGTTTACCTCAGAGCTGAGGCAATCCTGGAAACATTCGCACTGCTGAGAGTCTTTAAAAACGGCCCTGACCTTAGATAACCGTACTGTTTCTAAATGGCTTTAAAAAGAATTGTCTTCAGTTGAAGCAAGAGTTGAATATGTGAATATAAAGAATCACAATTACACATAATTATTTCCATTGGCAGACAAGAAATATACAAAACGAACTGGCAATTTTTTTTAATTTTTATGTCTTTCAATATTAGTTTCATGTTTATAAAACTGTTGTAAGGCAGTTTCAGACCTCCAGCTGGTATTATGTAAACTATGGATGGTAAAAGTGTGTTTTGAGAGGCTTTTCAAAAAAAAAATATAGTAATTTAATTGTCTGTTATGGTGAACAATTAGTTAAAATACTAGTTTGGATAGAAAAGTCATTTCAATAAATAAACAATTAGTAAATTGAAATACAGTAGAAATTAATCGTATAGAATGTTATTATACTGTCCAATTCAGGTTTTTCTAAGTTTACATGCTAATTTAACTAATAGCTCAGCTGGAAAGAAAAGCCTTCAACTCAACCTGAATTACCTTTACTCAATTTACAGTAGTTTTGTGAATGTGTTAAAACGAATGCATCTACCTTCACAATCTTCACAAAATCTACTGGCACAGTGTAGGTCAACTCTTTCCCAGAAGTCTTTACTCTGTACTCTAAGAAGTCATACTGAGGCTAAAAACGTAATAACATTGACACTACGTTCCATTCTTTGCACAGAATACATTCTGATGCACATGTAAACAAAGATTTCCATTGAATCGCAGTGTTTAAGTTACATATAAACAATACGTTTTGAGTCTGCAATTGGAAATGAATTCGAGTTAACAGCAATCTGGGACTGTAAACACGGTTATTGTCCCCTGTTAAATCTAATTAATGTTAATATTGTTCACAGAACCCATCTGTTATTAACTCAAATGCAGTCTTCATGTCCACTTTATATTTAGTTAGGATGTGGACACGGCATTGAGCCCAAGCTGATTAGACTATTGTTCCCCTCACAGTTTAACAATGATTAAAGCTTATATATACACAATTGTCAATTGGGAAAACAGTCCAAGTCTGAATGCTTATTTTGCAAAACCAAGACCTATTGGAGTAGCCCTATTGGTCATATGGTCATTTCCACGCAATCTACAAGCACATCATAACCACATGGCACAAGCTGATTGGTCTTTGTTGATCCTGCACCTAATAAGATTACCTGCCATTTTAAATCATATTGATCATATAGCCTGTAGTGCATAAATACCCTCCTCTCAACCCCCAAATAAATTGCCACATCTATGGCCCATGTTGTTTCTCTACCCACTTTAAAGTTTCATGTAACCCTGAACATGTATCTGGCATAGAGGTTTTCTAGGGTAATAAACCGCAGCTATATACTAGGTTTTGTATGTGTATAAATTCCAAGGACACTGTTGTTATACTTCGAAAGATTCAGACCAACTGCTGGGAATGTAAAAACAAACACTGGTTCATTTGAACACATATCTAGTGTCATAACTGACGACAGGAAGCAACTGCAAGTAAACTCTTTATTAAATGTAATAGAAAAACAAATGATAGGTGGCAGTCCAGATGGCAGATGGAATGGGTGGCGCAGAGACTTTGATGGTCAATCACGGAACAGATGATGTGCAGAGATGGCGTGCGCTGGTGAGATGAGATGACAGAATCCAGGACATAGAACGTAATCCAAAGGGAAACACCGAAACAGGAACAAGACACGAGACTGGAACGCCAACATAGGAACAGGATCAACACACAGCACAGATGACATCAAACAATGATCTGACAATGGAGATGAGAAAACAGCGAGTATACAAAGGTGAGGAGATTAGCTGCAGCTGGCGTCAGTGAATGCGATCAGCTGGATCGGTGAATGAGTCATGCCCACTCACACACCCACAAACACAAGACGAGCAGGAAACAATGCATTCATAAACTGTGACAGTACCCCCTCCTAGGAACGCCTCCTGGAACGCTACTTGACGATTGTAATCAGTCGATATGGGAGTGATCCAGGATGTCTCTTGCAGGTACCCAACTTCTCTTCCTGTCAACCTTCCCAGTCCACCAAGTACTGGAACCCACATACTCTCCGCCTAGAGTCCAGGATGCGATTGACCAAATATGTGGGTTCCCCGTTCTATGAGTCCAGGCGGTGGGGGAACCGGGGCTGGTGGATTAATACATGAACGAAACAGGCTTTATTTTGGGAGGCACGCCCCCACCTGGAGTAGAGTCTCACAGGCTCTAGTCCAAGTGCGGTGACACTTCTGGACAAAGGTGTGAGCAGAGGGGACCGCAACCTCGGATTCCAGACTGGGAAAAATAGGTGGCTGGTAACCTGAACTACACTCAAATGGAGATAGGGCGACACTGGTAACGCGTTGTGGGCGTGCGTACTCCACCATTGAGAGTTTTTGGCTCCATGAGGAAGGATTCTTGGTGATCAAACATCGCAACACTCTCTCCAAAACTTGGTTGGCTCTCTCGGTTTGGCCATTGTTATGGGAATGGAACCCTGAGAACAAACTGACTGTTGCCCCCAGCAACTTACAAAACTCTCACCAATATTTAGACACAAACTGGGGTCCCCTATCGGAGACCATGTCTACCAGGAGGCCATGTAAGCGAATGACGTGGTCTATGCTGTCGCCTTGGCTGAAGGAAATTTTGGAAAATCCAGGGACGGGCAGTGATTGACAACAACCCCATCTGGGGGTTGATTGGAAGTCTTACCAGTGGCAAAAAACCGAGCAAGCCAAAACAAAATTGTGAATATCGCGAACCATACGTGGCCACCAGAATTGTTGCTTGACCAAAAAACTAGTGTGATTGACTTCTAGATGACAAGCCACATTGGAACAATGCCTCCACTGAATGATGTTAGACCGTGATCCCACCAGCACTAATAAATGATTCGGTGGGCAACCAGGTGGAGGCATTACCCTTTCTAGGCCGTCTTGACCTTCAATTTGATCTCCCATGTGAGTGTGGAGACAATAAGGTCTCGGGTAAAATGCAAACCCGAGAAAAATTTGAGAAGAGGAAGTGCGAATGAACTTCATTGCTAGAGAATCAGAAATATATTTCTCCATAGCCTCCTTTATAACTTGCCCTTAAGCGGAGATTTACCTGGCGGTAACTCTATAGGACAGTCATGGGGACGATGCGGAGGAAGAGAAGCAACACAAGACTTACTGAACACCTCCTTCAGGTCGAGGTACTCCACAGGCACATTAGATAAATCCACTGCTTTCTCCTAAAACACAGAGACAGAAACAGACAGACAAGCAGACACAAGACAGGACCCATGACATTTTTAACTCCACTCCAAAACAGATCTTTGTTGCCAGTCCACTTTATGGGTGAGCCAGGGGTGCCCGAGGACGATGGGTGCAAGAGGTCAGTATATAAAAGTAAATAGTCTTGGAGTGGTTTCCTGACATGATGTGGGTGATATCTTCAGTGGTGCCTGAAATGGTAGGGAGTTCTTGACCATTAAGGGTGTGTACTGCAATCTTGTGTGTGAGGGGGCTTGAGGGGAACCTGAAGTTTGAAGGGGAACCTGAGATCTCCTCCTCTCCCTCTTCTCCTGGGAAAGCCGAGACTCGCCCTACCTGCAAGGGTTTGTGATCGTAGACTGGGTTGACCGCGTCCCCACCACTGAATCGTGGACCTTAAGCTCCTCTAGGACAGACGAGCGTCTAGTCTCAGAGCCAGGTCTATAAGTCTGTTGAGAGATGTTGGAAGGTTCAGGGCGTAGATCCCCCAATACCCTCTTCATTTTAGAGGCGAGTGTCTGGAACGAGGCACAGCATGGATCTTGGTTCTCCCACATCGGCGACCCCAATAGCGCCGCTCTCCCAGTCAGCAGCGTCTGGACAACTTGCGACCTTAGCACGTTCACTGTTAAGTCCTTGGTTGGAGAGAAAAGTGCATGGAGCATCGTGCAAAAACTGGGTTCCCCTGAATATGGCTCAGGGACCGATAGGCGGGGCTCCGACTGGGAGACGCTCTCTGGTGGTGTGGGGGGAACAGCTGGTGTGGGCAGTGCAGTGGGAGCTCGCATGAGTTTGATTTTCTGGGTGAGCTTGGACATCTGCGCCACCAGGGCCTGGACTGCGCAACCTTTTAGATTTAGATTCCTTTCCTGAGAATCCATTCAATAAATGCTGGTATGGATAAAATCATTCAGTGAAGTAGATGGATTAACTCGCTGCCTCCATTCCTTGGTCAGATCGTTCTGTCATAACTGACGACAGGAAGCAACTGCAAGTAAACTCTTTATTAAATGTAATAGAAAAACAGATGATAGATGGCAGTCCAGATGGCAGATGGAATGGGTGGCGCAGGGACTTTGATGGTCAATCCAGAACATAGAACGTAATCATAGAAGAGCACGAGACTGGAACGCCGACATAGGAAAAGGATCGACACACAACACGGAGGACATCAAACAACGATCTGACAAAGGAGATGAGAAAACGGTGAGTATACAAAGGTGAGGAGATTAGCTGCAGTTGACGCCATGATCAGTGAATGATGACAATCACGTCGCCCACTCTCACAACCACAAACAAATAACGCCCACTCTCACAACCACAAACACATAACAACATAAACACAAGATGAGCAGTGTCTGTGATGAATGTGTGTGTGTATGTGTAAAACAATACAAAATAAAACCATTTTTTTAAGACTTTTGAACCTCAAAAATTAACTTGACAATTACTTTTTGTATTTAGTCTTTTTCTAAATGAAGATATCATTTCAAATACATATTGATTTGTCTCCACTCTGCTGCATGTAGCGAAATCTCATATAACGACAAAAACACAATTAATGAGCAGTGCCTCAGCTTCATTAGTTTTCTAATTAATGGACACTCATGATCATAGTTAATCAGTTAAACAGTCTATAATGAGCAATCACTAAGGAAAAATCAGCTGCGTACATACTCCAGTGTTTATTTAATTTAACGGTTTAATTAATGATCTTTTTTGATATCTCAAACACAAACACGTACAATTTAATTAATCGCCTTAAACGATCTTCTTTGGCAAGTCTTAAACATGAGGCTGTATTTTTAACAGCAACATGTCCAATATGTGAAAAAAAATACAAATGTAGATAAACTAGTTGAATTCACTGACAAAATAAAAAATGCAATTTAAAAGACAAAAAAAACCCCACTTAAATCTATTTGAATTTGAGATGCATTTAAAAATAAAATCAATAAATAAAATAAACTAGTCAACCTCATTAATAAACTAGACAGTTGTTAGGTGCAGTTTAACACTAATAATTTAAGGAAAAGGGAAAATATAGATAAACTAGTTGACCTCGCTAAGAAACAAGTCAGTTGTTGGGCAGCTTGTCAACCATTGTAACCTATCTTTATTACACTAAAAGTAAAGTTCTCATACATTTTCTGTTTAATCGTCAATTGACTAGATTCTACTTTCCCAGTCCCAACTCTTTCTTTCCAACATTTGCCAGCCAAAGATGATTAGATCTCGTCCCTAATCAGCAGGCATTAGTTCGATATGCCACAGCGAGGATGTATCCAGCTAATTTCCGCTTCAGAAGACACAATTCCATTTGGGAAACATGGAGCAAAACCGCTAATCATCAGACGAGTAAGAGCCAGAATTCTCAGAGCCTCGACGGTCCGACCGAAGCCTCCCAGATGGTCCCGGGAGTTAATGTTAATCTAATCAACAAACAATTAAGCCTCAAAGGCTTGCATGGCAACTCCATTTACAGCTGCTGAGATTCTTGCCCGTTTATAGAACAGCATAACATCAATTAAATCTATTCAACAGTTACAAGTCAAAAAATAAACCAGCACAGTGAGTGGATGAACATGTAAGCTTCGAGGTCCTACTAAGATACTTTTCTTTATTATATCCTCAATAAATATCCTATATCCTAAAATCCTAATTATTAATCTTAGAAATGCACATATTGGATATTCATTTGTGGTTATAAGTTTTATCTCACAGAAACATCCCCATTTAACGTTGAATATGCCACGTTAAATTAATTAAAATCATCATATGCTGTGTTACAACAGAGCCATTGATGAAAGTAAAGAAAATACTGACAAAGCTCTGTGATTTCCCAAATAAATGTTATTTTATATTAAAAATAACTAAATAGATTTTACAATGAGTACATGGAACCATTTGTGTATTCACTGCTTTTAGATGTGTTGCTGTCAAAATTATATTATAAGAAAGTTCAGCATGAAATTGCAAAAGCAGCCTTTTTTGGGGGATATTCTCATGCAAGATAACACCTGGAATGTGTATTATGGAAGTAAATGAGCTCAATGCTGATTCATGAGAGCAAAACTTTGTATTATAATTAGGATTATTAAACAAACAAAGGCCAGAGGAAACAACATTTTTGACATCCAAGAACATCTGGACTATTGAACACATTTTTTAAACTGGTAGCTCTGCATTTATTGTGGATCATACAGTATTTGATGGCAGTGAGCTGTTTAGAGAGTCTTTTGTATACAGATGAGCATCACTTTGAGTACAGAACTTCACGGTTAATGAGAGTTGGGAACCTGACTTAGAATTACCATAATGAATTCAGATATGAAGAACCATGCCAACTTTCCAGTTTCATCAGGATCTTGGTCAGACATCGAATGCAGAGACGGAAAATATTTGGCATTGACAGTACCAGTGCCACATTTAGCTAACTAGTTAGTTTTAAATGACAAGAATCTTGTCATCTGAGCAAAGCCTCCAAATACTCACTGTAACTAGGATGCTACTATATTAATACTGAACCTGGAAACAGCAATTTATGCTAGTTACGAAATCAATAGTTGACCAGTTTTGACTGTCAAAGAGATCCAGAAAATTAGCAAGGATGCTAACTGAGGGTGAGCGATCAAGATTGATTAATATTGACTAGATTAAGGCCCCGTCCACACTACTCTGTTTTTGTTTGAAAACGGAGACCTTTTGCTACGTTTGCACCTCCCGTCCAGACTAAAATGGAAAAAACTAAGACCTAAAACGGAGAGGTTTAGAAACGCTGCAGCTCCATTTTGTGTTTTGAATCTCCGGAGGGTGTTTTAGTGAAGACGGAACAAAACGGAGGACTTCAGAAGCGATGACGTAGAGGCTCACGCTCGGCTCTATGATTGGGTGTCGTCAGTCATGACGTGTCCTTCACTGATTCGTTAGCCACCGTTTACACTAGCACGCGCATGGCCAGTGTTGGTGAATGGTCGCGTGATCCGCGTTTTCAGTCGTTTTAAAATGGACGAGATCATTTCTAATACGCAGATAAAACGCTCGTGTGGACGGAGATCGTATTCGTTTTAATTCTCTGTTTTTAAACGAAAACGCAGTAGTGTGGACGGGGCCAAAAACTAATTTGAAAGCTCTACCCATGAACTGTTAACTGACTTGGCATCCCCCCCTAACCAGGCTCGGATTTCCCAAAAGCATTGTTAGCCAACTATGGACGTAATTTGAATTGTGTTTGTAACAAATGAACTTGCGACCATAGTTGGCTTTGTAGAAATGCACCCCAGATTAGCCAGAGAATTTTCTAATCTGGTCCAAGCTGGTTTATACTGACAATTGCAGGTATACTAAGGAAGTCTTGCTAGTTCAGCAAGTTCAGCAGATTAAAACGGAAAAAACGAAGACCTGAAAACGGATAAGTTTAGAAGCGCTGCACCTCCGTTTTTCGTTTTGAATCTCCGGAGTGTGTTTTAGTGAAGACGGAACAAAACGGAGGACTTCAGAAACGCTGACTCAGAGGCTCAAGCTCGGCTCTATAATTGGGTGTCGTCAGTCATGACGTGTCCTTCCCTGATTCGTCAGCCACAGTTTACACCAGCACGCGCATGCCCAGTGTTGGTGAATGGTCGCGGGATCCACATTTTCAGTCGTTTTAATGTGGACTGAGATCATTTCTAATAAGCAGATAAAACGCTGGTGTGGACGGGGCCAAAAACTCATTTGGAAGCTCTACCCATAAACTGTTTACTGGCTCGGCATCCCCCCTAACCAGAGTCGGATTTCCCAAAAGCATCGTTAGCCAACAATGGACGAAATTTGAATTGTGTTTGTAACAAATGAACTTGCAACCATAGATGGCTTTGTAGAAACACACCCCAGATTAGTCAGAGATATTTTTTTATTCTGACAATTGCTGGTGTACTAAGGAAGTCTTGCTAGTTCAGCAAGTTAAGAATCCTGGAGTGTGTTTCCCAAAAGTATCGGTAACCAACTACGGTCACAAGTTATGTTATTAGCAATGACACATCTGTGTTTAAAAAAAAAAAAAAAAAAAAACATTTGCAAAAAAAAACTGCATCCTAAACTTGTGTGGTTGGAATTACAGCTGTCAGCCATATTTAAAATATATGTTAAAAGGTCTCGCAACTGTTTAGTAGAGTCTGAGAACGGGGTGAGTCGGACCACGAGTCTCGAAGCGATATCATCAAGTAATAATATCTCACCTCTAATTTGTTTTTTTACACCAGCAGTGGAGTGAGCATATGTTTATTTATTCTACAGCAAATTAGGATGGTATATGGGACTCTGATTATTTTCTGGCATTTTCATCATTATTAGGAAAGCCACACAGTGAGGGCTCTTGGGAAATGGAGTAAGCCACCAGAGTAGTGTGTGTTAAATATAATGGCTTTTGCCCTCAGGCTGCTGCCCACAAGAGACTGCCAAAGGAGCCAGCTAATGGCAGCAGCATTAAACCAGACCATATCTGGCTTCTGGAAACAGGCATGTATATTATGCTCTGAGCCAAAAGATGTCATACTGGCCTGAAACTTTTCAAAGTGTTTAAAATGTGTGAATTGAAAAAAAGACCCAGAATAATTCTTTAAAGATGAAAC
Source organism: Hybognathus amarus (assembly GCA_030378365.1). NCBI lineage: Eukaryota > Metazoa > Chordata > Actinopteri > Cypriniformes > Leuciscidae > Hybognathus > Hybognathus amarus. The sequence continues at coordinate 910,559 of JAQIUQ010000255.1, read as the reverse complement.
CAGCTTTTTGGTCCATATCATAAGTTGGGAAGTAGCATTATAACGTTATATGGGAAGTAAAATAAGTTGTGTATTTATGCAACAGCAGAAACAGCATATCTTAATCATTTTAAAACAAACACCGATCACCATAATGGTGACTTCAATTTATGTTTTTTGGTTGCTGTTGTAAGTTTTCCTCATTTTAAATGGTTAACTTTTAAGCAATTAATTTCATTAATTGGCCACATTTTTTTATTAGATAAAGCATATTCATTTTTATAGTGTACGAGAACGTTTTTGACATTTTTTTTGTTGTTGATTTGATTTGAAGAACTTTCTGTAACGACAGATATTCATAACCAAAATGAACCACTCATCAGATTCTAAAATGAGTGTCTTTGACAGATGGCATCTGGTTCCAAATGTCTATCCAGATGTTCATGAATGCATGCTCTGCTCCAGTGCGATGACAGAGAACTAACTGCTTTATTGATGCAGAAATGCCACTGTTGACTCACTAGAGATGTGTTTTACACACCCAGAATATGGAGCTGAAAAAGTGAGGGTTTTTTTTTTTTTGCTAGCGACAGCATCTTGAGAACCTGTCGAAACCCTCTGGAGCTGCAGGTCAGGTAGCGGCACTGGGCGTTGTGTTCCTGCAATGATGTACCGTCACAGAGGAAATCTGTAGAAATGAGAGGTATTGTTAGAAGATGTGGTGACCTAAAGCTCTTCGCAGAGACTTGCAGACGACTTTGCTCGTATGCTGTCTTCTTCAACTCGTAATAGCGTGGTAATGCACTGGCTGGAAGCTCAAAGGCGAATGATTCGCTTGCCTTGAGAGCAGCTGCCGCAGAAATTGGGTGACTGTGAGGGGGGCATAAAGCTTCAGGGGCCGGAAAACAAGAACTAAAGTGCTTCCAAATTGGGGAACTGATCTTATAGATGTCTTTGAGCTTGTGGGACTGTAATTTTAGACACAAAGATAACCAGTCATTATTTAGCATAGACATAAATTAAATAATTTTGAAAGTACTATATTTATTATGATCAAATAAATGTGATGCGATCTGTGAAAACCCGTCGGATGTCGCGCTGGTACGTTTTCAGTAAGGTCTAAATATAGATTGAATGTCAGTTTTTTTTACCCAATAATTTATTAATAATTATTATTCTATAACGTCTTGTTTATCATCTTTGAATACATCATGGGAAAGTGCACTAGTTTTGTGCAGAAAAATGGCGATTTATAATGTCCAGCTGAAAAGACTGTTTCTCTTTAAGAACATACGCGGAGGGGCAAAGATCAGTATCTCCCGTTTAGCTCTCCTTCTCTTAGTACTACAAAGATATTTCACCTATCTAAATAAAACATATAACAGAATAAAGTCCAGTCCTGGGTGAACTACAACAGCCCGCAAGTTTTTTATTTATTTATTTTTATCCAGCGTTATAAGTGTGGTGGGATGCAGAGCACAAGAGAACAACAGAGTTTGAAGCTGCTCGTTTAAAAGATCTTGCTCGCCCTCGCTCGCTCGTCACATTTCAAAACGGCTTTCACAGGTTGAATTTTGTGTTCTTAAGATTTTGAATGATACCTAATCTATGATGATTACTAAAATATGAAAAAATGCAATAAAAAGGGAGCGCCAGCTGTCCTGCTTAGCAGTGACCATTAATTAAACCTGTTTTTCTCAAAATTCCAACATGACATCATGACTTTTGCATAAACATACACACCACTTTTAAGTCAAGTGGCGTGTTATCTATACGCATTTTGAGCTATCCGCGTGCATGTGTGGATGTCTACGCCATTAACATCCGAGTGATTCCGTGTGAATGTAAACGCCGTTAAATGTCCGAGCGAAACAAGGCAAAATGTAAATCTACATCTGGGGAGCGATCTTTTTTTCCTAGGATGGTAGGGGAACACACATAAATGCCATTAACCCCACTGATAGGTTGGTTTAGGGACGGGGTTGGGGTAGGTCATATATTTCTATAGACAGTAATAACGTTAAGTTAACGGCATTCATAAACACGCTGAAAAGCGATTATGCGTGTTGATAGCATGCCAAAAATGCAAATACGAATTGGCATGTCATACACGCGCAATTTCATGAGATCAGTCTGCAAAATTCCATTTCTGAAAATCACAGCGATCAGCCGACTTCAGATAACCATAACTTGTGTTACAGACAAACGATAAAAGAAATAAAAACAGATTTGGAAAGGACTTGAACCCAGCTTTAATATGATCTCAAAACATGTAATATGTCAAATTTCACCATGTGGTGGGTTTTCCCAGATCATGTCACAAATGTTGTTAAAATAATTTAACTGATGCACAAAGATTCTGCAGCCACTAAGAACTTGAACATTTAGGAAATATTTCAGTTTTGATGTTGTCAAGTCATGGGAGTTTTTATATAGTAAATATTTGCCATCGATCCGTTCCACCCGCTCTGTTAGCATACATTGCTCTTCTTATTTGCTTCAGTGGACCAGACTGTATGTTTGATCAGACGATTCTGTGGAATGAATGACCACTTCTGGGATTGGCATTGAACGGGCGAATGGTCCTCAGCTGGTGTGAGTGGATTGTCTTTGAGCAGATTCAGGCTCATGTTCCTTCTTCGGGCATCCATTTTAGTGTCTGCAACCACTTCAGGAATTCCACCGATCAAAGATGAAGCTGGGCTTGGAGGAGTGCTAGGTGTTCCCTTTTCTTCATTCCCTCCCTCCAGGTGGTGTTTGCTTCCTGTATTAGCCTCACATCCTCTTCATCTGTCCAAAATCGTCCATCGTGGCTGCAATCCTCTTGGTGTTTAGTTCTACCAGAAAGACTCGGGAGATAAATTGAATAGCAGTATAAATTTATTGACAGCTCAGCAAGCATAAATTTATGAGTTCTTTGGCCTAGGCCCCATCCTTAGTGAGCAAAGCGAGGTAAGCCGAATCTGCATGTCCCATCTGAGATGAAGGCGGGGGCGCAGCCGACCCCCTTGAGGTAAGGAAGGGACCATTCTGGTGGTGGTTGGGGAGGATGTAGGTGAATGGCAGTGACAGCATCTGCGAACTCAGACAAGTGTAAGTACCAATCTTTTATACTGTGAATGTTAACACCTGATTGGATAGGAGTGAGGTAATGCATGCGCTGATTGAGTCTTCCTGACAGACCTTAAGCTGAAGCTTTCATTTCCTCCAACATCCATGCAATGTTTCCACCAGGTTTCTGATGGTGGGGAAGTGCCTTCCACAGTCTTCACATGCAAACTGTTCTTCCAAACAGAACATTGATCCTTGACTGCACTTGCAGACTGATCTCATGAAATGGCGTATGTATGACACGCCAATTCATATTTCCATTTTGGCGTGCTATCAGACATGCATAATCGCTTTTCAGGCAGTTTATGAACACCGTTGACTTAACGTTATTACTGTATATATAAATATATGACTTACCTCAACCCTGTCCTTAAACCTAATAGCATTTATGAGTCTTCCCCTACCATCCTAGGAAAAAAATATCGCTCCCAGATGTAGATCTACATTTTGCTTTGTTTCGCTCAGACATTTAATGGCGTGTACATACACGCGGAATAGCTCGGACATTTAACAACGTAGACATACACGCGAAAAGCGTGTAGATGCAGTATAGATGGGAAATACAAATGCGTATAGATGGGAACTACAGATATCTGATCATCTTCAAACCTCCGACATTCGTTCTTGATTAATGAAAGCATTCATGGCAAATGCTTTCGCTCTCGTCCGTCTTGCACCGGTCCAGAGAATTTCACCTCTAGCGGCGCAATACGAATGCCCCCGGCCATTCCCGGCAGGGGTGGTTGGCCCCCGCCTGGGGTTACCCAGGTCTCAGCTCAGATGGAGTGAGGAAGTCATAGTTACTCTTGCCATTTAGTTACTCCCGCGCTTCATTGAATTTCTTCACTTTGACATTCATAGCACTGGGCAGAAATCACATGGCATCAACACCCTTCTCAATGCTTTGTTTTGACGAATGTGCGCTGTGTTTCTGCCGTTTCTAAACACAAGTTGCTTGATCCATTCAGATTTGACTGAATTTAGTTTTATGCAGTCGTGTGATATAGGAACATTACAGGTTTTATGGGGAATCTAGCTGTAAAGAGCCACAACCATGTAAATGCCAACACGTTCTCATCCTTTGGCAGCATATAGGTGACACCATATGACATTTTGACGAAATACTACACACATGGCACCCATTCAGCGTCAATATTACATGCACTGTTATTGGTAGGTTTAGGTCTGGGCTAGGGTCTGTGTCTCATATTGACGCTAAAGGATGGCAGTCACCTGTATGACGCCTTGGGTTCTGCGTGTTATATCGACGCCAAAGGATGCCATGTGCATAGTAAGTATTTCGACGAAATATCACCTATATGACGCCAAAGGATGAGAACGGGCTTATAAATGCATGATGAGGAAAACTGGAAAACACCAATACACGTAACCACAAGCTTGTCAATCCAGCACCAACACCTTTAGTAATTTACCTTACAGCTACTAACATTGAAGAAGTACAGTGTTTTTGGCAGAAATGTAGGCTATTTATTTTAAATTTTGCTATTATTTCTGTAGTTTATTATTAATTTATTTTAGAAACCATATACACATTTTAATTATGAGCATGGTTTTGCCTGTGTCTACAATGATATTACACTTAAATTAAACTATAGTTAAACTCTGGATTCAATGCAAGAACTATGATACATTTAATTAGGGCAAGAAGAATAATTTAGCAAAAAGCGTTAACCTGGATCACATGAATTAAGTACAAAGTTTTTTTACTCTTTGAATATGTTTATGAAACTTATTAATAGTTCTAATTTAGGTAAAATTAGAGTGTGAAGAAAGATAGATATCAGTGCATTGCATGAATTAGGTGTTAACTCTTTACAAACGTTGTTTTAAAAGGGGTAGTTCAACTCAAAATGTCATAATTTACTCACCCTAATGTCATTTCAAACATGAATGAGTTTCTTTCTTTGGAACATAAAATTAAGTCTTTTTTTATAGCAGTAAATTGACTTTTTGTTATCCTAGCTCAAAATCTGTGCTTTACTGTCAAGTGCATTTCTGTGAAGTTTAACTGCATTTGCATTTGTCCCTGTCCTAATTTAATTTATTCGTTTATGAACTCTAATTTAAAGCCATAACCTCAGCAAAAAACATTCATAGGGGAACTTCGTGGGCCGGATGGCCTAAATTTGTCCAGGGCTGAATTTTAGCCCCAGTCCAGCCCTGGTTGCAATCTCTATAAACAACTGGAAAAGTCATTGAATAGTCATGGAAATGATTTGGTCAAAATGTGTGGAAACTCTGGGTATGTGTGTCAAAGGCCTTAAGTAAACATTAAGTGCTTTACACACCCTGTCATGACAAAAGTTTTTAACTTGCGGTTCAATGAGAAAGTCAAGAACTGTCAGGGCTGCATTTCCAAAAAGTATCGTAAGCCGAAGAAACAACTGCATGAATAGCGTAGCAAAAGGCCCTTAGAAGCTCATTGAGGCTCATTTTTGCAGCATCCAAATATAAGTTTGACTATTAAAAAATGTTTCTCTAGATATTTTCTAACGTTTTTTAATACAAAACCCGCATTCTGCATGAATGGTCCTCCTCCAGGGAAAGATTCAAACCAATAACTCATGAATTTAAACAATTCATCAAAAATAACTGGTTTATAAGAGAACATGTTTGTTGCTTCTGCCAGTATTTGTAGATGCAGTAGTAAATGCAATACAGTTATAATTAATAACATATAAAAGTGTTTTATTAAATGAAGAACTATTAATTTGATTTATATGCACTTGTATAACAATATATTTCATAAAATCATCAATATTTTTCTACATATTTACCAAAATATATAAAACTGGTAATTGAACCATGTATTGAAAGGGACAGTTTAAACTAAGGATTTTTTTTTTTGTTTCCAGTCTCATTGTTTAGCTACACTCTCTCATCACATGAGCAGATGTCTGGCCTGGTCAGCAGAGTTCTGCCATGCTCATGGCATTGGTGTAAATAGTAATGTGCTTTGTTAAACTGATGACCGTCTACATATGTCACAACTAATGCGCTCTGTAATTGTGTAAACATCCTAATCAGTTATGGCTTTTAACAATCCCTCTAGGATTCAAACTCTGACAATAAAAGTCAAATTGAGTTGAGGCCATTAGTGGATGAAGAATTTTCAAACAGACAGCGACCCCAAATGCATTTGCAGATTTAACATTGTTTCACATCATATGAGAATGCTGGTCTTCCAAAAATTAAGATTGTTGACAAAAGTTTTTGCCTGACCTTACTAATTTTTAAATCACCCTATAATCTTTCATCACACTGGGCTTCAAATGGTAACACAACACTGTTTTTTCCATCCTAGCAGTCAACTGTGTATATAGTTCATGTGTGATAATGATTTATATCTCAAATGGTGAGTTATTTAATATTATTCAAATACAATTATTATACTTATTTGTGATTGGAATTTCCTTTTATTTTTATATTTTCAGTTTACATTTTTATTTGAGATTAATTGTATAATTTGTCATTTTTAATAGTTATTTTTCACATTTCTAGATAGTTTTAAATGAACAATAACATTTACAATTAGCTTTTATTTTTACATTTTCAGTTTCATTTTGATGTTTAAATATGTCGATGTAGCTTTAATTGCTGTAATTTGTTTCAGTTTTAGTAATTTTAGCACTTAAACTAAAAAATTTAAACTTTACTGGAAGTTTTTTATTGAATATTTATTTAGTACTTATATTTTTAGTTCCTTTATACCACTGAAATAAACTACTGAGTTCAAATGTGTTTTAAGGGAGTTTATTCTCTAAAAGCCTACAGGGCCAAAAGTAGCCAATTTGAAGAAATACCCTGTTTTATAAATGAAGGGCAGGTTTTCTGTCCTGGAAGGCCACAAACTTTATCTATACCACCCTACTGCCTGTGACCTGCACAAATGAGGCATCGACCCCGCACTGCAGAATTGCCCCCAAAGCTGGAAGAGATTATTCTCCTGTGTAGTTTCCAGCCTCTGATTGCCAATGCATCAGCTACTTTTTTCAAGGGGGCCTTGTGCTCCCTGTACCCAATGGCATACGCCCTGATGTTCCGCACATGGGGGCGATTAGACAGTTAGAGACTTTCGCTTTGGCAGATCCACTCCAAAGCAACCATTAACCCACATGACCAGCGGTAGTGCCGCCCGTCTCTTACAGACATGTGGGAACAGTCAGAAGGCTTGGAAACCAGCGTTGCAAAATATGCATCCCTGGAATGACAATACTAGTGTTGTCGTGCTGTTGGACTTTGAACTGCAGTTTATCAGGCAAATCTTAGTACACAGCCTGCCACCAAGGAGAAATGGGTAACCAATCTAAAGTAATTCTCTAAATATTATGCTCACTGCTTTAGATTTTTCAAATCAAATATGCTGCTATTAGATGCTTCACTTCTGATTTAACACTCATGTTTTCTGCATTTTCAGTTGCAATTTTGCTCAGTCTATTTAATTGTTATTTGGTTGGGATTTGAACCAGGTGTCATTTCGAAAGCTTCACAATCAAACTTAGGCCTTGTCCACATGGACACAGGCATTTTTATAACCAGAGTTTTTCCTCCTGCGTTTAAAAAAAAAATCCTGTCCATATGAAAACGCAAAAACACGCTATCAAGCACTGTCAATAGCATGCCACACCAGCAGGCGGCAATATAACCCTAACCGCAAAGCCACGTTGGCCAATCAGAAGCCTAACAAAATGTTATTACAAGTTCAAGTAGGCGGATAACTGCGCAGTGCGGGCGCACACTCGAAACGTCGCAAAGGCAAAAACCCTGCTTTTACTGTCTGCACGACGACACTATAACCGGCGTTTCTGAAAATCGTCACCCTGGCAGATGTTTTCAAAAATGTTTGGTTTCAGTGTCCTGATACTGCGTTTCCGTGTTGACGAATGGCCGAACCGCATAAAAAAGTCACGGTTATAAAATACTCGTCCGTGTGGACAAGACCATACACCTATGATTTTTTTTATATTATGTTTTATAAAATAAATTATTTAAACAATTTTACTGTGATGCATCAGGGGAGTGTACCAGAGTGTGATACAGAATTATTACAGAACACGTGATACAGAATGATGAAATAGTACTTTAATAAACAAAGTGAGATAGGCTAGCATACACAACACAATGTTTACAAAAGACCATGAACAGATAAGATTGGAGAGTTTAAGGCCCTGTTTACACAGAGAACGCTCGCGGGTGAAAACGTAAATATATTTTATCGGATGTGCCTTTCGTTTACACGGCTACGGCGGTTTTGAGACTATAGAATGAGGTGGAGCCAGTGGAGGTTGAGACAAAGGTGGATCTGAAGACACAGGGTGATGCTGAAGGCCTGGAGACCAACGGTAAAGCTGCAGTTGGTCGTGAGCGAGGTGGAGACGTGGGGCTTGGTAGACTGGGGAGGAGACAGTGGGAGTGAGGACAATGGAACAACCAAAGGGAAGGAGGAGCCTGTGAGAGACAGAGGGGTGGAGGGTCAAGGCACAGCTACTGACTCGTAAGGCCAAGGCAGAGCCAAGAGCGATGATGGACCAAGGTGGAGCCAGAGAGACGAGGGAACCCAGTGGAGCCTGAGGGAAGATAGTCCATGGTGGAGCCAAGCTGCATTGAGTCACAATGGAGCCAATAAGTCAGGTAGAGTCCAGGGATTGGAGGCTTAAGGTGGAGCTAAGGGATCTGCACACCAATGCAGAGCTGGAGACCGCAAGCCTTGAGGCAGATCCATGCAGCAGAGCGGAGCCACCAGAGGTGGAGCCGGGGGACTGAAGGCAGTAACTAGCTTGCTTAGGCAGAGGAGGAAGGAGAGAGAGGCTGAGTGGGAGATTTGGAGCTGGGTGGGACCAGTGGGGATGGAGGAGACTTGGAGCTGAGTGGGACCAGTGACAACAAAGGTGGCTCAGAACTGAGCTTAACCAGCTATGAATTAAATGACTTGGAGCGAAGACTGAGATAACTTGGAACTGGATAGGACCAGCTGTGACTGTAGCATAGCAAACACCTCCTCATCCAGCTCATCACATAATAATTCCTCAAAGTACTGACCTCAGCATGTAAGGGTGGGGCTCCAATTCATGCCAAAGAACTCCACTAATATGCCCTTCATGCTAGACACTGTTCCTAGCTCACACAGCTGGATAGACTCCTCTTTGGGCTTGGGCTCTTGGATGAAAGTAGCCTCTGGTGGTTGCTCTGGTTCTGTTTTTAAGGCGGGCTTGTGCTCCGAGTCAGCAGTGGGTGATGGTTGGCTGGGCTCTGGGGCTGGCAATGTCCTCATCATTGAGGCAAATTGTAAAAGGTGAATTGCAGTGCACCAGCAGCCACTCCAAATATTCTGCAATGCTCCCCGGGATCCTCCATGGGCAGGCGATGAAAACTTACTTATAGATGTGAATATCTTTCACATCTACTGCAGTCAGATTGACCGTGCTCACCCTTAATAACACCACTCACATAGCTTTGCACTCGTAACGACAAATCAAGGATGTTAAGAGGCTAAAAGAAGGATTAGAACTTGCCCCATTGAAGTCAACAGTGTGTGAATTTTAAAGACAGTTAAACGTGTAGACCGTTTTTTTTTGACTGTACTGACAGCGCTCCAAATGTCCAAAAAAATAAATAAAATAAAAATAAGCACAATGTTAAAATTGACCGTAGTTGTCCTTTAAGCACTTTTTGGTTAATTATATATGGCCTTTGACCTGAGCATACTTAGTCTGCATTTTTGTGTACATGTTGAAAATACCCATTACATAAAATATTTATCACACATCACAGACGCCAATTACAGTATAACACATATTAAAATAATAGAAACACTTTTTTTAATTGTAATAATGTTTCACAATTTTAATATTTTTATCAAATAAATGAATCCTTGGTGAGAATAAGAGATGTATTAAAAAAATAATAAAATAAAATAAAAAAACAATATATATATATATATATATATATATATATATATATATATATATATATATATATATATATATATATATTACAGATGGTTAAACATATGTGTATAGAAATTAAATGGAACCTTATCAGTAACTACATCAAGAAAAGTGAATGAGCTCAAATGCTATGAATGACTTTATGGTTATAGTAAGTGCACATGTACATTCATGGATGGCTCTCATCATGTAATTTTTTGTTATGTCTAAAATTTCTGCTGCGATTTATGAAATGTTTTTTTAACGTCAGGGGCTTTCCACATTCTTTCATTCTAGATGTTTTCTGGTTGTGTCAGTGATATCTGCGGATAGCAATGTAAACACCAGTCACTTCACACTTTTCATTGGAATAAGAAACAGCTGTTAGTGCGATCAGCAGGGGGTACGGCTGTCCACTTTTTAATTTTTTTGAAAAAAAAATTTACTTTACAATGTGTAAAAACCATGTGAAAGGCACGAAAGGGCAGACAAATGGATTCTAAGTTGGTAAAAAGGGCTAATGTTTGGGAAGGTCAATGCCTGGGAGCTACACATTTTGACTCCTTCCAAGTCATATAAATACATTTGCTTCATGTTACCAAAAGATAAACTTGCCAATAAACAATGCTTATGGTATAAATTAGTCTGTCAACTTTTATCAATATTTAAATACGTGTATTTAGATGTGCTAAATGGATGTATCATTAAGATAATACGTCCAAAAATGTCCTTGCATACAAGGACATCTCATTTACACCATGTATAAGATGAATAATTAAGCAAGTTACTAAACACTGCTAAAATATATCTTTGATTTCGTCATCATATCTAGTGACTTTTACTAATTAATCATTTTCAGTTTACTTTATTATCCAAGTTGTGGAAAATTGTTGTTGGCTTAAAGCTGCAGTCCGTAGTTCTCTTACGAGAGGTTCTCTCGTATTGCGTAGCTCAGCTTACGGCTACGGGAAAGATTAATCTTTTCTGAGAAGTTGAAGCCAAAAAATTATCCTATAATTTTGTATCCAATGTCAATGCAGTTCACTGCAGCAGACCATGAGCGGGCTAGCTAGCAGCTCATTGGTTCGCTCAGGGAGAACTGCTACAGCCTATGAGGGAACTCGGTTTGAACCTCGTGACCAATGAGAAGCAGACATGCTCTCATTGCGTCAGAGCCCGGCCAAACGGAGTGGCCCGAGTCTATAAACAAGCGAGTTTCCGCTGTTTTCCGATTTTCATCTCTTCAGCGAGGCTATACGGTATAGGGCTGGGGAAAAGAATCGATTCTCGATGCATCGCGATGCGGACGTGGACGATCCTGAATCAATTCACAAATATCCCAAAATCGATTTTCCAAAAAAAAAAAAAAATTATATATATATTTATAAAAACGTAATATTGACGGAACGCGAAGACGGAAGTGCAGTGACCGGACCGTCTGACGCGTGCACATAACAGAGACGCGATGGCGCGCAAGATCCAAACACCCTCCTTGTTAGGTTAAAAGCTGACGTGTGGAAATATTTTGGCTTCTGAAGTTGAAGGGGAAAGGAACTGGGCAAGAGCCACGCTGAGTTGTAAGCTTTGTAGAATAAAACTAACGACGGAAACACGACAAATATGACAAGCCATATGACGTGTTTCCAGCCAGAGGAGGAAAAACACTCGGCTGTACCGGTCGTTATAATATTAATTTACTACAAGTAAGTTAAAGTTATGCTCCTAGTTCAGGCACACGTTTATTTTCCTGTTGGTTCTTTGGAATGCTAATAAAATATATTGTACGTTAATTCTTTATGGGTCATTACTTTGTACATTTAAAGGAAAGTATTTATAGTCACACACACAAAAGATTCAGATAATCGATTTTGTAACATTATAAATGTCTTCACTGTAACTTTTGATCAACTTAATTTAATTTATCCTTGATGAATAAAAGTATAGATTTCTTTTTCTTTCTCCCAAAAAATGTAAGAAAAATTCTTACCGACTCCAAACTTTTGAACTGTATTGTTTAATGTTACAAAAGCTTTCTATTTCAGATAAATGCTGTTCTTTTGAATTTCTGGGTGATTCTCTGAATCTGGTGCCCTTCAAGCCCCCCAAACTTGCTTCAAAGATTTTCAATTGAAGGAAATCACAAAATGCATTTTAATGCTGTCAATTAATAGAACCAGGTGCCTTTGCATTATAATGCAACACAATTGTTCAAAAAATTATTTAAAGATAATGGGTTGCCTAAGTAGTAGACAACAAGCATGTTTGCATGTCTTCACTAACCATCATTACATTTTCATTGAATATCAAACAAATAAAAAGTGCAATTAATACCAAAATGATGCTGCTGCTAATATAATCATATGTTGGTCTAGTGTATTTTTGTTTACTGTTGTAAATGGAAAATCAATAATCGCTGAATCGAGAATCGTTAATAATCGAAATCGACTGTAATCGAATCGGGACTTCAATAATCGTAATCGAATTCGAATCGGGAAATCAGACAGATTAACCACCCCTACACACGCACCTGCTGATCTCCGAGAGGAAGCCGCGTCGCCGTCGAGAAGGCATCTCTTAGCGAGCGTGTGGACAGAGTCTGAGGAAGCCGGCCGTCTTCGCCACCTTCAGCCATCCTGCGAGCTAACGCCATCCGGCGACGTATCCTTACATTTGTATTTTGCTTGTGTTGTGTATTTTCACAAAAGAGCAGCGAGCGTCTTTTTAAAGATGCCTCGCACACCTCATGCCGCTCCCCTCTCAGCGCCGGAGTCCCGCGCTGTATGTGGGACGAGCCGCTTACAGCTGTGCCGACCGCGGCTAGCTTTCTTTACTTTACAAGAGAGCTAGCTTGCCCCGCGCATAGCTTCACCGAAAATGGGTTTATCAATGGTGTTTAGTCCCGCCGAGGCTGGTCCTGTTCGCCACCATCACGCCCTCTTATCTGCTCGCGCTCCTGTGCTTGTGTCTTACTGCTGTGGCTCAGTGGTAAAACACAAAGCTTTTCGCGCCAGAGAGACCCGTGTTCGAATCCGGCTCTTGCAGATAATTTTTTGCACGACATGAGAAACGAGTGTGTTTTTAACCCGCCGAGGCCGGTCAGCATCCTCTAACGTTTCTCTTTCCTCGTTCGAGCGGCCATAAACGCCCCCCGTGCATAGCTTCACCGTGAATGGGTTTGTGTTACTGTTGGTCTCGCCGAGGCTGGACCTGTTCGCCACTAACACGCCCCCTTATCTGCTCGCGCTTTTCAGCTTATTGTGTCTTACTGCTGTGGCTCAGTGGTAAAATACAAAGCTCCTCGCGCCAGAGAGACCCGTGTCCGGTTCTTGCAGATAATTGTATGCAGCTCTGAGCTCGCGGCCAGCTTTCTTACGTTTCAGAAAGCGGCCGCGCTCTCCCGCGCACATGCGTCAGCGGCGACATGAGAAACGAGTGTGTTTTTAGCCCGCCGAGGCCGGTTAGCACCCACCTCTCTAACGTTTCTCTTCCTCGTTCTAGCGGCCAAATTGTCTATTTTGCAGCAACGAGCCTGTTATTACATGAACGCCTGCAAGAACGCCGACAGATTCGATTGACGCCAATGCTGTTCAAGCACATCCCGTGTCTAACAGAGCCCACTCTCTTAGCTGGCTATGCCGCTTGAGTGTTATCTGTAACAGATGTGCCCACGTCCGTGCTCACATCTTCTTTCTGCCCGCTCTATTTCACGGCCAGGTCGCGTGCATCCCAGCCTCTTCAGTCTCGTGCCCGCTCGCAGCGCTCACGTCTCTACATGCACGCGACCCGCGCGCGCGTCAGGCTATATTTAGTCTCTGCAGCTTACAGCGCTCAGGTTTCCATCACGCACTTGCGCGCGCGTCACCTGTGCAGCCTGTATCAGGCGAAAATGTAAACAGGCATAAGTGCATAATGTCTGGTTTACACCAAACATACTATAAGTGTAGTATATGTGCCCACAGTTCAGTGTTCACTCCTATACTCAAGCACCACACTTGTGCCCGCTGCAGTCTCGTGCCCGCTTGCAGCGCTCACGTCTCTACATGCACGCGACCCGCGCGCACCACAAGTGCAGCCTTTCAGGCTATATATAGGCTCTGCCGCTTACAGCGCTCAGGTTTCTATCACGCACTTGCGCGCGTCACTTGTGCAGCCTGTATCAGGCTAAAACGCAATCAGGCATAAGTGCAGAATGCCTGGCTTACACCAAACATGCTATAAGTGTAGTATATGTGCCCACAGTTCAGTGTTCACTCCTACACACAAACACCACACCTGTACCACGCTCACACTGTAAGCGCGCTCACACACGTGCTCAGCCCGCTATGTGTATACACATACATGTGTTGTATACACACGCCTTTTGTGTAGAATATGCGCCCACATCCTGTGTTCGCCCATACACAAAGCACCACACTCCCTGTGCCTCTGTCAGAGCCCACTCTCAAAAAGCGGACACTTCCCCCTTGAGTGTAGGTCCCGTTGCCTAAACATTCTAGCGTGCCCACACACTGTGTCCAGCCCGCTATGTGCAACAATCAGGCCGATATAGCCAGTCACCCGCTAGTGTCACGCTTCTAAGCGTGGGAAGCTATCCCGGGAATCTCCCCATGGGTGCTAAGCACAATAAAATACGGCTATCTGTTACAGTTCCGTCGCCGCCTCCACGCTTTCGGGCGCGGCCCGAAACTACAGTGATTTTAGAAGCAACAAACAGTCCTCCCGTTCGGCCTATCCTTAGCACCCCGTACGTTCACGAAGTGCATGGATACGGCGCTCGCCCCCTGCGGAGCCAGGGGCTGCGAATTTTGAACTATTTGGACGACTGGCTGATTTTGGCACAATCACAGACGGAGCTACTGTCTCTTCCGTACAGTCCTCCTCGACCATCTGAACACCTTGGGTCTCTCTGTCAACTGGACAAAGAGCTCGCTTCAGCCCTATCAGACGATTTCCTTCCTGGGAATAGATCTAGACTCAGTGGCTATGACGGCTCGCTTATCTACACAGCGCGCGCGCCGTGTTCAGCGTCTCGCCGCATCCTGTCAGATGGACACCCTCACACCTCTGAAAACTTTTCAGAAGGCGCTGGGTTACATGGCCTCAGCCTCCGCAGTACTTCAGCTGGGTCTACTGCGCATGCGCCCCCTTCAGCTTTGGTTGAAGAGCCGTGTGTCTCACCGTGCGTGGACCACGGGCCGCCAGCTGATCAAAGTTACGCAGACCTGTATCTCGGCTCTGCAACCATGGACAGTGGCAGAATGGTTTCAGCGGGGCGTTACCATGGGAACCGTCTCTCGCCTATAAGTCTTTTCGACAGACGCATCCAACTCAGGTTGGGGTGCGGTCTGCGAGGGCTCACCGGCCTCTGGCCACTGGTCAGTTCAAGAGAGCTCTCTACACATAATCTGTCTGGAGATGATCGCGGTCGAGAACTCGCTCGCGTCTTTCCTCCCGCGCATTCGGGTCACCACGCATTGATCCGCTCAGACAATGCAGCCATAGTCTCCTGATTTCAACCGTCAGGGCGGTGTCAGATCCAGGAACCCCTTCCTGATGACGAAATGCATTTTAGTTTGGTCCCAGAGCCACCTGCTCTCGCTGAAGAGCGACGCACGTGCCGGGCCACCTGAATGACGGCCCAGACAGACTGTCCAGGAACCTCATCCTTCCGGGAGAATGGTCCCTGCACGTTCAATCAGTCCAGAAACTGTGGCGACATTCGGCAGAGCAGAGGTGGATCTCTCTTCGCGTCAGAGGAGAACGCTCACTGCCCAATACTTTTCTCAAGAGCCGAGGACGCGCTGAGCCCAGGAGTGGCCAGCCGCCGCCTTCAGGCTTTCCCTCCGGTCTCCCTGTTACCACAGGTTTTACAGAGGATCAGGGAAACACGCCACTCGGTGCTCCTCATAGCCCCGCGTTGGGAGAGTCAGACTTGGTTCCCGGACCTCGCTCAGCTGTCGCAGACAGCCCCGTGGCCCATTCCAGTCAGAGCAGATCTCCTCTCTCAAGCTCGCGGCACGATCTGGCATCCCCACCCTAAGCACTGGGCGCCTTCATGCACGGGTGATCAAGAACTATCCGATGCTGATCACCCGGGGAGAGTTAAACACGATCATGAACGCCAGAGCGGCTTCTACTAGGAAGCTCTATGCGTCAAAATGGTCTGTGTTCTCAAAAGGGTGCACCGACAAAAACCTAGACCCTCAGCGGTGCGACGTGTCGTCTTTGCTTGTCTTCCTTCAGGAGATGCTGGATAAGGGCAGGTCCCCATCCACTCTCAAGGTTTACGTGGCAGCTGTCGCGGAGTTCGCTGAACCCCGAACGCGCTCAGTCTCTGGGCAAAGACGAGCTAGTCATCCGGTTCCTCTGGGGAGCTGAAGGATGAACCTTCCGCGCCCCCTTCGGTTCCAAATTGGGATCTTTCTATAGTTCTCGAAGCTATGGAAGCCCCCCGTTCGAACCGTTAGAGTCTGTGGACCTAAAATACCTCTCGCTATAAACCGTTTCTGTTTGCCCCGTCATCAGTAAAACGCGTGGGAGACCTTCACGCGCTCTCTTCTAGCGCTGCGTGTCTTGAGTTTGGACCCAATGACTACATAGTCTTCCTCAAACCTAGACATGGATATGTCCCCAAAGCGATTGGTACCCGTTCAGGGATCAGGTTTTTCCCTATCGGCTCTACCCATCCGATAACGAATGTGACGCCAATCTCCTTTGTCCGGTTCGGACTCTGAGATTGTACACTACACGCGCTGCCGCGTTCAGACGCTCTGAGCAGCTTTTTGTTTCGTTCGGTGAGCGCACCAAGGGTCTGGCCACCTCGAAACAGACGCTATCCTGAATTGAATTGTGGACGCTATTGCTTCTGCTAATGCATCAAAAGACCTGTCATGCCCTCTGGGCATCAGGGCTCATTCCACCAGAGGCATGGCCTCACCGTGGGCATGGTCCAGCGGCTTTTCCATTCAGACATATGCGTGGCAGCGGGAGGGGCTTCCCCTTCCACCTTGTCAGATTTTACCTTGCAGGCAAAGCTACTAGCAGCCTAGTATGCTTCAGCTCTTATGTTGAGCTGCACTATTGGGAGTCACACTCATACAACCGGCGTGCCGCTTGTTCTTCCCTCATGTGCTTATGTACTACACTATCACCGGCCCGCTTGCTGGCCCTTTTTATGTCACGTACATTAATTTCCCACTTATAAGGGTCCCCCGGGATTCCTCCCCGGGACTCATTGTGGATGCCTAGCGCGCACGGCGTTGACCAGGTGTTCCCGTAGCGTAAGCTAGCTTACGCAATACGAGAGAACCTCTCGTAAGAGAACGAATCGGTTACCTAACGTAACCTCGGTTCTCTCTAGATGAGGGAACGAGTATTGCGTTCCCGGCCGTGCTTGCGCTACCAGTGTTCTCGCTTCATTCAATGAAAACCGGAAAACAGCGGGAAACTCGCTTATTTATAGACTCGGGCCACTCCGTTTGGCGGGCTCTGACGCAATGAGAGCGTGTCTGCTTCTCATTGGTCACGAGTTCAACCGAGTTCCCTCATAGGCTGTAGCAGTTCTCCCTGAGCGAACCAATGAGCTGCTAGCTAGCCCGCTCATGGTCTGCTGCAGTGAACTGCGTTGACATTGGATACAAAATTATAGGATAATTTTTTGGCTTCAACTTCTCAGAAAAGATGAATCTTTCCCGTAGCGTAAGCTAGCTTACGCAATACTCGTTCCCTCATCTAGAGAGAACCGAGGTTACGTTAGGTAACCGATTCGTCTTTCCTCTTTGTCACAATCTCTGTTCGAAATCAGTTATTCACATAATTATCAATTTTACGTGGGCTGTGCCTCGGCACGGCACAGCACGGATGAATCCAATGTTTTGAGGAGAGTGTTCACATGTCAGTCACCGCAACGGTGTGGGAGACTGGGCATTCAGAATCACAGATTCTACTTTTTGGAAGTACTGACCAACATAAGCATTTTCAACGGAAAATGTCATCTGAACATGCAACATCCACTTTTGGTCTTCAAACCAACTAAGGAAAAAGAAAAAATCATTGCAATAAATCACGCCGATTAAATCTAACGATCGCTTCATCATAGCAACTCAAACCATGCAAATTATACTTTGTTCTCAAATTGTTCATGTTAATAACATCCGCATTGCATGACTACATGTAATGTCCTCCCGATATGTATCCTAGTTTTCGCATGGGTCCGGTTTCAGTCTCTTTTTTCTGTAGCCACTCCAAAGTCCGAAAGAAATCTTTTGCATTTTACTAGGGCTGTCAACTTTAGTCGTTTAGTCGACTAATCAGCTCGATGCCGTCTTGGTCGACTGAAATTCTTATTGGTCGACTCAGTCGCATTTTTTTTTTGCCAATAGAAATACATTTTCAATGATTTACTCCTTGATATTTATTCCTTTATAAAGCAGTAATTTATTACTGTATTCTAAATATAATTAGCCTATGTTTCATCCCCATCTTTAAAAGCTTTAATTTTTTAAAAGCTCTAACATTTTTGTGGAGGTAGGCGACGGTGGCGACGCTGTTGCTCAGTTATGAACGCGCACATCGCGTGCCTATTTGAAATCGAACTTGAGCGCGCAAAAGACGTGAGCAGCTCTTTTAACGGCTTTATACTGACTCAATAGATTGTTTTCTTAATAGGTTTTTATTTGTACACTTGACTCATTTGAAAGTAGCCTAAATAATGTAACAAAACAAAATTAAACTTATATGCTATCTTACAACAGAGCCTAGATTTCAGATTGTTTTAGGCTATTTTGTCTGTTGTTTTAAAACGCCTAACAGATCGGCTGGACAAAAGTTAACCCATAGCTTTGTAAGTAAGAAGAATACAGCCTGTAACGAGAGCTTTGTTAGGATTTTTCATTATGTGCCAGATAGCAGTTATATTATTTTGTAACGTGTGGTGTGATCAGGTGCGCGATTGTGACTGTCACTATAGACCAAGGACAGAGCTCCTCACTTGCAGTTAAAAAAATCACTTAATTTTCAAAGAATTGTATTATTATTATAGTTTTATTTATTTTCGATGTTTTTTCGTTGTTGTTTTATAAATGCTCTATCCTCTCTGACAATTGTTTAAAAAATGTTCTATCAAAACATCCGTTTTTAGTCGACTAATCGTCGCGCAGGACAAGACCTTGGTCGACGAAGGATTTCTTTGGTTGACTACAGCCCTACATTTTACAGCGGGTAAGTGCTGTGAAAAAAGGTAATAAATTCTCCACCTCCAATATCCTCCCCCCTGCAATTTATCCTACTAGCCGTGACTCCTTTATGTGTACAGATGTGATGTAATGACGAAAAATCTTCCAAGGCCGGTATGAGTATTTCACAATCTCCTCAGTTACTAGGATTTTTCACGCACAACCATTTCTAGGGTTTACAAAGAATGCCTTGTTGATGCTAGAGGTCCAAGGAGACTGGAACAATGTTGCCTGGTCTGATGAGTCTCGATTTCTGTTGAGACATTCAGATGGTAGAGTCAGAATTTGGCGTAAACATCATGCCTTGTTACCACTGTGCAGGCTGGTGGTGGTGGTGTAATGGTGTGAGGGATGTTTTCTTGGTACACTTTAGGCCCCTTAGTGCCAATTGGGCATCGTTTGAATGCCACGGCCTACCTGAGGATTGTTTCTGACCATGTCCATCCCTTTATGGCCACCATGTCCCCATCCTCTGATGGCTACTTCCAGCAGGATAATGCACCATGTCACAAAGCTCAAATCATTTCAAATTGGTTTCTTGAACATGACAATGAGTTCACTGTACTAAAATGGCCCACAGTCACCAGATCTCAACCCAATAGAGCATCTTTGAGATGTGGTGGAACTGGAGCTTCATGTCCTGGATGTGCATCCCACAAATCTCCAACTGCAAGATGCTATCCTATTAATATGGGCCAACATTTCTAAAGAATGCTTTCAGCACTATGTTGAATCAATGCCACGTAGAATTAAAGCAGTTCTGAAGGAGAAAGTAATTACCTAATAATCCTTTAGGTGAGTGTGTATGGTTTTCAAATCGCAGTGATAAACAAGTTAGGTAAAACAATAATCTAAAAGTGTCTAAAAAGTAGTCCTAAAAGTACATTACCTAAAATAAGCAATATAGAATGTTATTAACTATAATTTTCGTGATGTAATTTGTAATCAGTAACGGACTATAATTTGTGAGTATTACCTCAGAAAAAAAACATAGCTGACCTTGTAAATATTTAAATGACACTAGGGCTGTAAAACGATTAATCCCGATTATTTGCATCCAAAATAAAAAAGTTTGTGTTTTAAATAATATAATTGTGTGTACTGTGAATAATTATTTTGAATATATAAATACACGCATGCATGCATTTACTGTATATATTTATATACAATTTATATTACTTATAAATATTTTATATATAAATATAAAATAAATTAATATATACTGTACATGTATGTGTGTGTGTTATACAAAATACGTATGCACAGTACACAAGCATATATTATGTAAACAAACTTTGTATGCGATTCATTACAATTAACCATTTCATAGCACTAAAATGCACATGAGAAAATTATGAAATTATCCATGAAACCAAATGAACTTAAGTCAATTTGCTGATAAAAGCAACCAAAAAAGTTCATTTAAATATCTGGTTAACTCAGCTGTCCACATCTGTAAAAGTTTACATGAATGTGTGATTTCACATTTGATCAAGTAATTCTCAGACATCCAAGTTTTGTATTTGTTTGGCACTTTCATAACCGTTGGAATCTGAGGCCA
Source organism: Hybognathus amarus (assembly GCA_030378365.1). NCBI lineage: Eukaryota > Metazoa > Chordata > Actinopteri > Cypriniformes > Leuciscidae > Hybognathus > Hybognathus amarus. Next base: position 889,728 of record JAQIUQ010000255.1, on the reverse strand, counting down.
AAGCTCACAAGAAGTGGTACGTGATAAAAAGCTTCCAGAACACCAGGATACACAACTCCTAGAGATTAAATAGTGGGAAAAATCAATTCCAATCTAATAACTTGCAGCTTTTGACAGTGATGGGCTGAACAATAAAAACACACATTGGTGTTCAAAGCAGTTGTGATTAATCTTCACGTGGGTGTTATTTGTTGTGGCAGATCTGGCTTGATGAAAACAATGTCAGATCCAAAATTTGCACAAGTCTTTTGTTTCAATGATTAACAGATTTGTATGTCCATCAAGAACCATTATATAACTTGGAAATGTAATATACAAAAAATGGTTAGGAAAGCAAACACGTCATGCAACCAAAATCACATATCACTATTAGCCGAATGCACTAGACGTTTCTTTAGTAAGTACCCTTAGTTTAAAGTACATGTTATATATTTCCTGTCATCATAACTCATATTCTCCTACTTGGAAGTTTTTGCAGCGTCATTAGTAATCTAATTCCAGATCAAGGCAAAAGCCTGATGTCTCATTAACTAACAGATATTTATGTCCATCAAGAACCATTACTTTTATTATATGACATGGAAATGTGCTTGTAACTGACAGGCTTGTGGTCTTGGAGGTTGCGGTTGAAAGTAAAACCAGTATACGGATGTCATTTTGTTTAGTGAGTTTCCAATATATACTGTAGCTGAATTATGATCTGACTTACTTGGTTTTGCAGTATATCAGAGAATTGTGCAATTCGATTGATTTCACTGGCGATGTTGCCTTGCAAGATGAATAAACACTCTCAAAATGAATATTTTGTTATAGTTAAAGTTATGTAAATTAAGTATGAATATATGAGTGTATTGTTAGTTACATACAATATTACATTTTAAAATTAGCCTTAAGGCCATTGTACACTGAGTCTGAAATTGTCGTATGCGTTTTTTCGTATTCGTGATTCGGTGGCTCTGAATTGTCAAAAAAACATTCAAACTGCTTCATACGAATTCCAAACAACGCAGAAAATCGAACCCGATTCGTTTTGTTTTAAGACGGATGAAAGTTTCGGAAGCGTGATTGACTTAATGTGAGGTCGTATTTATTTTTTAACGCGCGAAAATTTTGGACGCGAATTTCAGACTCAGTGTGCAAGAGTCTTTAGAATGACAAATGTGTTGGGCAGTTATTTAAAAATAAAACGGTAACGTAATTTCCACCTGGAATTTACTTTAAACAGTTTTAACATTTAATGACTTTTATATAGTAAAAAACAACAAAAAACAACAACTTATATTTCTCCTCACACAGCTGCTTTTACAGGCCAGAGAGAAGCGTCATATATACTAATAAAGAATTTCCACATTAGCATTTTTAATTAAGGCTGGTGATTAATTGTCATGGGAGTTGCCCACTCCGGGCAAGTGATTTCCACGCCTCTGCGATTCCCCAATTGATTGCTAAGATGATTTGACTCCTGTTGTAGGAGATTATACAGTATGGCACATCTGAAAAATGTTCCAGGCATTTTCCTATTTTAAGATCATAGATGTGGGTGAAGGGTGACAGATTGGAAGAATCTGGTGCTCTATATGTATATACAAATTCGACTGAAGGCCTCGCACACAGAGCTGTCAAATATAACCCGGTACCACAGTGCCAAATGTAAGCAATGCTATTTTTCTCCTTTTTCTTCAGTAATGGTAGGAAGAGATGGAGACTTTTTGAGCCGTTGTGTGTTTTTCCTTCAAACCTGAGTGATACCTTGACAATGAGCGTTTGGAAGTACCGTCAAGGGCTGCTGCGGGCAGTTTCATTGCCTATAGGCTTCGCATTAACAATTAATCTTCCTTGGAAAAAAGGTGTTAAGAAGTCACATCTGCTGCAATGGTCTCTTGCACTATTTACCTTGGCAAACGGATCTGTTTTTATGCGCCTTGCTAATTAATTTTAGATCGAATGCATTGGTTATGCATCATTTATCCTTCTGAGCCCATGGCTACTGGTGTTGTACAAATATACAAATTCCATAGTAAATTACAAACCACTTTGAAGAGAGAGCGTGTACCTTTGGCGGGCTTTGAAAGCGAGAGTGGTTTCTTGTGTTTTTCAGTCCCGTCAGTTGAAAGTAAACAAACACGGTCAGGCCTCGCTTGTAGATGGATGATTACATTTCACGTGAACGTTTTTTTTCTTGTGCACAAAGGCGTGGTGAGCAAAGGGAGGGATGTATGTATGTAATCTGCACATTGAAATGGTGATGTAGTTTTTATAGAAGTAGTTCACCCATAGCTGAATGTTCTGTCATTGTTTACTCAACTTTAAATTCTACAGGCTGCTCGTATTCATACAATAACACAGATGCATAGCCTACTGTTACAGACAAAATAGATTATAATTGTTTTTTCTATTAAATAGACATCAAATAAGCTCTTAGTTAGACAGTTTCTGCTCATATGTTAAATATATATAGTATGTTTTGTTAAAAATAAACTAATCAACTGTTATCCAATGCAAGCTAACGCAATGCACATATCAAAATAATGAATCCTTAACTTTGAAATATGTATTATAAAATGTAAATGTCCTGCTTTAAAAATAATACTTTATGTGGAAAAATAATTTTATTTTCAAGATGTTTCCAACTCTAACTTTGAACCAATTCTACATAATGGCCCATATAACCTGTTTGACCAGGATTTGTTTCCAGGTATGTCTTTTGTTTTTTGACTTTCATTTATATATTGATACATAATATAAATATATATTCTGTTCATGCCCATTCGCATATTGCCTTGGCAAACAAAAAAATGTTTTTCACAATATAACCCAATTCACAGTTTTATGTGAAAGATTAGGAGGATGATTTTCAGATCATTGTGAAGAAAAAACTCTAGGCAACAACATTCATTAGTCAAAAGTCTTGTGGACGCATATTTCGTATGTGTTTTGTGGCCTTATTTCAGAAACTTTCATTTTTAGTTTTTTTCAATAACCACTCATAAACAATATTCTCTCAAAAATACAAACATGTACATACATGTTGCTCACATATTATGGTAGCCCTGTTTGTGCTAAATATAGTGTAATTTCACCTGTGCCATTAATATGTTTATAAGCAACTGAAATAGTACAAATGTCAGGGCATGTCAAGAACATCTCAAGGACCCCAAATACAACTTGGTCCCCAGTCTTGGCCTTAAGGAATTAAGAGGGGTCTTACTGCTTTATTTCTTTGCAGAATTGTATTTATGGGGTGCAATATAACATTTATTTGTGTTTTTTCTTTTTTTAAAAGTCTTATTTTTCATAAACTACACTTTTATTGTCAGCCGCGCTCTCCTCTGTCCCCTGAACGACTGGTTCACTTCCTGATTCTATGAAAACACTCCCTCAGAAACACGTAGTGGGCTCAGATTGGTTCAGTTTGCCCCGGTGTGTTGTGATTGGCTAAACTGTCGCTCACGTTGTCCGTAAGGTTAACGCACATTACCTTTACGGACGAACGTGCATGTCATGAGCTCCGGTCCAGATGTAAATATGTGTTGAACTGCAGTATCAGTTTCAGGCATAATCAGACCGAGAAAGCCGCGATGAAGAGAGTCAAAGCAGAACCTCACCACACACGACTCTTACTAAACGTTTCTGAATGATAATTAGCTACATTTTAACTTTATACACGTTATATATTACACAATAGCATCTGACTGGCAACAATAGCAACTGACTGGCTACTGAATGTTATACTCAAACAGCGTTGGCATGTTTACGTACTTGATCAAATCGAAAATAACGTCATAAAGCATATATACATGAAAAATATGTTTAAAACATTAGTACTTATAGAAAATTCAGGTCCATAATGTTTGTACACGTTGTCGTAGACACAAAATAGCATAGGCTAACTAGTAGTGGATATAAAGCCAGCGCTGGCATTTGAAAAAAACAAACAACAAAAAAAAAACCACAAGGCTACATCTGGAATTATACATGCAAATACATTTAAAATGATGAAGTCTTAGCCTACTTACAGGTTGTGGCCCAACAACTGCTGCCTCTTGTTTTAAAGTCGGAACTGCTTCATGTTTTAGTAACAGTTTCTTGTTGAATCCGGTGTTAAACTCGTGGAGATTCTGGAAGCTGTCTTCCGTAAATGCGCAGCACTGAGAGCTAGATTACGATCGTCATTTTTAGGAATATAATCAAACATAAATTGTATCCATTGTTGAGGAAGTATAGCGTCCATGGTAAGCCCGAACACAGAAGACCTGACAGCTGCGTGAACAACACACTCGGCGAGTTCGACGTGCCTCAGAAATATGCGCATGTAATCTTCTGCATATTCTGATGGAGGGGTTGATGCAAATGTGTGGGTTAGTGACGGACCATAACCCAGATGTTATACTTCCTGATTTTTAAAAGAATCGATATCTCTGCTTACACTGATATCTCAGTGCTTACACTCTGAACTTTCAGTTCAGTTTTACACTCAACATTACACTGAACTTTCAGTTGAGTTTTACACTCAACTTTGGAGATACTGTTCATGCACCAACAGCAACATTACACACTATTTAAAATGAAAAAAGTGAAATCGCAGACAACCCCCCCCCCCTTAAGGTGAATTGCACTTGAGTCATTGAGATCCAATTGATTGTTACGCAGAAAAAAGTAACACTATTACATACCACTGATTCGCAAGTGACCCTATACACTTAAAAAAGAGACATTGTTTTATATATTGTTTATAATTAATATATTGAATAAAACAAAGAAGATTGGTGTTTAACTTTAAAAAATTTAATGAGGGGGTTGGGTAGTGAATGATGTCCTGGATTGATAATGACCTGAGGTATGCATGCAGACCTGATGTATGCCCTGGGCTACAGCATTACGGTCAGCCCCCTACCCCACATTTTTGCTTTCTTATATGGCGCTTTTCCTCTGCTGGTACGGCTCAGTATGGTGCGGCGCTGCACGGTTCGGCTCGCTTCGCTTTTCCACGGCGTGGTACGACTCGACTCAACACAGCTCGGTTCGCTTTAGCTCGGTTGCTTTTCCACTGCAGTTAGTACCGCTTTAAAGTGGGTGGGATTATAGACTGTTCGATAACAGCGGTGGCTGTTACTGGCTATTTAAATGTAGCAGGTTTGGTTTCTCTTGTCGATGTCTATTGGTCACAAATACAATGACGCTGGTAGTGACGATTCTGTCTGACCAATCAGTGATATGCAGTGTTTCACGTCTCATTTTAGTACCGCTACGGTACGCGTGGAACCTCAACAGACCAGGTACCATTTAAAGCGAGCCGAAGTGAGCCATAGAAAGATGCGATGCAGTGGAAAACGTCACAAGTGAGCTGTACTGAGCCGAGCCGTACTCGTACCATGCAGTTGAAAAGCGTCGTGACAAATCGAACTATACCGTAACCATGCAGTGCAAAAGCGCCATTAGCTCCCTGCCAATTGTCAAAATAGATTTTGTGGATACACAAGTTAACATTTACAATTTATGTGACAGAATTTAAAATTGTATATTACTCTGTTACATATCTGGACTGGTTACCAAAAGGTCAGAAGTTCAAACCTTGGGGAGGGTGACCTGTGAAATGTAGAGTTGTCATATTGAGTTCCCCGACTACCACTGTGCCCTTGAGAAAGGCACTTAACCCTAACACTGCTCTCAGGATTGTCTTTATTGTAAGAGGACTGTATGATGCTCTGAAAAAAAAACATCTGCTAAATGATGAATAACCAATAGGTGAAAGATTAGATTTTTTCTCATTGTCATCCAGCTGATAATTTTGATTATAGAAGTCAGAGGTATTTTGATGCATTCAAAAAACAAGCTATTGCAAAGGACAATGTGGAGATCAGCACATTTATTATTTAGAAGAAATTAGAGCACTATACAACATTTGATCATGTATACCATATCCATCACAGGTCATGTTTCTCAGGTCCTCTGTCTGACAGATACATTGCATCTACAGCAATATGAAAGCATTAAGCTCTTCCTTTGGTATTTGATTTGAAAGCCTCTGTCATTGATGGACCTTTAAACCTTCTGACCTCTAATTTCACAAGACAAGCTAGTTGTGGATTTGTTGAACATGTGATCTGGCTTATAGAAAACCCAAAGAACATATTTAACATCCGTTCCAGACCTGGTTTTATTTTCTTTCAATTTGTGTGAGTGTTCAAAAGAGCCATGGATTTATGACCCAGCAGAGAAAATAGTGGGTAAAGGAGCCATTTTATTGAGGAATTAAAATATGGTTTCTTGGATGATTATTCTATGGTTACCAAGAAAATCACAAGACAACAGTGAAATACCAACCGCCAAGTCTGCATGAATTTGGCATCAGCATACACATCTATATAATACTGTAGGCCACAACATCTGTTTGTTCTATAGCTTGAAACAGTAATTACAGGATTGAATATTATTTGAATAAGGAGTTTCCATTTTATATACATGTTTTTTTTTTGTACATGTGCTTGTTCATGCAACTCTCAACCATTTCCCATGGATGCTAGTTGCTAAGGTGTTTTGGATGTTTGTATGTTGCTAGAATCTGGGTAGATTCCAGGGCTTTCAATGTGATGTTAGTTTTTTTAGTGCTTAAGTGTAACTCCTCTGATTCTACTCGCAACGCTCCAAGCTGGATTGAAACAGTCGTTTCCAACATGGGAGGCGAGCACGTTAACAAGGACGCTAAAGACCACAGCCTCTACCATCAGTTGCTAGCATGCCTTGAGACCTGGGGAGTGAGGTTTAACCACACAGCTCTTACTGGTTACACTCACACCCCTGAAATATCACTCTCACCCGGGTCACGGCACCAAATCTAACTGGCCCTATTTGACCAGCTCCAAACAGGATTCGAACCAGCGTTTTAGGCATAGGAGGCGAACGCACTAACGAGGATGCTAAAGACTGCAGTCTCTAGAGTCAGTCGCTAGTGTGCCTCTTGAGCCCTGGGGAGTGAAGTTCCTCCGCACAGCTCTTACTAGCTGGCCTCTGTTACAATTACCCCCTGAAACCTCACTCCCAAACAGGTCACATAACCTATAGCACCTTTCACACAGCGTGTTGATACCTGGAAATTGCCAGAACGCCTTCTGTGTGAACGCAAACACGACCCGGGATTGATACCGGGTCTGGGATCTAGTAACATTTCCGGAATCAGTCCTGGATCGTCCGCTGTCAACAAAAGCCAGGACCATTGCCGTAAGCAGTGTGTCAAAGGGATGACGCTCGTGCCATTGCGCGACTCTGTTGCTATCAGAAGAAAGTTTGTGTTCGTCATCAACAAAGAAAGGACGAACAAATGTCTGCAAACTGGAACGAAGCAGAGACCAGGAGCTCGTTCGTTCGCCAGCTTTGTGGAACGGTATGTGCGTGTACATGTTTTCCGACGCATACGCGTTACACGTCTCATCCTGACGTCATCTTTCCGGGATCTTTACAGGTTGTGTGTGAACGCACTCACAGATCCCGGCAAATCACTGGCAGTGTGAATGAACCGAAATCAAACAATCCCGGGACAAATGCCAGGTCACATTATCCATGTATTTTCCGGAATCTCTGTGTGAAAGGGGCTTATGTAAGTAACCCCTCTAGTTCCACTCGCACCGTCTCAGCGGGATTCAAACCGGCATCGCTAGCATGGGAGGCGGGCACACAAAAAAGGATGCTAAAGACTGCAGCCTCTAGCATCAGTTGCTAGCATGCCTCCTGAGGCCTGGGAATCGAGGTTTAAATGTGCAGCTATTACTAGCTAGCCTCCATTACACTCACCCCATTAAACCCCACTCCCATCTGGGTCACGGCACCAATGTGAACCCTCTGGTTCTACTTGCCCAGCTCCAAGCGGGAATCAAACCACTGTTTCCAGCATCGGATGCGGGTGCACAAACAAGTATGCTAAAGACCGCATCCTCTTGCATCAGTTGCTAACGCAACTCTCTTGAGGCCAGGGGAGTGAGGATTTACTTGCACAGCTCTTAATAGCTGGCCTCCATTAAATTAGCATGTTGCTAACAGATGCTAGCTTGTTCTGTGTGGTTGTCAAGGTTTTATATGGGGGGACTAATGTTTTCCAAGTGTTTATTAGCATGTTTGCTAGCATGTTCTGTGGTTTGCATGGGGCGCTGAGGTTTTCTGAGTGTTGAACTGAGTTCTGTGTGGTTTTCAGGGATTTATATGTGGGGCTAATGTTTTCCAAGTGTTTATTAGCATGTTTGCTAGCCTGTTCTGGGTGGTTGTCAGGGGTTTGCATGTGGCACTAAGGTTTTCTGAGTGTTGAACTTGTTCTGTGTGGTTTTCAGGGATTTATATGTGGGGCTGAATGTTTTCCAAGTGTTTATTAGCATGTTTGCTAGCCTGTTATGGGTGGTTGTCAGGGGTTTGCATGTGGCGATAAGGTTTTCTGAGTGTTGAACTTGTTCTGGGTGATTGTCAGAGTTTTCTATGCACGGCTAAAGTGTTCTTGATGTTTTTCACTATGTTGCTAAGCTAAGGTGTTTTAGGAGTGGGGTCATCGCTGGTTGTTTGCTTACTGGACCAAGGCACCCAAATCTCCCAAGTCTAGAGCAAAACATATTTTCATCCATTGTTTATAAAAGTAGTATAAATGTTTGATACTTACTGTATGGTTAAAAGTTATTTCAAATTTCAGACTCCAAATAAAGCAATAGTTAGCATACACTGCTATTAATGGACTGTCAGGGTGAGCAGAAGTTATGCCGTTTTATCCTTCTGGCCCTTTTTTTCAGGAATGAGATAAAAATAGAATTTACTGGATGAAGAAAAATACATTCATGGTAAAATTTTATGCTCAATTAAAACAATATTTTCTCATGGACCCTTGTTACTGTAACCTCAGGCTAGACTACAGCCGCAGTTACAATAATAGGAAACTGTGAATATGTGTAAAGTTTGAGAGACTTGCATAAACACAAAGAGAAAGATGGGCAGAGATACTCCGAAACATAAAGAAGGTTAAAAATGTGAGAGAGTGCAACATTCCCAGGCTAGCTTGGCTAATTGCAGTGGATTGAAACCAGATGTGGAGACAAAGTGACGTGATCTGACCAGACCTTGAAGGTCCTGATGGTTTGAAAGGATATAGGGAGAAAAATAGAGTTGAGTGCCTTTTTTTTTTACATGTTTTGCTTATACCCTCACTTAAAGTGGGGCATATTCTTGTTTTTCAACTGGCAGAAATTGTTCACAACATCATTTTTTGAACGAGCAATTGACTTAGCATGCCTTCACAGTTTATAACCCCAAAAACATGACAAAACAACATTAGGCATACAATTTGCTATGCATGATAATCTTAATTATATAGCCAAGTTTACTGCAAAATTTTACCAATTTATTATGAATATGAAAAATATATTCATATAAAACAAATACCATAACGTTATAACATAATAGTTCTAAAGTAACACTCTTTGCTAAATGATACCAATCAAATTTTATTGAGTGTGTGTTAATGTCCTCCTGTTCGTCTTGTATGAGTGGCAGTTTGACAATAATCACTCTCATGGCTGATTGAACAACAGGCACCGTGACCGGTTTATTTGACTATGTTGTATGAAAAGAAAAAAAAAGCAGCTTCCCTTTCAATGTTAATTAATTCTGTAGAAATGACAAAGCAGCTAATTAATTCATAATTGCATCTATGGAAATTTGCTGTCATTGATAACACGTGCAATCCAAATTAAAGGCAGCGTTGCTGTCTTGTTATTGTCATAGATTCAGGAACCCAAAATAATCATTGTTTAACCACGACTGGGCAGTAAAAAGTCAATTCCTGTGCCAATTAAAACACTTAACTGACATATTTTCAAATTGCATGCATATTTGGCCTCAACTAGTTTATTTTTTTGTCTTTAATGTCAGAATTAAACATTCAAAGCAAACTAAAAGAGTGGGGTGGTTATGTCATAAGTCATTTTCTAAGCATGCAATATAGTTTATGCATATGGAGTGTAGCTGTTCTGATTTTCAAGAAACACATGGTCGAAACACACATCGTGAAGCCATGAATAGCCCACCATTACCACTATGACAGGACCACATCCAACAGATGACAAAACCAAGCCCGCCTTCCAACAGCCTTCACATATGATGACATCAAACGTTGTATGATCCTCAGAAGCCTTGTCCTCATGAAGTTATGCATCAGAAAAACAAGGCAATTGCTCAAAGTTTGAATTGGTTAAATGCGTTGTCACCTCAAATGTATGTTAAAAGCCTTTGGCTGTGCCTAATTTGCATTCTGTACTTCCTGAATATTATACAATATTACAATCAGTAAAAAAAAAAACTGTGATGCGCGTTCGTGACTTTCCTGTACGAACTCGTTCATTAAAATGACGAATCTTTTCCGAGTCATTTGGTTCATTCAACGAACGAAACAAATGAATTGAGTCTGAAAAAGATTTGTTCATTTTGATGAACGAGTTAAAACAGGGAGTCACGAACGCACATCACAGAGCAAGGCGAGCATTTGAGCTTATAAAACTTAAACTTTGTTATTTATTTTTTAAATGAGCAATCGTTTCACTTGATAAGACCCTTATTCATCGTCTGGAATCGTTTAAAGCCCTTTGAACAGTTTGCATTGAAACTGTCTTTTGGACCTTGAACCGTTTGGTTCCCAGTGAAGTCCATTATATGGAGAAAAATGCTGGAATGTATTCATCAAAAACCTTAATTTCTTTTCGACTGAAGAAAGAAAGACATGGACATCTTGGATGACATGGGGGTGAGTAAATTATCAGCAAAAGTTTTTTGAAAAGTGAACTAACACAAACAGTATATGAAGATGGTTTGGGGCATCAAGATGCTATTTCGTGATATAGTTTAGTTTATACTAACATTTAGTACATTCTTTCCCCTCACCAGCGGGAATTTAGCATGTAGCATGAGAAAGCTAACTGGGCTGCAGCCGTTGACATTCCAGCCTGTCTGCAGACTGAAGGCTAACTGCTAAAAATTGGGTAGGCTCGGCTCATACCCTCGAGTTACCTTCAAACCTGACCCTCTTCCAGTGAAAGGTTTTTGGTACAGTTTCCGAGGGAAGCCACAGCCGCTGGCTGCCGTGTGATTTGTGATTAGGGGGAGGTTCAAAGCGGATTTAATCTGGCCTCGGGCCTGTCATTTCAGTAATTATATTCTGTCCCGAGGGAGCACCCCCAAAGTGACAAGCGTGCTGCCGCAGTCTTTTACCAGGCCAAGCCAGACTATTGAGCTCCGCTTTAACTGTGAAGATGGCCTTCTTTTGCAAAAAGCCTATTCCCAGAGATCCCGTGACACAGGGAGCAGCCCCACATTTCACACAGGCACCTGTTCTCCAACCTACTTTAATCCTAAAGCTAATAACACACAAGGAAAATCAATGGAGGCGAATCTAAAGCGCTCTTAATCCTTTTTTACCCCTATATAAATGCTAATGGTGTCCCTATATATGTTTTACAAGGCAAGTTGTTTGCAAATGAGGTGATTTATTTGGACAGGGAACATTTATTGACAACTTTCTCTTTTTTTCCCCTCTACACAGAGCTCAATAAATCTCTGAGGCGCGGAAAACACTAAGCAGATGTCTGCGGTGTCACTGCATTTTGTCATTGGACTATATAGATTCTCGTGTGTTTTGGTTTAGTCTTGGTTTGAACTGGGTTTAATGATCAATTGTATTTTGGAGAATCAAGAAAGTTGAGAGAGAATGAAGTTTATTGTTATGACCATTAAGTGTTGGTTTATTTATTTAAATTTATTTTATTTTTATGTGCAATCCCCTAATCTCAAGCAGTTTTCTGCAATAAAACAAACACAATTTGTTTGCTTAAAAATCTTAATTATTACATTTAAAAAATAGTGCCATAATACAAAGCATAAGCTTAAACATTTCAAACTCACTACAGAACAACGTGATGGATGCACTACATATTGACTTTTTGATTGATTTTTTAAAAGAGATTATCACAGTAAGGTCTTAATTCAATCCAGTCTGGGCATTCCTATTTAAATTAAAACAATCATTCATGTTTCACTCCATCTCTCAAAATCAACTAATGAAATATTGTCTTTGCCTGTTGGAATCCCAGCACGTTTTTTTTCCCTTCGTTTTTGAAGTTCACAGTTTCCTTCACTAAAATATGTTGTTCCCAGCAATGAAAACCACATTGTCCCATTCTCCCAGTCTCTATTTACATTCAAAAAGGCTGTTTTAATTTCTAATTATGCTATATTATACACCCCGTCAGCAGGGCTTTAAACACAATTTTCCTTGAAAAATCATTACATTTGGCTCTACTGAGAGGCGATGGTAATTGTTGCAAAGTTGAGTTCTTTGGAGACAGTATTTCTTTGTGGGACATTTGTTTTTCGTGTCACATTTTAATTAATTACCCCATAATCACATGACTTCTTGAGAACAGTAATCCGCAGACGTTGGTATAGCGAGGGTCGGCGGGTCGCGTGTAACACCCGGAGGATGCTGAATAAGCAGTGTATTACATCATCCGGACCCCGTGCGGTAATATCAGTCGAGTCAAAGGTGAAATCTGGCTCGCTTATTTTGCCAGTGACATGAAACAGGGGCAACACGTGTAAAAATCACATGCCACTTTCATCACCGCCAAATAATGTCCCTTCAGCTCAACACGGTTCTGACAGAACAGCAGGTTTTCTGATAATGGAGATATTAGCAACTCAAAACAGACCTTGACTGGAGCAACACGCCACAACCAGTAGAACTGGTGCTAGCTTCATTTTACCAGTTCAGTGGTAACTGAACATTCATAAGATGAATTGCCATAAGATATCGCTTACTTTTACATCATTTTTGGCCCTGCCCACCCATAATTACAGATGTTTTAAATATATATTTTTAGGATTTGAATACAAGTGCACATTCAGTAGAATTAAGTGCACTTCTTTTTCGTTGCACTGTGTAGTAACTAATTAAATTAAAAATAATTCTTAGTTTATTACTGTTAGGCTGCGTGCGTTTTGTGTGTGTGTTGTTACGGGCTGTGTGCGTGCACCAAAGCGTTTTTCCACGCGCCTGGCATATGTTTTCAATTGTTTTTAATGGGAGCGCCGCGTTTTTTGAACGCCATGAGCGTAACGAGGCGCTTTTTCACGCTGAAGAGTCGAGCACCCAGCTTTTTTTTACTGGTCGCCGAGAGTTGAAAAATTTTCAACTTTGGATAAAACGCAGCGCTCATCACTGTCACTTTTTACCCAGCCGTCCAATCACAGTGGAGGAGGGGTGGGGCTAATACCACACCGACCAACTGTCACAACATTTTTTCTGTACAACGACATCAACCAGCAGAGCTAACCGTAACAACATGGATGAAAAATACATTTTCATTATGAAACAAATTATCTGCGAAATCATTTCTGTGTCATAGCAACGAAACGTCTCAACAGAAAAAACGCTGTGCTGACAAAAAGCATCAGCAGAGCGTCTAGCGTTTTTAGCTGGCTAAAAACGTTTTGATGGACACACGGCCTTATGCTACGTTCACACCGGACGTGAAAAGCGCTCAGAATTCGCGTCTACGCGTCTGAGTTTGACGCCTGACCACTTTGTGTTAATTCGCCCATCAAGAGTGAAACTGACGCGCATAAATCAAAAATTTGAAGTAAAATTTACACAGGTCTCGCGCGTGAGAATCATAACCTGTTGGCAGCCATCTTTTTTTATGTTGATTGAGCATTAATTCGAGAAATTCTATCGAGAGAGAGCTAGCAGCGGCATGAGGATCAACGTCGCCGTATTTCTGTCCACCGGACTCTTCAGAGGTGAACCATTTGATGAGTTTCACCATTTGCTTGCTCCAGGAGCTGCACCTGGATGATGGCCGCTGTCAGCGCTACTTCCGCCTGGCCCGCGGCCAGTTTGATGACCTGTTGTCCCGCATCGGAGCGAGGATCACCCTTGCCCTCATCCATCTAATCTTTCATTTATTTTTGTTTTGATGATAAATAGAGCCAGCCTCCAAAAGTTATTAACCTGTCCTATGATTTTTTTTTCTCTCACGTCCAGACACAAACTGATGAACACGTTTCGTATATAGAAATAAAGTGATAAAATGTTTGCTTTGTTGTGCAAGAATCCCACCATGCATTTAGTCATATTACAAAATAATTAATTGAAGCAGCTAGGCTCCTGATTGGTTAACGTGGTGTGAATTGACGCCAAATTTCAGATTTTTCAACTCGAGCAGCAGGCGCGAATTCGTATCAAATGCGTGAGTGCACAAATTGCACTAACTAAATCATTTTGCGCTTAACGCGCAGACGCTCAATTCGCGCAAACTTGAGCGCCTAGAGCGTATTTGCACTCTACGTCTCATTCGCGACTTAAACATTGAAATCATTCGTGTCCGGTACAATCACGTCCCGTGTGAACGTAGCATTATAGTTTTGAATACTTCATAAGTAAATAAATAAATACGTGGCTCCTTTCTCACTTAAGAAAAAAAAAACATTTATTTGTCCATTTATAAATAAAGACCTCAAATAGGCTCTTTAAACATGTCCAGTCAGAATCTGCCTAGCAACCATCTACCAAACCCATAACAACCACACAGAACACCCTAGAAACCTCCCAGGACAACCTAGCAACCACATACTGTAACAATACACCCCATGCCGTATTTAGGCTATAGAATATTGTAAAGACTTTAGAGTGCACTCTTTTGTCTTGAGCCATTAAGCAATTAATAAAAAAAACACTCTTGCAACTGCATATCAATAAACAGTCAAGCAACCACATTAGCAACAACATAGTAACCACCCAAAATAGGCTATATCACACATTTCCTTAAAAAAAATCTACTTTGGGTTCTGTAGTTCACGCAGCTTGCTTTCTTACAAGTGTAAATGTGCGGACAACCAAAATGTTCAGTCGCAGCCAAAGTTGATTGTTTTCTACCAAAAATGGTGTCAGAATCGAATTTCACACATTTACAGTGGCTCATTGTCTTTTGTCCTTCTGTCAGAGCTGTTCTGGCAAGCCATGAGCTTTAACTGTGGGTTTTCATTGAAGATGTTTTGCTTCTCAGTAGCCTGTAATCTGTGTAGAAAGCATGACTCCAGCTCTTCTTCACCGGTGTCATGTTTCTCTGTCTAGGCGCATCTGATGACAAAGTAGGTTTAACCTCGGTGCCAGCGCGAGGCCATGAAATCAATGGAAATTCAAATAAATCCCAAAGGATCTCAGAGACTGATGAAACAGGCTCATGCTTATTAGTTTGAATGCAATCATTCAGTCACACGCAAGATCTGCATTTCAAATGTGTGAATATTTTGTAACTTAAAATTTTTTAACACTATATATTTTTGATCAAACAAATGCAGCCTTGGCAATCATGTGATTTTCACAGACACATGGTCATATCTCATCCTTGATCTTTGGTCTTTTAGTAAAAGCCTACAGGATCCTATGGATGTGTACAGCTTTCTATGCATAGCTAGCATGAACAGGGAAGAGCTTTATTCATATATATTTTATTACCAGTCAAGCAATGCACTTTATTCTTTATGCCGCATTCCAAGATGCCACGATTTGAGGCCTGACTCTACATTTGCCCTTTTCACCCATTATGATTGAGGTTCTTGGTTAACAGAAGTTGAATGAGCATTGTGAGATTGTGAGACAGCTCAATAACGTAAATAGCAACAAAGGCTTCTTTTAGCTGCAATAAAATGCAGAACAAATCTGGCCTATTTGGAAAATATGGGTCGTGCGCTCAGTGAATGGGGCCGTTGAGAAGGAACCCTGCTGAGATCCCACATGAGGAGCAGACTTACCATGTTGTATTTGAGGCAAACCGTCTGGGCAAGCGGAAAAGATTCCAGTGTTATGGGTCAAAGGTCATGCTCAGTGATGAATGAGCAAATAAATATGTGTCCTGGTATCAAGTCTTGGAGCCAGGCGTTCCGTTTCACATTCCACAGGACAGCAGTGGTTCTCATGCAGGGCGACTGATGAGGCACATGGTGAACCTTCTGACAGGTTAAAGGTCACTGCACTGACAATTTCTGTAAAATATTCAACAGAATATATGTGTGTGTATATGTATACATTCACCTAAAGGATTATAAGGAACACCATACTAATACTGTGTTTGACCCCTTTCGCCTTCAGAACTGCCTTAATTCTACGTGACATTGATTAAACAAGGTGCTGAAAGCATTCTTTAGAAATGTTGGCCCATATTGATAGGATAGCATCTTGCAGTTGATGGAGATTTGTGGGATGCACATCCAGGGAACGAAGCTTCCGTTCCACCACATCCCAAAGATGCTCTATTGGGTTGAGATCTGGTGACTGTGGGGCCATTTTAGTACAGTGAACTCATTGTCATGTTCAAGAAACCAAATTGAAATGATTCGAGCTTTGTGACATGGTGCATTATCCTGCTGGAAGTAGCCATCAGAGGATGGGTACATGGTGGCCATAAAGGGATGGACATGGTTAGAAACAATGCTCAGGCAGGCCGTGGCATTTAAACGATGCCCAATTGGCACCAAGGGGCCTAAAGTGTGCCAAGAAAACATCCCCACACCATTACACCACCACCACCAGCCTGCACAGTGGTAACAAGGCATGATGGATCCATGTTCTCATTCTGTTTACACCAAATTCTGACTCTACCATCTGAATGTCTCAACAGAAATCGAGACTCATCAGACCAGGCAACATTTTTCCAGTCTTCAACTGTCCAATTTTGGTAAGCTCTTGCAAATTGTCACCTCTTTTTTCCTATTTGTAGTGGAGATGAGTGGTACCTGGTGGGGTCTTCTGCTGTTGTAGCCCATCTGCCTCAAGGTTGTGCATGTTGTGGCTTTACAAATGCTTTGCTGCATACCTCGGTTGTAACGAGTGGTTATTTCAGTCAAAGTTGCTCTTCTATCAGCTTGAATCAGTCGGCCCATTCTCCTCTGACCTCTAGCATCAACAAGGCATTTTCGCCCACAGGACTGCCACATACTGGATGATTTTCCCTTTCCAGACCATTCTTTGTAAACCCTAGAAATGGTTGTGCGTGAAAATCCCAGTAACTGAGCAGATTGTGAAACACTCAGACCGGCCCTGTCTAGCACCAACAACCACGCCATGCTCAAAATTGCTTAAATCACATTTTTTCCCATTCTGACATTCAGTTTGGAGTTCAGGAGATTGTATTGACCAGGACCACACCCCTAAATGCATTGAAGCAACTGCCATGTGATTGGTTGATTAGATAATTGCATTAATGAGAAACTGAACAGGTGTTCCTAACAATTCTATATATATAGAATTATATATATATTATACATATTATATGTCTGTGCTGTTAACCCCCCCCCCATTACAATAAATAAAATATACTTATATGTGATATAATAAAATGTAATACATGTGCACTTATTTTATTAACCTTTTAATTTTATATTTATTTATATTATCAATTATGTGTGGATTTAATATAGAATATGCATATATTAGATTAAATTATACTACTTTACAATATATAACATTGAATTATATGTGTCGTAAATTGAGTAAAATATGTTTGCCTCCATAATTGTATAGTTACTTCACCATGATTAGGGGCTGACCGGCTAAACGCTACCATGCTAATCAGTCAAACTTTTACTCTCTCATCACATAGCACTCAACCATCCTAGAATCCAACATAATATATTTTTTCCACACACACACGATGTGGGTAAAGCTCTCAGAGCCGGTAAACAAGTCTGTAAATGGACGAACGACGCGTTCGAGACCACCAGCCAGAGGCTGAACAAGGAATTAGGGACCTACAACTTAATTACCCTTCCGCCAACGGGGAAGAAAACCAAAGTAAATGATATCCGAGCTTCCAGCAAGCTCACCTCTAATCCCAAAACGTCTCTGACGTTTCCACGTCGGATGTTTGAAAGCTGTGGTGGGTAATTATTCAAGACTAGCCATTCATACTTTAACATAACTAAGACTTATTGTTCAGAGTGATGACTTTGGAAAACTTGAACTTTTCCAGTGCCTTAATCTTGTAGGGCACTACGCCCAGGGACAAAGCGCCCTTATTTTGCTCCTAGAGATAATTGGCTGCATTTTCAATGTGTTGCGAACTGGAGTGTGAAATACAGATGCAAAACACATCAGCACAAATTTAACAAAGATAACAATGTAGACGTTCTCGACGCTTCATTCTGTAATGCATGCATACATTTAATCACAAATTGCATCGCGTATTATCAGTCTCCCAAGGAAAATAGGCTCACATCATGGTTTATTTGGTTTTTTTAAACAATATAATAAAATAAAGTTAAAAGTTTGTGTAAAATAAATAAATTTAATTTTGGATCTATGTAATTGATTGATTAAGTATATTAAATATTTATGCATGCTGATTTCTCCTATTTTTATATTTATATTATCTCTGTAGTTATCTAACAGTAATGATTGAATACACTGTAAAAATGAATATGCTTTATCTAATCAATAGAATTGTGGCAACAGACTACAAGCAATATTATTAAATAACTTTAACAAATTAGAATTGAGTAATAATTAATCAAATTATTCCTTAAAAATTAACCATTTATAATGATTAAAGTTTACAAAAAAAAAATCTAACAGACAGACGTCAACGACTAAGAACTCTTTATTTTATATTGCCAACATTGAAGACACCTGATGTTAACAAGTAGAATCACTGAAGGAGAAAACCATAATTTTAAAACAAACCTAAAACAAACACCGATCACCATAATGGTGACTTCAATTTATGTTTTTTTGGTTGTTGTAAGTTTTACTCATTTTAAATGGTTAACTTTTAAGGAATTAATTTGATTAATTATTACTCAATTCTAATTTGTAAAATTTTTTAAATAATATTGCTTGCATGTAATATGTTGCCACATTTTCTATTAGATAAAGCATATTCATTTTTACAGCGTATATAATCATAATCTCAATGAATTTTTTTTTCCTTATTGTACATTATCTATTTTTCATTTTTACTATTTAAGTTAATTAAATTTTTGTTATGTTTTTATCACAATTATTCAACTAACATTTTATGTATAGAAGTATAGTAGAATTTAGATACTGTTTATTTACTGTAACAGTTCTCGGCCATAGCATGAAAATTATTATCGTCGTATTTTTCTAAATTTGAATATCTGTGGATACCTAGTTCTCTATAATATTTATCCAGGACTGAGTTGCCCAATTAAAACCATTAAAAGATATTTAAAACACTTTGGTAACCTTCAATAAGAAGGTGCATTTTATTATTTATTGACATTGATGGATCCTATAAAATGTTCTTCACACTAAGAAAAAAAAAGGTGATTTACTGTTCACTATAAGGTTGTTTGGGGAAACCAAAAAAAAAAAAATTGGTTATTCGAAAACCCCCGTTGGAAACCTTAAGAGTGCATAGCGAATCTTCTTAGGCTTTTATATATTCCAGAACTTTCTGTTTGTTGATTAACATTTCCCAGACAGAATGTTCTGCTTCGGCTTGGTGGAAGAAACGTTCTCCGGTTCTCTGATCAGATTTCTGAAATACTTTTTTCCTGGAAGTAGCGGCTCATGCTTCGACTCACCTACACCGTTGACTTCAGATCAGACGGCTTAAAAATACTTTTGTTCAGAGTGTGTTCTAGGAGCAGGGAGAGGGTGACTTTCCCTGGCCTTCCTTGGAGAGAATTGGGGGGAGCGTAGGAGTACATCGAAAGTCATAAAAAAATCCTGGGGGCAGTATATACTGTGCTTATTTTCCAAGACTTAGAGCTGCCAATTTGGTATAGCCTGAGGGAAGTGTTTCCATCCCTGTTTTTTTTTTTTTTTTTTTTTTTTTTTTCAATCTTAAAGTGAAATCACCTGGGATGTAATTAATTAATTAGAATCAGCCCATGCAGTGGGGGTTTGCACATGTGTTTCGGAGAGCTCTGTGGTCTTTCTGTTCTGGGTGATTGGGATTAATAACGAGGGCCAATTTGAAATTGAAATTGGAGCGCTTAATAGGCGGAGTGGAGGGGCCGCGCTCTCAAAAAGAGCTTTTGTGCCTGTGCCTTATACTGTACACGGCAATATCACGCCATTTACTTCATATAAGCACGAGAAATGATTACCAAGGATCGTCTTTCGATAAATGGCTTCATTTGAGATATTTATGATCTATGAAAATAACCTGATGGCTCTTTTCGTCTGAAAACTATTCAACGAAACACTGTAATTTAGCTGATTTGATATTACTCTATAGATGATATGCATAATGCAGTGCTTGGTAAACTGAATCCATCAGCTCACATTAGAACTTTGGGCTTTAGGCGAAAAGCGTGCTATCAAAATGCAAATGACGTAGTTGGAGGGCTTTTATGAATGCAAAATGAAAGTCGCTACAATGTAGATTAACAGAAATGAACTCAAACGACTTTGGTGCAACAAAAACAATGTAGTTAGATAGAGACAAATAGCTTTGCAGAATAGCCTTGATAAGGTTTGCTAAGGTGTTCAGAGTGGTTACAATGTGGTTGCTAGGTAGGTTGAGTACTTGCTAGAGGTTACTAAGGTCTTCTGGGTGTTTGACATTCTGGGTGGTTGCTAGGTGGTTGCCAGGGTTTAAGCGGTTGCTAGGATGGTCGGGTGTTTTCTAGGTGGTTACTAAGATGTTCAGGGTTGTTGCTAGGATGGTTAAGTGCTTGTTAGGTGATTACGAGGATGTTCTTTGTTGTTGCTAGGCAGCTGCTTAGAATGTTTTGGTGTTTTCTGTTTATTAAGATGCTCTGGTTGGTTCTAGTATGTTTAGGTGTTTGGTCAGCCGTAACTAGGCTGCCCGGAGAGTACTTTTTAGGGTTTACTAAGATCTTCTGGGTGTTTTCATGTTCCGGGTGGTTGCTAGGAGGTAGCTATGACGTTTTGGTGTTTACTATGTGTTAACTAAGATGATTCTGGTTGGTTTCTAGGGTGTTTGAGTGTTTGTTCAGTGGTTACTACGCTGTTGTTAAGATGTTCTGGGTAGTTGCTAGGGTGTTACTAAGATGTCCTGGGTTTTAGCTAGGTAGTTGCTAAGGTGTTTGGTTGTTTTTTGGTTTCTAGGATGTTCTGGTTGTTTTCTAGTATGTGTGGGTGTTTAAGTGCTACTAGGATGTCTGGGTGTTTCTAGGTGGTTACTAGGGATGTAACGATACCGATATGTCACGATTCTATACATATCACGATACCGAATCTCATCGAAATACGATATTATTGTGATACTTCAAGACATATGGTAAAAGGTTAAGAAAAAAATTACTATTGATTAAAATGCTAAATTTGATATTACATTGTGGGTTTAAATGAATAGGTTTGGACTCGGTGCTTGTAACCCAAGGACAATGGTGACCTCATAAAAAAAATATTAATGATTCTGAAGATGAAATTACAGAATTATTTTAGATGAATATTCTTGCACGCTTTCACTGACTAGATATTTTAAAATAATGTCAGGCACTTTTTACTGGAAACAACATCAGACATTATCAGAACCCACCAATATATCCCCCATTGCATTATTATACATTATAATCAACATT
This sequence comes from Hybognathus amarus, assembly GCA_030378365.1. Taxonomy (NCBI): domain Eukaryota; kingdom Metazoa; phylum Chordata; class Actinopteri; order Cypriniformes; family Leuciscidae; genus Hybognathus; species Hybognathus amarus. Next base: position 868,134 of record JAQIUQ010000255.1, on the reverse strand, counting down.
ATATATAGTAGTTTAATGTAGTAGTACACTAAAACTATTTTGGGGGGACTATCCACGATACATATTGTCACTATCCACGATATGTATTGTTGCATTTTTGTATTGCGATATATTGTGGCACGATATATTGTTACGCCCCTAGTGGTTACTAAGGTGTAAAGAGTGGTTACAATGTGGTTGCTAGGTAGGTTGAGTACTTGCTAGGGGTTACTAAGGTCTTCTGGGAGGTTGATAGGTGGTTTCTAGGGTTTCTTAGTGTTTAAGCAGTTCCTAGGATGTTTTGGTGTTTTCTAGGTAGTTACTAAGATGTTCAGGGTTGTTGCTAGGATGGTTAAGTGCTTGTTAGGTGATTACGAGGATGTTCTTTGTTGTTGCTAGGCAGCTGCTAGAATGTTTTGGTGTTTTCTGTTTATTAAGATGCTCTGGTTAATTTCTAGTATGTTTAGGTGTTTGGTCAGTCATTACTAGGCTGCCCGGGAGTTTTCTAGGTGGTTACTAAGATGACCAGAGTGGTTGCTAGGATGGTTGAGTACTTTTTAGGGTTTACTAAGATCTTTTGGGTGTTTGATGTACCGAGTGGTTGCTAGGAGGTAGCTGTGAAGTTTTGGTGTTTACTATGTGTTAACTAAGATGATTCTGGTTGGTTTCTAGGGTGTTTGAGTGTTTGTTCAGTTGTTACTAAGCTGTTGTTAAGATGTTCTGGGTAGTTGCTAGGGTGTTTTCTGGGGGTTACTAAGATGTCCTGGGTTGTAGCTAGGTAGTTGCTAGGGTGTCCGGGTGTTTTCTGGTTACTAGGATGTTCTGGTTGTTTTCTAGTATGTTTGGGTGTTTAAGTGTTACTAGGATGTCCTTGTGTTTCTAGGCGGTTACTAAGGTGTTTCAGATAACACAGTCTCATCCCAATTCGTCATATAACTGACGTTTTGGGACGTCTTTTGACCATTCGTCAATATATGCCTTTTTAGGGCCCCCTTAAACGTCGGTAGATGATTATCCCGAGTCGATAATACAACTTACGGCTTTCACCTTTAACCGTCAGCTCAGGTGACGAGTTGGGTTTAGGGTTAGGTTTAGGTCTGGGTAGAGTTAGGATCCCATAGCGTCATCACCGACGTTTAAGGGGGCCTGAAAAGTCGTATATTGACGAATGGTCAAAGACAGTCCTCGAAACGTCAGTTATATGACGAATTGGGATGAGACTGCGCTGGTTCAGAGTGGTTTGAATGTGGTTGCTAGGTAGGTAAAAACTTTGCTTGGGGTTACTAAGGTCTTCTGGGTGTTTGACGTTCTGGGTGGTAGCTAGTTATAAAGCTTTGGTGTTTACTATGTAGTAACTAAGGTCTTCTGGGTGTTTGACGTTCTGAGTGGTTGCTAGGTGGTCGCTAGCTCATACAGTTTTGGTGTTTACTACGTGGTAACTAAGATGATCTGAGTGGTTGCTGTGCGGTAGCTATGGAGTTTTGTTTTTTACTTGGTGGTAAGATATTCTAGGTGTTTGTTTAGGTATTTGCTAAGTTGTTACTAGGATGTCTGAGTGGTTGCTAGGGACTTGCCAGGGTGTTTGTTAATTGGTTGCTATGTTTGGGTGTTTGCTAGCCGGTTTCTGTGATATTTGGGTGTTGGGGTATAAGCCAAGTAGTTGGTATGGTGTTTGGTTGTTGCTTGGATAGGTTGTTGCTAGGGCATTAAGAAATTTATTATAGAAATTAATTATAAATGCAAAATTTTGAAAATCGTTTTTTGAAAACAATACCATTTATCATCTCTCTGCAAAGGACAAAAACGTGAATTTGTGAAAACGGTGATGTCATGCGTATGTGTGTCACGTTCTTAGTCTATAGGTGTTTAGTGTTTCTTTATAAAGTGACATCGCCACCTACTGACCTGGTATAAATAACACAGCATTTTAGTCGCGGTAATTTAGTTTTTTCACGGACACCTGTGAACGGTGATTGTTTTGATAACATCTGTACGTGAAAAAAATGCAAAGGGAAAACTTTTCCATTTCTACAACATCGTTGTCATGTAAACATGCCCTTAGTGGCTGAACATGTGGTTTTCACCTCAGGTTGGCATTGAGTTACAGAGTTTCAACAACAGATGATTATAAGAGGTGATTACATTCGTGTGAGGTCTATTGACCGTGAAGATGGCCATTCCTCTAAATAATTTACATTTTCTGGGCCAAAGAATGAATTACTAAGAAAATAAACCTGTTCCATTTGTCACCCGCTGCTTCGGTGCTCAATCAGGTCCTCTGGCGGTTATTACAGCGCGCTGCCACGATGCAGAACCAGGAAAACGTCACAACTGCCTATTGTCACATTTAGTCAAGGCTTAATTAGGTAACATTATATTTTAAAATATTTTATGGCCTTTAAATGTATTTTCGCATATCAAGCAACTCTTAAACATTATACATGAACTCTCACACTCATATATCATTTGGTTTAAATCGCAGAGGGTCAGTTTGGCCAGACACTGCCATCATTATAGAAACCCAGGTAGAAGGAAACCATGAGTCAGTTGGACTATTTTATATCCACGCAAATTATAAATAGGCTGTGATTTAACATGACCTAAAAACTCACAGAGGAGAAGAGGAAACCAGAACTGTTGGAGCATTATAAAGCAAGTATTTTTGTTCAGCGTGATTGCTATTTTTTTTGTGTGTGTGTGCGTGTTTTCAAAAATGCCTTTTTTCCACAGACCTCAAGAAATACAAATTGAATGTATAATAATTGCGTTGGCTTGACAACATGAATAAGCTGTTATTCTATTTGAGTGTATTATTGTTATTATGAAATGTGGATGATCAGAAAGGCAAACAAAAATAGGGTGGGAACTGGGATGATTTCATTGGTTTTTGAATAGATCTGTTTAGATCAGATCTGAGTGAGAGAGAAGTCTGCCGTTTCACAGGAAGATTGAGTTATGACATTTTGATTAAAGGAGTCAGGAATAGGCTTTTTATTTTTTGTTTTTTGCATTCAAAAACGCTTGTAACGCAAAAATGTGTTTATGGGCATCTCACACTGAAGACTTGGAAGTAAACGCCCACTGCTGTGAGTGGATAAAAGTTTTGCATATAATAATGAGTTTTAACTCACCTCGTCGATGCACGTGGGGGAAATTGTTTTGAAAAACGTCCAATGTTGTAAAATGGCAACCGGAATGATTCGCCCATTTGAACCAGAGTCTGTGTGTTGCACAGTTCCCGTCAGATCCAATATAGACGGCACAGCAGTGCTGTTTCTTAGTTCATCAAGGTCAAAAAAAAAGAAATAAACATATGCACGAATGAATTTTTTACAATAATATAGATAGTTTCCATTTCATGCTGACTTCAAAACAAGAAAAATTTGATCTTGTTTTAAGTACATTTAGGCATTTTTACTGGTAAACATGACAAAAACATTATTAAAGGGGGGGGGGGGGGTTGACTGCGATTTCACTTTTTCATTTTAAATAGTGTGTAATGTTGCTGTTGGTGCATGAACAGTATCTGCAAAGTTGCAGCGCTGAAAGTTCAGTGTAAGCAGAGATATTGTCTTTTAAAAATCAGGAAGTATATTGTCTACAAAAACGACTCGATTGGGACTACAGCTGGGTTATGGTACGTCACTAACCCACACATTTGCATCAACCCCTCCCTCAGAATATGCAGAAAATGGCATGCGCATATTTCTGAGGCACGTCGACTGCGTCGAGTGTGTTGTTTACGCAGCTGTCCGGTCTTCTGTGTTCGGGCTTCCCATGGACGCTATTCTTCCTCAACAATGGATACAATTTATGTTTGATTATATTCCTGAAAATGACGATCGTAATCTAGCGAGTTCACACTGGAGTGAACACCGGATTCAACAAGAAACTGTTACTAAAACATGAAGCAGTTCCAACTTTAAAACAAGAGGCAGCAGTGTTGGGCCACAATCGGTAAGTAGGCTAAGACTTAATCATTTTACATGTATTTGCATGTATAATTCAAGACGTAGCCTTGTGTTTTTTTTTTTTTTTTTCAAATGCCAGCGCTGGCTTTAGCCACTATTTTGTGTCTACGACATTTTGTGTCTACGACAAATGCGTACAAACATTATGGACCTGAATTTTCTGATGTTTTAAACATATTTTTCATGTATATATGCTTTGACGTTATTTTCGATTTGATCAAGAACGTAAACATGCCAACGCTGTTTGTACATTAGTAGCCAGTCAGTTGCTATTGTTGCCAGTCAGATGCTATTGTGTAAAACAAACATGTATAAAGTTAAAAAATGTAGCAAATTATCATTCAGAAACGTTTAGTAAGAGCCGTGTGTGGTGAGGTTCTGTTTAACTCTCTTCATTCGCGGCTTCTCGGTCTGATTCTGCCTGAAACTGATACTGCAGTTCAACACGATGACAAAATGTAAATAATAATAATAATAATAATAACAATAATAATGCAGTTGAACTAATATATATATATATGTTTATATCATTATTCGGCCAGTGATTATGTATATGAATATGTATTAATTAATATGTAAGGGAGGAAAATGTGTTTAACTGTCAGAATGCTAATACTGAAAATAATATAAAGTAGGCTTTTTTTAGTGAAGTGACGTGTGACTTGGGACAGGATTTGTTTGTGCTTCCTCCAACTGCAGTGACTAATGTCTAAGTCAAAGAAATAAATATGTTCAGGTCAATTGCTACAGAATGAAACATATTGACAATGCTACAAAAGTAACTTAAAGTCATATCATATCATAGCATAGTCACCATAGCATTTAACTATAGGACTGCGAACAGACCTGCATCATGTCAGCTTTAGTCATTTGGTGAGCGATAAACATGATCAAAGACGAACACAACCTGCCTCTCCGGTTCCTTCATGCCCATTTCCAGCACAGGATATAGACTTGACTCCCTGTTGACCCTATATGATATCATGCTCCGGTTTATTAAGAAGACCAGTGATGTGTGTGATGGTGTTTTGTTACAGGATAATGTCAGGATAACTGGATAATCTGCCTCGGTCTTGAGTTGTCTGGTATTTGAGAAAGTACTGTCAACATAACTGTGGAGCGATCGTATAAAAGTCATTACCTGTTTTAGTGCCAAACACATTGTTTTAATCTATGAACTCATTGAATGGGAAGTTTATAGATTGTTTTCTTAAAAGCAGAATTCACTTCTCTACTTCTGTTTTATTTACCTTTCTGCTATAACAACTCGCTAAAAACAAGCCAGAACACAGTCTATGACTCAGTTGTGGCTCCGTCTTCAGTTAAAGTTGCAAATCAGTCTAATTATATTCTAATACAATAATATTTTAATGCTAAGAAGTATGTTTTACAAAGTAGCACAGATCATGATGTGGCAGATATTGAAAGGAGTTTGTTTTGACATCGTATTTAATAGAGCTTGTGATCCCGAACGTAGACCTACTCTAATATCCCACGCGGCCATGTGGAAAACAAAGGTATTTGTGTAAGTAGGTTACAGCTTAATGATTATTCATAAAATTTGTACAATTCTAATTGCGCTCAGTCCCTGTTGGTGCATTATAGTACAAGAACTGCTTTATTCTCTGCATTAGCGCCAGCTCAAAACCTCAGTGGCTTATTTCAAATCAGATCTGTTTGCTTTGTAATCTTGAGTGTTATTATACCTGACGTTCTTTTGCAGCTATCATGCCAATGTACTGTACTGGATTATTGTTATTCACACCAAAAAAGAGGAAAAAAAAGTCTAATAAATGAAGAAGTTTAGCATAAAGCTGTTATGATATCTAGTGCCAAATTTATACTGAAAAGGTGCTTCTGAAGTGGCATTTAGGTGTCTGTTTACTCTCGTACTATGGGGCCTTAAGTGGGTCAGGGCTTAATTTAGTCTGGCTATTGTGTGGAATTGTGTCTGAATTTTGAGCAGCCTTAACTTGTCTGTGTAAAGATGTTTAAAAAGCATTTTGGGACGTCATCAGGCAGAGTATTTACCAGTAGGGCTGTCAATCTTCCTCTATAATACTATTTGAATTCCATTCCTTATTTTATGTAATATTCGAATAATATTCGAATATTAGTTGCTTAAATTTATCCTATAATTAATATTTACGACATTACCACTATAGCCTGTGGTTGTTGTTACACGTTCGGCCCACTAGAGGGACATCTAACATTACTACAATAAACATTTAGGGGCTGTTTACACCTGGCCACTTCATGCGTTTTCTCAGATCGGATAGCTATCTGATTTATCAAAACGATTCCATTTACACCTGGTCACATAAATGTGTTTTTGCAAAACAGATATAAATCCGATCTTCAATTCCCGCGCTATATACAGATTTAATGAAGTGCACGTCACCGGAAGCAACAGATATGAGCTGCATTTTGATCATCGGCTGATTTCAAAATCAGCAACTACAGCAATAAGGGAGATCGGCACCATTCCTGGTAAGATCAATTCATTTCTTTACTTTTAATGAAGATGGTAGTGTTACGCGTCCTGCGACTTACATTCACTTTGATTTGCGATAGATTGCGGTGCGTTGACTTGATGAATAGGGGCTCAGATATGAGGTGAAGTGATTGATCATGTGCAACGCGTTCTCATCCCAAGGCGCCATATTTTGACACTTTTGCAAAAGCGTAAAGTATACAACGCACAGGGTACCCTTTAGCGCCAAATGAGACGGTTCAGTATAGGTATGGGGTTGGGGTTAGGGTTAGGCCACTGGGAGCGCCTTCTTCCCGCTTTATTTTTACGTCTCATTTGGCGCTAGAGGGTACCCTGTGCCGTTGTATATTACGCTTTTGCGAAAGCGTTTGTATATGGCGCTTTGGGGTGAGAACGGGCTCTCATATTGAGCGTCGGAAGCTCCATCGGAAGTCTCCCGCATATGATAGCGTCTCCCTGGTGGCCGCAAATTAGTTAAAATCTCCCGGAATACGTGCATAACATACATAGCGCGCGGCGCGTGCATGGCAGAGAGGGAGTGAACGAGACCTTACGAACGTGCCACGCGAAAGCTAGTCCAGCGCTCTCCTATTGGAAAGCGATCTTTCAAGAAAACGAGAGAAGAAAGGGTTTCACCTGGTCCCTTCAGAAGTATATATATATATATATATATATATATATATATATATACACAGTATATATCTTTTTAAATATATATAAAAGCAATATTCGAATAGTAACTTTAGTATTCGAATAGTACTGATTTGTTTTAATATTGGAATTATATTCGAATTTCAGAATTCGTTCCAACAGCCCTATTTACCAGTGTCGTTGAGTAACTAACTATGGAATTAGCACCATTTTTCCGTAGCTTGGCGGTAGCTCAGTTTAATAAATTAAAGTGATAATTAAAAATAAATAAATAAATATGTAATTTCAATAGCTTCAAAGTTTTTACTTTATGTTTGCCACAAACCATTGAGATGGGACATCATTAGTCAAAAACGTCTATATGTAGTTTTGAAGTCTTCGATTTCTAAACATCCCCAATGCAGGAGTTCATCATTGCATCTTGCGACTTTCCAGTTGATGATGTCATCAACGGAGATAAATCTCACTCATTAGGGCCTCATCAGGTAAAATGTTGTAATTGTTGGATGTGAGCTTTAGCAATAATCTGTGCAAAAAGAAATGTGTTTGAAATTAAAGACAGGTTAAATGTGTGTCTATGGACTGGGTGGGAAACCCTTCTGGGGAATGACAGCAGTGGGCAACCCTCGTGCCAACCCTGACACAACTCCTGTCAAAACGATTTCTACGCCACTCTAATTGAAACCATCTCTCATCTCAACCACACAGTCAGTGGGAGTACATGAATCAATGTTACATTTGCAAACTTTAACTGCAATGTAATGAGAAAAATACCCTTTCCTAATCCAATTTTATATACAGAAACAACTATAAGTGAATGCTGCCTTACATGAACTACCAGTTGTACATAGAGTATGATACAACATCAGTTTGCACACATACATTGTTCAGTTTCTAGGAAAGCGTGTTTCCCACTCCCACTCATAAATGTAATGTTACATCTCATAATTTGGACTTAAAAGCTCACAATGGTGACTTTATTTCACATTTGTTACTTCAAATAGCACTATTGAGCAGAACCCCTACAGTGGTATGGTGGTGAGAGAGAAGCCACTTTCACACAGATATTCCGGAATACGGATAATGTGACCCGGCATTTGTCCGATTTTTGATTTCGGTTCATTCACACTGCCAGTGATTTGCCGGGAGTGAGTGAGTGAGTGAGTGAGTGCGTTTACACACAACCCTTGAAAGATCCCGGAAAGACACATGACGTCAGGATGAGACGTCTAACGTACGCGTCGAAAACGTACACGCGCATACCGTTCCACAAAGCTGGCGAACGATCTCTGCTTCAGCGCAGATAGTGAGGAGCTCCTGGTCTCTGCTTCGTTCCAGTTTGCAGACATTTGTTCATCCTTTCTTTGTTGATGACGAACACAAACTTTCCTCTAAGAGCAACAGAGTCGCGCAAGCGAGCGCCATCCCTATGACTCACCCCTTACGGCATTGGTCCTGGCTTTTGTTTACACAGAGCGCATTCCGGGACTGATTCCGGCAATGTTACTAGGTGCCAGATGCTGGTATCAATGCCGGATCGTGCTTGCGTTCACACAGAAGGCGTTCTGGCAATTTCCCGTCAATTTTCCGGGATCAATGCGCTGTGGGATAGGGGCTAAGAGAGATTGGATGAAACATTCTGGGTTACTTGACTGTAACTCTGTTACCTGAAAAAGCGGAACGAGCGCATTGGGAACTTCTTTAATCATGACCTGCTGAGGTTATAGTGTGTAAACACGTTTACCCGGAGGTAATAAAGCCGTGGCAGTGACGTCATCGGCGCGGACCGGCGACACAAGGCTATAATTAGATGAGCCACAGGTGCATCATCAGGATAATTTGTATGGAGAGAAGTCCTGGGAAATCATCAGCACGGCAATGCAGTGCAGCATCTCGTTCTTAGCATTCTCGCTTTTTCAGGGAACAGGGTTACAGTCTAGTAACCCGGAACGTTCCCGTTCAAAAGCTACAATTGATTCTGCGCTGCTTAGCACATTGGGAACGGGAATGCCCACGCCGCTGTGCTTGAAGCTGTCTGGACTCCTTACAGTTGTGTAGGTGTGCTCACAAGAACGCAAGAATGTCCTTTAGACATTAGCTTGTGATGTCTCAAGGACGTGAGGGACCGGAGTGTCATGAAGATCCAAACTATAAAATCTTATAAATGTGTGTATGGAGAGCACCAGCCTGCCGCATCACAAACAGTCTGCAAGGTGACTCCTCTTGCCAAGGCAGCAGAGGAGGCGACCCCTCTGGTGGAGTGAGTCATCAGAGCTGTTGGCTAAGCTTGGCCGCATGCCTCATAGGCAAGAGCAATAGCATCCTTGACCTAATGTGACATGGTCTGTGTGGTGGCGGCAGCACCCTTGTTGCCCCATAACAAACTAATAGGTGCTCTGATTTACCCCACTGGCTGGTCCGGTGGACAAGTCTGAAGAGCACGGACTGGACATAGTCTGTGAGAACTCTCCTGATCCGGCATTGTGAATGGCGGAGAGGCAGAAGGCCTCAAGAGTGACCGGATATACAGCCGAGAAAGGTACCATAGGCAGGTAATCAGGATGAGGATACAAATCACTTTCACTTTCAAATCATCTGGCAGGTGAATGAGGTGGGGAAATCCATAGTTGTTCGACAAAATCCAGCACACAGCTTCTATTAACATGTCAAATATTTTATCCAAAAGGTAAACATACTGCGAAACATTTGTCGTGCCAGCGAACTCCGAATAGGTGCCATGAATCTGGATGGATAAGCATTACTTTGAGAGCAGATGTAATGTCGAATTTAGCAAGTCAAGCACCCTGACCTGCGATTTTGATCATGTTGTTTGCCTGATTTATGTCATGGTACTTAAGCAAAAATTCAGAGGGATCAAGCTGTTTATGCTAGGGAACGGGGAATTGTGGGGAGCTGACAGGTCAATTATTAGGCGTTTTTTTGCCTACATTTCCTTGTAGCCACTCCGATGGGTCTAATACAAAACAGATTATACGGGGGATCGTTAAACTTCTTTTTTGATCAGCTCGTCTACGACTTTGAAGCGGATCTACGCGGATTGAAGATTTTTGCATATGATGTTCTGCAAGAGCGGGCATTCTAGGCTGGGTTTAAAGCCACTTTTTATACCTGAAAGCATGTAATGTGTAAATTCAGCATCCGGATGATGGGCTAGTTCAAAGTGCATGCGTGAAATATAGGAGCTTGAGTCCACTGAAAAGGAAAAGGGTTATAAGTAGCGTGAGAATCAAACTGGAAGGCTGTGGAGAAGCCGTTGGGCCTTGCTGCGTATTGCTCTGCGACAGTGGGAGTCATTGAGGAGGGCTGGGCCTCGACTATAGGTGGGAATAGACCTGTAATGGCTGAATCTGGGGCACGGCCCGGGCTCGCTGAAGGCCTACACCGCGATGGACAAATCAAGCCAGATCTTGTGCGGTAGGACAACGGTGGTGACTGGGCTCTGCGGGCTTTGCTCTGCCTGGGAGTCATCTTGGGAGTTGGTGTTGACTTTGGAGAGTGGTTGGCTGACTGCGTTAAGGTAACACACTAATCGTACAGCTCCGCTTTATTCAATTTTCGCGAAGCCTGTATGTCTCAAATCCCCAGCGCTTGCCTCAGATCCAGCTACGGTCCATTTCCCGATAGGTGGGATTGTCGGGATGGCTGAGCTGTTGGAGGAGGCTGGAGAGGGAGATGGAAGTCTTGCCGGGGCGGCGGAGACTGACCTAGATGTCTTGGTGAGCGCAGGGCTGATTGGGCCGGTGTGCGGCCGCATGTAGAAGCCCGGGGCTCAGGTGCGACGTCCGGGGTAGGAGGAATAGTCGATGGCCCGGCGGAATGCGAAAGGCGATACGGACTCTTCGACGGATGAAGGGCTTGGTAGCAGACATGATAGTAAAGGAGTTAACCAAGAAGCTAACTGCTGTATCATTGTTATCAGTGATTGCTGAGTGCACTCCACTCGTGTTAATTAACTGAACGTGATCCTCCCAAACTTTGTTAATAAAACATCCTCAGAATTAAATGTGACCAAAGAACAGCCAGGCAATATATTAATACAAACTTTTGGTATAAAGACATAAGACCTGACGATGCACCAGTGGCTCATTTAATTATAGCCTCATGTCTCAGGTATGCGCCGATGACGTCACCGATCCGAGGCTATATTACATCCGGTTCGATTTCATCTACGTGTTTACACACTATAACCTCAGCAGGTCACGATTAAAGACGTTCCCAATGCGCTAAGCAGCGCAGCATCGGAATTTGTGTAAGAATGTTTTTTTTACTCATTTACAAAAAAAAGCATTTTAATTATTTTCTGTATGCTAAACTTTTATAGTGGAAACAATGTTGCGAGCGAACACAAAATTAAATTGGGGGAATGCAATACTTTTTGCGAAAAAATTCAATAGTTATGAGCAAATGCAAAGCATTGAAATGTAATTTTCCCTCCCATCTCATATGTTTTACCCATTACCATGTCCTCTTAGGACATCCGTATTATTGCAACATCACATCTTATAACTGCGGCATTATCTCACATTTGCAACTTCATGTCTCATAATTACAACTGTTTATATTCATGATTCCAACTTTGTCCCAATAGCAAATTTACATCTCAATATTGCGACTTATCTTGTATTTCCAACTTTATATCTCACAATTGTGACCACACATCTCATAATTGAGTAATTCGCAGGTTGTTTGGCCATACGTTTCTTTCTAAAGTAATACTATTAAATCTACAACTTGGTCTATCTAACATGAAATTGGAAACTGTCTTGTCTTTTGTTGATGTATTTACTTCCTGAAGTGAAAGATTGTATTTTAAATGTGTATGTCTGCAATGACCTCAAAGATAACACACATGGACTAGAAGCCTCAAGCCCTTTAAATTTTATAGGTTCTTTAAGAGTCTTAGAAGATGTCAGTGGTTCAGTAAAAAAAAAAGCAACTAAAATTATTGCAAGAGAAATCTGCTTTAGGTTAACTGAATTATGCGAGGTGATGTAGCCATAACAGGATGTTTGGTCTAAGTAAGCTCCAGCATGAGAAGGCCTTATGTTTTTCCTACACGATTTCATTCTGATTCACCCCAGTCCCAATCTTAGTTTATATTTCACATTCGGAAAAGTTATGTTCCTGTTTTTCCTTGCACTCATTCTCAGAGTAGCTCTTTGCAGAAAATGTGTTGTATGAGACATCAAATGGAAAACGGTAAATGATCTGACTCAGCATAAGTGAACGTAATTACTAAACACCAGTGTGGCTATTAACAAATTATTACCCTACGGATTGGCCATGAGATGGGCTTTGGCCATGAAAAGAAACCATCTAGCTTACTTAAACTGAGCTCATGTAAAAGCTGTGCCCGGCTGGCGGTGTGTTTATGGAGCACGCAACTTCTCTCGGCTTTATTACTGTGGTGACCACCATCGGAGCAAACTTTGCACACTTCCCCAGAAAGCAGCTTTTTTAGGGTTTTAAGGGCAAGTATAGGGATTGTCTGAGGGCAAGTGGACCGGAGTGGTGAGATTTATCATTCAGTATATGTGTATGTGTGTGTGTGAGCTCGGCCCAGCTTGTTTGAATGGGCTTAACCTTTGCCCGCCACAGGCAGCGTGAGAGAGAAGATCATGTTTTGTTTTTCACAATCTCTGTAATGTCAGTGATTGAAATCTGAAACCCAGAGTTCAGAAGGAAAAAAGTGACCTGTCTTTGAAGAAATTATGCATTTTGGCTTGACTCAAGGTGTTTCGAATTTCCTGTGTGTTTGGCTTCTAAGCTGCAATGCTAAAACACAGATTTATCTCTGTATAAAATTATTTTTTCATGATTTTTTTTTTACTAATCCAAATTTGAACCACAATTAGGCATTGATTGATAATGTAAACTGATGTTGATTGTTATTCTTTCTTTTTGCATTACCATTATTTTAACTTCATATACTATTGCGGAATTTGTAAAAGGGGGATTTTATTTGCTCAGCTCTGTCCTACAAAGGTATATCAAAAAATGTAAAAATTTGAGTTATGACTTTTCTGAAAACATGCATTTGGATCAACTGTGATCAGAGCAATGTGTAAAAATTGCTATCAAATTAATCAAAAATCCATTAACCCTCTGATGGTCTGCGGTTCTGTTGGACCCCAAATGACTTTTGCACAAATTAAAAAAAAATTATCCTTGTCCAAATGATATGAAACTTTCTACGGCTCTCAACACGGTCTAGATCTACCAAAAAATAAATAAAATTGGAATGATATCTGTTTTTATGTTGGCGTGACAAAAATAGTCACACTCGTGGTCTTCGAAAATCGACACAAAATCATCGTCAAAATCAGAAACAACGCAGAATATATTGACAGATATGACAGATATAAAGTGCCACACTTCCAACAATGCAAAAAAATCATGCTCACCACACACACATACACACATACATAGAGGAATACATTTTTGAAACTATAAAAAATATATAATTGTTCTCTTATCATTTGTAAAATAAAATCACCCAAAATGCGGAAACACCACAAAAATAAATTTGTAACACTGACACATTGAAAATTTACACACACACACACACTCAAATCTTAAAGACTCCAACATTTCTCTTTGTAAAGTTGTTCAGGTTTGATTCTAATCATAATGTAATATTATTGAAAAACTAGTTATTGTTTTTTTTAGTACAAAAAATGCTAAACTTTGACAAAAAGTATTTTATTTTTGTTATAATTGTGATTTTATAAATATTTCAGATATTAATCCAACTTGTGAAAATGATACCTTTAGTTAGTCAAATAGCATATAGTGGAGCTCCTATGGTCATATAACGATTAAGTGATTTTTATTTTATTTTAAAACCTCATTTTCCAAAAATTGACAGAAATCTTACATTAAACCATGTAAAATGATCCATGTTATCCACATGAATAAAAAAATTAAATATGGGTCTTTTATAAATTGAATTGTACATAAACATGCTGTTTAAAACAGCCATTTAAATAAATATGTATTTATAGAAATTTAAAAGACATCATAAATCCTCCAAAAAACTGCACTAATGTTGAGTAAAAACATTAATAAACCAAGTAAAATTATAACATTACATAACGTTACAACATTAAATATTTTTGTCTGGGGTCAATAAATATATATATATATATATATATATACTATTTATTATTATAGTATATATACTATAATAATAAATATACTGTATATATATATATATATATATATATATATATATATATATATATATATATATATATATATTTTTTTTTTTTTTTTTTTTTTTTTTTTTAAACATCACAAGAAAATAGTTTTGTTATGCTTCCATCTTCCATCAACTCTCTTTCTGATTAAGTATTGTTATGTTCACGTGACAATCTGCAGAGCGTGTGCTCTTTCATTTTCCTCAGCGGATTTCCTGATCATAACTATTCAACATGTTGGATATTTACAATTCGAGAGTCGGTTGCAATCCTGATGTACCTCCGAGCAAATTAAATCACTTGTAACACACACCACAGGAAAATCTGATAAGATAATGTGAAGAAACATTAAGATAATCAAGATTTAGGATTGTTGGAATGGGAGAATTGGGCCCAAAATTGGCCAGATTTTGGATGCCTATTATAGGATCAGTAGTAGTGATATGCCCGAAGCACAATGATATGCTCGGATAGAAATGACTCATTTCACGAAGCTCCTACAGGGACATGGTGATGTAAAAATATGAGAAAATATATTTTAATGCTTTTGTGGTATCTCCCAATTATATAGTTGGGACAATTACATTGTACATTGCGGGCATCAGGGAGCCACTATCAATTTGCTGGGTATTATTAAAATAGTTTTTTACTTTCGTATTTATCGATTATGAGCGGTGACCACACATTTAACAAGATAAGACATTTCTGATATCGTTTTTTACTTTTGATTCACGATTATGAGCGGTGACCACACATTTAACAAGATAAGACATTTCTGATATCGTTTTTTACTTTTGATTTGCGATTATGAGCGGTTACTACATATTCAACAAGATAAGACATTTCTGATATCGATTTTTTACTTTCGATTCACGATTATGAGCGGTGACCACACATTTAACAAGATAAGACATTTCTGATATCGTTTTTTACTTCGATTCACGATTATGAGCAGTGACCACACATTTAACAAGATAAGACATTTCCAATATCGTTTTTTACTTCGATTCGCGATTATGAGCGGTGACCACACATTTAACAAGATAAGACATTTCTGATATCGTTTTTTACTTTGATTCATGATTATGAGCGGTGACCACACATTTAACAAGATAAGACATTTCTGATATCGTTTTATACTTTCGATTCGAGATTATGAGCGGTGACCACACATTTAACAAGATAAGACATTTCTGATATCGTTTTTTACTTTTGATTCACGATTATGAGCGGTGACCACACATTTAACAAGATAAGACATTTCTGATATCGTTTTTTACTTTTGATTCGCGATTATGAGCGGTGACCACACATTTAACAAGATAAGACATTTCTGATATCGTTTTTTACTTTTGATTCACGATTATGAGCGGTGACCACACATTCAACAAGATAAGACATTTCTGATATCGTTCTTTACTTTTGATTCGCGATTATGAGCGGTGACCACACATTTAACAAGATAAGACATTTCTGATATCTTTTTTACTTTTGATTCGTTATTATGAGCGGTGACCACACATTTAACAAGATAAGACATTTCTGATATCGTTTTTTACTTTCGATTCACGATTATGAGCAGTGACCACACATTTAACAAGATAAGACATTTCCGATATCGTTTTTTACTTTCGATTCGCGATTATGAGCGGTGACCACACATTTAACAAGATAAGACATTTCTGATATCGTTTTTTACTTTTGATTCGTGATTATGAGCGGTGACCACACATTTAACAAGATAAGACATTTCTGATATCGTTTTTTTACTTTCGATTCACGATTATGAGCGGTGACCACACATTTAACAAGATAAGACATTTCTGATATCGTTTTTTACTTTCGATTCACGATTATGAGCAGTGACCACACATTTAACAAGATAAGACATTTCCAATATCGTTTTTTACTTTCGATTCGCGATTATGAGCGGTGACCACACATTTAACAAGATAAGACATTTCTGATATCGTTTTTTACTTTTGATTCGTGATTATGAGCGGTGACCACACATTTAACAAGATAAGACATTTCTGATATCGTTTTATACTTTTGATTCAAGATTATGAGCGGTGACCACACATTTAACAAGATAAGACATTTCTGATATCGTTTTTTACTTTTGATTCACGATTATGAGCGGTGACCACACATTCAACAAGATAAGACATTTCTGATATCGTTTTTTACTTTTGATTCGTGATTATGAGCGGTGACCACACATTTAACAAGATAAGACATTTCTGATATCGTTTTTTACTTTTGATTCACGATTATGAGCGGTGACCACACATTCAACAAGATAAGACATTTCTGATATCGTTTTTTACTTTTGATTCGCGATTATGAGCGGTGACCACACATTTAACAAGATAAGACATTTCTGATATCGTTTTTTACTTTTGATTCGCGATTATGAGCGGTGACCACACATTTAACAAGATAAGACATTTCTGATATCGTTTTTTACTTTCGATTCACGATTATGAGCAGTGACCACACATTTAACAAGATAAGACATTTCCTGATATCGTTTTTTACTTTCGATTCGCGATTATGAGCGGTGACCACACATTTAACAAGATAAGACATTTCTGATATCGTTTTTTACTTTTGATTCGCGATTATGAGCGGTGACCACACATTTAACAAGATAAGACATTTCTGATATCGTTTTTTACTTTTGATTCGCGATTATGAGCGGTGACCACACATTTAACAAGATAAGACATTTCTGATATCGTTTTATACTTTCGATTCACGATTATGAGCGGTGACCACACATTTAACAAGATAAGACATTTCTGATATCGTTTTTTACTTTTGATTCACGATTATGAGCGGTGACCACACATTCAACAAGATAAGACATTTCTGATATCGTTCTTTACTTTTGATTCGCGATTATGAGCGGTGACCACACATTTAACAAGATAAGACATTTCTGATATCGTTTTTTACTTTTGATTCGTTATTATGAGCGGTGACCACACATTTAACAAGATAAGACATTTCTGATATCGTTTTTTACTTTTGATTCACGATTATGAGTGGTGACCACACATTTAACAAGATAAGACATTTCTGATATCGTTTTTTACTTTTGATTCGTGATTATGAGCGGTGACCACACATTTAACAAGATAAGACATTTCTAATATCATTTTTTGCTTTCGATTCGCGATTATGAGCGGTGACCACACATTTAACAAGATAAGACATTTCTGATATCGTTTTTAACTTTTGATTCGCGATTATGAGCGGTGACCACACATTTAACAAGATAAGACATTTCTGATATCGTTTTATACTTTCGATTCACGATTATGAGCGGTGACTACATATTTAACAAGATAACAAGATAAGACATTTCTGATATCGTTTTTTACTTTCGATTCACGATTATGAGCGGTGACCACACATTTAACAAGATAAGACATTTCTGATATCATTTTTTACTTTTGATTCGCGATTATGAGCGGTGACCACACATTTAACAAGATAAGACATTTCTGATATCGTTTTTTACTTTTGATTTACGATTATGAGCGGTTACTACATATTCAACAAGATAAGACATTTCTGATATCGTTTTTTACTTTCGATTCACGATTATGAGCGGTGACCACACATTTAACAAGATAAGACATTTCTGATATCGTTTTTTACTTTCGATTCACGATTATGAGCAGTGACCACACATTTAACAAGATAAGACATTTCTGATATCGTTTTTTACTTTCGATTCAGCGATTATGAGCGGTGACCACACATTTAACAAGATAAGACATTTCCAATATCGTTTTTTACTTTCGATTCGCGATTATGAGCGGTGACCACACATTTAACAAGATAAGACATTTCTGATATCGTTTTTTACTTTTGATTCGTGATTATGAGCGGTGACCACACATTTAACAAGATAAGACATTTCTGATATCGTTTTATACTTTTGATTCGACGATTATGAGCGGTGACCACACATTTAACAAGATAAGACATTTCTGATATCGTTTTTTACTTTTGATTCACGATTATGAGCGGTGACCACACATTTAACAAGATAAGACATTTCTGATATCGTTCTTTACTTTTGATTCGCGATTATGAGCGGTGACCACACATTTTTTTACTTTCGATTCACTATTATGAGGGGTGACCGCACATTTAACAAGATACAGACATATCTGATATCGTTTTTTACTTTCGATTCGCGATTATGAGCGGTGACCACACATTTAACAAGATAAGACATTTCTGATATCGTTTTTTGCTTTCGATTCGCGATTATGAGCGGTGACCACACATTTAACAAGATAAGACATTTCTGATATTGTTTTTTACTTTTGATTCACGATTATGAGCGGTGACCACACATTTAACAAGATAAGACATTTCTGATATCGTTTTTTACTTTTGATTCGACGATTATGAGCGGTGACCACACATTTAACAAGATAAGACATTTCTGATATCGTTTTTTACTTTCGATTCGCGATTATGAGCGGTGACCACACATTTAACAAGATAAGACATTTCTGATATCGTTTTTTACTTTTGATTCACGATTATGAGCGGTGACCACACATTTAACAAGATAAGACATTTCTGATATCGTTTTTTACTTTTGATTCGACGATTATGAGCGGTGACCACACATTTAACAAGATAAGACATTTCTGATATCGTTTTTTACTTTTGATTCACGATTATGAGCGGTGACCACACATTTAACAAGATAAGACATTTCTGATATCGTTTTTTACTTTTGATTCGCGATTATGAGCGGTGACCACACATTTAACAAGATAAGACATTTCTGATATCGTTTTTTACTTTTGATTTACGATTATGAGCGGTGACTACATATTCAACAAGATAAGACATTTCTGATATCGTTTTTTACTTTCGATTCACGATTATGAGCGGTGACCACACATTTAACAAGATAAGACATTTCTGATATCGTTTTTTACTTTCGATTCACGATTATGAGCGGTGACCACACATTTAACAAGATAAGACATTTCTGATATCGTTTTTTACTTTCGATTCACGATTATGAGCGGTGACCACACATTTAACAAGATAAGACATTTCTGATATCGTTTTTTACTTTTGATTCGTGATTATGAGCGGTGACCACACATTTAACAAGATAAGACATTTCTGATATCGTTTTATACTTTTGATTCGACGATTATGAGCGGTGACCACACATTTAACAAGATAAGACATTTCTGATATCGTTTTTTACTTTCGATTCACGATTATGAGCGGTGACCACACATTTAACAAGATAAGACATTTCTGATATCGTTTTTTACTTTTGATTCGCGATTATGAGCGGTGACCACACATTTAACAAGATAAGACATTTCTGATATCGTTTTTTACTTTTGATTCGTGATTATGAGCGGTGACCACACATTTAACAAGATAAGACATTTCTGATATCGTTTTTTACTTTTGATTCGCGATTATGAGCGGTGACCACACATTTAACAAGATAAGACATTTCTGATATCGTTTTTTACTTTTGATTCACGATTATGAGCGGTGACCACACATTTAACAAGATAAGACATTTCTGATATCGTTTTTTACTTTTGATTCGTGATTATGAGCGGTGACCACACATTTAACAAGATAAGACATTTCTGATATCGTTTTTTACTTTCGATTCACGATTATGAGCGGTGACCACACATTTAACAAGATAAGACATTTCTGATATCGTTTTTTACTTTTGATTCGCGATTATGAGCGGTGACCACACATTTAACAAGATAAGACATTTCTGATATCGTTTTTTACTTTCGATTCGCGATTATGAGCGGTGACCACACATTTAACAAGATAAGACATTTCTGATATCGTTTTTTACTTTCGATTCGCGATTATGAGCGGTGACCACACATTTAACAAGATAAGACATTTCTGATATCATTTTTTACTTTTGATTCGCGATTATGAGCGGTGACCACACATTTAACAAGATAAGACATTTCTGATATCGTTTTTTACTTTTGATTTACGATTATGAGCGGTTACTACATATTCAACAAGATAAGACATTTCTGATATCGTTTTTTACTTTTGATTCGCGATTATGAGCGGTGACCACACATTTAACAAGATAAGACATTTCTGATATCGTTTTTTACTTTCGATTCACGATTATGAGCAGTGACCACACATTTAACAAGATAAGACATTTCTGATATCGTTTTTTACTTTCGATTCACGATTATGAGCGGTGACCACACATTTAACAAGATAAGACATTTCTGATATCGTTTTTTACTTTCGATTCGCGATTATGAGCGGTGACCACACATTTAACAAGATAAGACATTTCTGATATCGTTTTTTACTTTTGATTCGTGATTATGAGCGGTGACCACACATTTAACAAGATAAGACATTTCTGATATCGTTTTTTACTTTTGATTCACGATTATGAGCGGTGACCACACATTTAACAAGATAAGACATTTCTGATATCGTTTTTTACTTTTGATTCACGATTATGAGCGGTGACCACACATTTAACAAGATAAGACATTTCTGATATCGTTCTTTACTTTCGATTCGCGATTATGAGCGGTGACCACACATTTTTTTACTTTCGATTCACGATTATGAGCGGTGACCACACATTTAACAAGATAAGACATTTCTGATATCGTTTTTTACTTTCGATTCGCGATTATGAGCGGTGACCACACATTTAACAAGATAAGACATTTCTGATATCGTTTTTTACTTTCGATTCGCGATTATGAGCGGTGACCACACATTTAACAAGATAAGACATTTCTGATATCGTTTTTTACTTTTGATTCACGATTATGAGCGGTGACCACACATTTAACAAGATAAGACATTTCTGATATCGTTTTTTACTTTCGATTCGCGATTATGAGCGGTGACCACACATTTAACAAGATAAGACATTTCTGATATCGTTTTTTACTTTCGATATCGCGATTATGAGCGGTGACCACACATTTAACAAGATAAGACATTTCTGATATCGTTTTTTACTTTTGATTCGCGATTATGAGCGGTGACCACACATTTAACAAGATAAGACATTTCTGATATCGTTTTTTACTTTTGATTCGCGATTATGAGCGGTGACCACACATTTAACAAGATAAGACATTTCTGATATCGTTTTTTACTTTTGATTCACGATTATGAGCGGTGACCACACATTTAACAAGATAAGACATTTCTGATATCGTTTTTTACTTTTGATTCGCGATTATGAGCGGTGACCACACATTTAACAAGATAAGACATTTCTGATATCGTTTTTTACTTTCGATTCGCGATTATGAGCGGTGACCACACATTTAACAAGATAAGACATTTCTGATATCGTTTTTTACTTTCGATTCACGATTATGAGCGGTGACCACACATTTAACAAGATAAGACATTTCTGATATCGTTTTTTACTTTCGATTCACGATTATGAGCGGTGACCACACATTTAACAAGATAAGACATTTCTGATATCGTTTTTTACTTTCGATTCGCGATTATGAGCGGTGACCACACATTTAACAAGATAAGACATTTCTGATATCGTTTTTTACTTTCGATTCACGATTATGAGCGGTGACCACACATTTAACAAGATAAGACATTTCTGATATCGTTTTTTACTTTCGATTCGCGATTATGAGCGGTGACCACACATTTAACAAGATAAGACATTTCTGATATCGTTTTTTACTTTTGATTCGCGATTATGAGCGGTGACCACACATTTAACAAGATAAGACATTTCTGATATCGTTTTTTACTTTTGATTCGCGATTATGAGCGGTGACCACACATTTAACAAGATAAGACATTTCTGATATCGTTTTTTACTTTTGATTCGCGATTATAAGCGGTGACCACACATTTAACAAGATAAGACATTTCTGATATCGTTTTTTACTTTCGATTCGCGATTATGAGCGGTGACCACACATTTAACAAGATAAGACATTTCTGATATCGTTTTTTTACTTTCGATTCGCGAACTATGAGCGGTGACCACACATTTAACAAGATAAGACATCTCTGATATCGTTTTTTGCTTTCGATTCTGCGATTGCTGCAGCGGTGACCACACATTTAACAAGATAAGACATTTCTGATATAAGTTTTTTACTTATCACGCGAATTATGAGCGGTGACCACATATTTAACAAGAGAAGACATTTCTGATATTGTTTTTTACTTTTGATTCACGATTATGAGCGGTTACCACACAATTAACAAGAAAAGACATTTCTGATATAGTTTTTTACTTTTGATTCACGATTATGAGAGGTGACCACATATTTAACAAGAAAAGACATTTCTGATATCATTTTTACTTTTGATTTCAGCGATTACTGAGTGGTGACCACACAACAAAAGATAAGGCATTTCTCATTGACGCTCAGGATCTGTTGGGCACCAAATCCTCTGACATCGTTTTGTCAATCATCTCTCCTTACTATTTTTTCCAAGAGATAAGTCAAATCTATGGAAGCTTGTTACAAGATAACTCGCAATTCTTTTGATCTCGCAATTTCGAGTTTATACCTCGCAATGCTGAGTTTCTAACATGCAATTGCAATTACAATTACTGTAATGTAAGCAACTGCTGTAGTATGTCCCTGTAGGGGTTCCATAGAATTCCTTATTAATTTCCTGTGCCTTTCCAAATTTCAAATTAGGCTTTGGGCAAATCCATAATTAGTAGACTGGTAGGTTAAGGTTAAGCGAAATGAAGAGAACGAACTGATATGAAGAAATTTCGAACAAAATCAGGCCAAAACGAAATTCCGTTTTGTGTTTGTTTCAGGAGTTCGAAATATCTTTCCAGACCAAACTTTCCAGAAATGTACTGCTGAATTTTTGTGCAGCTCTGACAACAGAGGCTGAAAAGTCTGTAAGACGAGAAGCCAGCACCTGTTGCTCTGTGCTCGAGCGCTAGCCTGTGGCTGAGATCTTCCAGTTTGCCTTGTCAGACATTTGGAAATAAAGTAAAAGTGGTGGATTTCACTGAGGGAGAGTGGGATCACTGCCCGTCAATCACTCAAAGCAAGTGCTTCTCCCCTTGTTTGACACATCTCAGGTTGCCAGTGAAGAGCAGCAGCTAATTTGTCTTGACAGATGGCACTGTACACACTTGGCACATCTCGGCACTCTTCAGCAACTCAAGAGAGCCATGCAGAGTTCATGCGGACATCAGGCAGGATCAAACCAATGCCCATGTTCACATACTGTAAGTTCAGGAATTTCTTTTTACGTTTTTATTATTGGCATTTATGGATCCATTAAGAAACTTAAACATACACTGAACATTTTCCATTGCACAGATGGTTCGATTAGAGTGGGTTTGCAAAAAAAAAGACGTATCTTTTAAGAAGCGAACACTGAAAGGTTATTTGGGGAAAAAAAAAAGTTCTTCTATGGCATTGATGTGAAAAAAATTGGAACCTTAAAGGAGTAGTTCACTTTAAAAAAAAAAAAAAAAAAAAAACTTTTCCTGATAATTTACTCACCCCCATGTCATCCAACATGTCCATGTATCATTCTTTCTTCAGTTCGAAAAGAAATTAAGGGTTTTAATGAAAACATTCCAGGATTTTCTCCATATAATGGACTTCAATGGGAACCAAACAGTTCAAGGTCCAAATGAGAGTTTCAGTGCAAACTGTTCAAAGGGCTTTAAATGATTCCAGACGATGAATAAGGGTATTATCAAGCAAAGCGATCGCTCATTTAAAAAATAAATAAAAAAGTTCCAGTTATATAAGCTCAAATGCTCGCCTTGCTCTGTTCTGTGATGCGCGTTCGTGACTCTCCTGTTCGAACTCGTTCATCAAAATGAACAAATCTCTTTTTTGAGTCATGACTCGAAGGGTCCTAGATAAGACCATTACTCATCGTCTGGTGTTGTTTAAAGCCCTTTGAAGCTGCACTGAAACTCTCATTTGGATCTTGAACCGTTTGGTTCCCATTAGAAGTCCATTACATGGAGAAAATCCTGGAATGTTTTCATCAAAAACCTTAATTTCTTTTCGACTGAAGAAAGATAGACGTGGACATCTTGGATGACATGGGGTAAGTGAATTATCAGCAATATTTTTTTTTAAAGTGAACCACTCCTTTAAATTTTAAGAGTGTACAACAAAAGTCAATGGGGTCCAAAACAACAAAACATTGGACCCCATTGACTTTCACTGTATGGACAAAGCAGTCATCTTCTTATTGAGCTATCATACTATCTTCTTTGCAGCAGAAATACCTAATGAAGACAAAACTAATGAAGTCAAATTGTGGTTATTCAAGCATACTTAACCAAACATTAATTTCAACATTATGATACTGAAAATTACTCCGAAGTGCATGAACAGTCCATGATAATTTGCTAGCAGGTGGTTGGTGAATATTGCTGAATATTTATTTATTTATTTATTTATTTATTTATTTATTTTCGTTTCTCTACACATTTGTGAGATGTAGCTGTGCTTTGCTTCCTCTGACCCGGCCGACCCCTCCTAGCTGTGGCGCGACATCTGCGTCTTCATTGTGATGGGGTGAGCGTAGGCATGTAAGTCAAGTGAAATGTGTTTGAGTACGTGTGAACATGTGGCAGAGAGGGAACCGGCGGCCACACACACTGCTTGTCTTGTGCACACTACAGCTTATCAGAAAACACAGCTATTCTTAGACATACTTGATACAGTGAGCAGAACCTGGTCTCTAGGCAGAGCTCAGCAGATTCATATCAGCTCTGACCAGACGCCAAAAATTCCTCACATTTGTCTTTGACTAGATTTTAAAATCTCGTTCCTGACATTATTGTTTATGAATTACTAATGTAAGGC
Organism: Hybognathus amarus; assembly: GCA_030378365.1. Classification (NCBI taxonomy): domain Eukaryota; kingdom Metazoa; phylum Chordata; class Actinopteri; order Cypriniformes; family Leuciscidae; genus Hybognathus; species Hybognathus amarus. Next base: position 842,930 of record JAQIUQ010000255.1, on the reverse strand, counting down.
AAGTTTATTTATATATATTATAGCGCGTGTCATACACTATGGTAATTCAAAGTGCCTTACACAGACAGGAATTCACAAAATAAAAGCAAGGGAAAATTAAAACGGTTATAAAATGAATTAAAAAAGATTCATAAACATATATATATATATATATATATATATATATATATGATATATATATATATATATATAGATATAAGTTAAACTTCTCATCTCAGTTCTCATCTTCTCATTCAATTGCAAGAAAAATATTTTTAAATAAATAAACATATTTACATAATTACATATTATTACATAATTTATTTACACATTTTTTAAGAAGAGCCCATTTATTGTAATTGCATTGAAGAGAGAGTGACATACTTTCTTCAAAAACTTTGCCTTTTATTTGTATTTTATTTTTTGAGTCGTGCTGGTTTAGAATGGTATA